>VXBC01013055.1:62346-75736 GCA_013399945.1 Ploceus nigricollis
TTGTAGTTCTAAATTCAGATGCAAGTCTTGCAAATAACTTCCACTTTGTCTCAAGTCGCTGACATCTTAGTGTCATACTGCTACTGTCCATCTTGGTTAGTGCTACTCAGATTTCATGTGTCTTTTCCATGGTTACTTGTTTCCGAAACACCATCCTAATATTTGATGTGTTTTGAAAGTTGTGATAAAAAAGACACAACTTCAGGGAGTTGAACAAAAATAGGGTGTTTATTAAAGGGGTAAAACAAGAGGAGAGGAAGGGATAAAAGGAAAGGATTAAAAAGGGAGAAAGAAAAATTTAAAAATCCCGGGTCCCAGGATTAAGGAATCCCTTGGCCAAAGCGGCATTTGGCCCCAAGGCAAGAACCCTACGGCACTGCAGTGAATGCAGCTAATGAAATCTGTGGAAAAGGTCTCTAAAAAGAGAAGTCGAATGAAGTCTGCAGTGTCGGGTCCCTTGCTGTAGCTAGTTCACAGTTTGAAAGCCACTGACCCAAGATAGCAAAAGAACAGTACTGTAGCCAGCCCACGGTCAAAGGGCAGTTCTTCTCGTCAGGTTGCTCCTTTTATACTCTCGGTGCCTCAGCCCATGCCTGCAGTTCCGCCCTCATAGTCTTTGGTGATTGGTGTTAATAGACGGTGAGGTAAGATCTTCTCTCCAATGGTGTGCTGTCACTGGGCTGTGATGATAACGCCAGGGTTTTTGGCGGGAAAGTCTCTCATTAGTATGCATGGCTGCCGTGGAGTCAAGTTACACATCCCCTGGGGTAGGTTAGAAATCGTCTGGAAAGTGCTGCATGTTGCTGGTGAGGGGAAACTGCACTGGGACCTTTGAAAATGAGATACTCAAAAGAGATCATTAAACTTGCAAACAGTGAATTACAGTAATTAATTTAAGGACAATGGATTATAAAAATAGTGTTAATGCTTATTAAAATTGTTAACTACTTTAACAGGATCATTAAACCTTTAATTGAACATACACATTCATTAACCTGAACACTTTTAATTAATTAAACTAGTAACTGTAAACAATCACAAATACAAAAGCCAAACAAGGGGGTTTTATAAATGACAAAAATACACATTTGAAAGTATTTTTTTGTGTGTTGCAAAGTCTTTTGGTAATCATATTGATCTGGATGGTTGGTCATGTTGGTCTTTACTATTCAAAAAAGTGTAAGCTTGTTGTCAGGACCAGAAATTTGGTATGCCTTCATTTGTTAGCTTTGTCATGCAATTAAATGGTGAGTTCTAGTGCTCAATACTTTGAAACACTGTCAGAAGTCTACTTATTGTCTTTTAAGGGTCCAAGTGGGTGACCTTTGCACTCCTCCTGCCTATTTAGGAAAAAATACTTTTCCTGTAGCTGATGTAGTTCCTGGTTTGAAATGTTGGTATTCTGTAGCAACTTGCTTATTTCAGTGAAAATGCTGGCCATCTTACCAGTTTGCTGTTCACTTAAATCTTCAAGTACATAAGTAGAGACTTTATTTTCATGACAAAGAGAAATCAGCTTTCATTCTGAAAGAAAAGTGTGTACTTTCAGGCCTGCACCAATGCCCTTCCACTGCCCCTAATGCTTGCCCGAAGGAAAGAGTGTCTCTTATCCTCCTGTTTAGAGGTTCTTTGAGTGAAAAATTCCCATTTATGATGGGCAAAGCATAGGTCATGAAGGGCTAAGTAGCTGTGCTGCTTCTACTATAGTAGAAGAAGCGATATCAGACCAAAGTCGTCTTGAACTCCTCAATACTTTTGTTTTGTTTTGTTTTGTTTTGTTTTGGGGATTTTTGGTTGTGTCTTTTAGAATTCAGCTGTGTTGTGGGGGGAGAGATACAGGTATTTGAGTTAGACATTCTACAAAGAAAACGCTGTATATGCCTTGAATAATGAGATTTCTGGAGTTTGATGCCTGCCCCTTCTCACTGAGATTGTTTGCAAAGTCTGTATTTTTTGCTCAGAAAGATCTACATTTAAGATCTCTATTCTTTCTAAGCTGTTTCCCACAGAATTTGCAATCCAAGGGCTCAAGTAAAGTCTCCTTGATTACTCTGTATTAATCATGAAAGACTTGGATGTGGAATGAAGTTTGGGTAAAATTGTTGGCTATCAGCAGGTGGTGTACAACAAAAATAACTGCTGTGTAGCACCTGCTATACACCAGGATCTAGACCAATTAAAAAGAAAAAAGCTGATTATGTTACAATTTACTTAGTTCTGTCATCAAAAATGTATTTGTCAGCAGTTTTGGAGTAAAGGCTTCAGTGCCAGTAACCTTGATTGTCACCTGTCATTGCTGAGGAGATAGTGTCAGCAGGTAGTGCTGAAATACATGAGATTCCAAGGTTAGCAAATCCAATATATGATTGTATATCCTTCCACACAGTTCCTTTTTAACATAAAGTTAAACTGATTTTTAAAAATAGTTTTTTAGTATACTAAAGAATTTGTTTACAGACTTTATAAATACCAGAATTAAGGACAACTGAATACTTCCCAATTTCTTTATATACATATTTCTTTAATCATTCTTGGTACCAGTCTTCCTTCCTCTCTGTATTTCAGTAGAATTACTGTATTAGGGTTTTGTTCCATGGTATTCAAATTGTTCAACTACAAGCATTTCATTGTATAGGACTCTCATTTTAGCCCATTGTAGTGGAGCAGTGACTCTGTTTCCACAAAAGCAAGGAAAAAACCTTACAGAATGCATGCAAATGATTTCTAGCATTTGCTCTAGCATTTTTCTACATTTTGTTTTGTTATTTCAGTGAAAACTACAGGTCTAAATTAGAAATAAAAGATGAAAAAGGACGTTGTGATTTTTCTTTCATTCCAAATAGCTTATTTGTTTATATGTATTGTTATATATGTTAATGACTTTTTAGAAATCTAATGTAGTGAATGTGTCTTAGGGGAGAAATGACAACATAGAATAATGATACTTAATTCACATGTGTAAGTGTCTAAATATGTTCAGAATGAGCTCTAGAAAGTTTTAAGAGCATTGCATAGCTTGGAATCAATTAAACAGTTTTAACTAAGTCAATCTCTTTGCTTTTTTCTCCTTTTTTTCACTTGAGTGTCAGTGACATTTCATACAGGGTACCAAGAAGCACAAAGTATGCCTGAGTACCAGTTCATATACATATATGGTTATTATATTTTTGTCCTGGAACATCTTTGTTAATTTAACATGTATGCACTGTAAATCTATATCCTTGCATTCAGTTAGATTCATTCCACTGTTGTGTTAATGCATGCCAGTGCAATCAAGTAGCCAGAATATTATGAGGCTTCTTTTTAGTTAATATAAGACTAATGGGATATTTGAATTGGCATGGAATTAGGTCTCTGACAAAAGCTTTAGATGCCAGTCCAAGTGATGGCTTGCTAATTAAATGTCTAAATGTCATTAAGACCTTGAGAACTAGACTTGATTCATAAAGCTTTTTCCAAAAAAATGTTTCAAGTGCTGGAAGCTGAAAAGAATTAATTGAATGGAGAAAGAGAACTTGTCTTCCTCTAAAACCAGTGGATTTGTGTATTGCTTTGTTTTCCATGAAAGAGTAGTTGTCCATACATGACTGTCTTTATACTGTTCCAAATCACTCTCTTAATTTTACTTGTGAGCAAGATGTCCAGGTCTTTTTTTTTTTTTCCCACAAGTGAAATAGTGCCCAGAATGATGTAAAGCTACTGAAGAGTCCATGTGACAGTCTGGTATGCGTGCAGCAAGGAAGACCTGAAACTAGTTGTAGTGACAAAGCCTGGTTGTAATTCACTGTTTTCTAATTTAGAAGTCTCAAGTGGTTTAGAATATTTTAACTTGTTCGGAAAATACTGGAAGATGTGTCTACCTTCAAGGTACCAGTGCTGCTGTGGCTGTTTTATTTTTGGTCTCTGCCAATATATTAACTCTTGTCTTAAAAGTCAACTGCCCTGAGTATGGGTGGCTTTGGAAGGTACTTATATGTTACTTCCTTAGCCAGTGTCTGTTGTTTGAAAATTTTCTGACTAGTGATGTAGAAGTGATGGAGTTGTTTAGAATGCCATGTAATTGTTTGTGTGGGCAATTTGCCACCTGGTTCACTGAAGAAGAACTGTCTATTTTATTCAATCTGTGTTCCTTCTAAGTTTACTGTACCATTTCTGAACATGGATGGATAGTGCTTTCCATCATTCTTGCCTTTGTCCTGAATTTTCTAAGTTCTAAGTATAATTATATTGCTTCTCTTCTCTAGAAGCCCCATAAGCTTCAGAACTGCTTTATGTTGTGGAAACCTCAAGTCCTTAAAAAGACACAGGTTTTGTGCTAAAGCAATTCTGCCATTCAAAGCCCGTGGTGCAGAACACTACCAGGCATTTGGGCTGGGCAATAAGGTTGTCATGAGCCTCACGACCATTGAGTGAGCACTTGGCACCATTTGCTCTTCAGGGAAGGAAGGGCGAAAACCAGTAAATAGGAGAACACCAGGAAAAGTGTCAGCCAGGTGTAGACTAGAAAGCCCCTGCTCTTGTAGCTCACTCAGTGTAGTCAAGCTGTGACTCCAACCTTTCCTGGAAGTGCTTGGACATTGTGGAGTGGGGGTGTGCTGTCACAGGTGCTGTCCCACCCTTCTCTGTGGTGGGTGCACATCTGGGCACACAGGGCCAGTTCTGGTCGAGTCAGTCATCCAGGTGACTTTAGTCACACCTGTGTGTGATAATGTGATGAATGAGTGCCATGAGTGAATGTTACACAAAATTCCCAAGTGTCTGGTCACAAGATGGGGCAAAAAAAATGAAGTAAAGCAGAAAAATAAAGAAGTGAGACTGGACAACAGGTCATTCATAGTCTTGAATAAGAAAATTTTAATTACTGCCTGTTGTGTTTCTGGAGAACGACTTTGGTTTTCTGTTGAGTGACAGAAGGGATTTTGTCAATGGCATGGGATCTCTCCTATTGTTTCTTCCTTGTTAGAACAAGTATTACCTACTGTGAAGATTTCTGCTTTTCTCTTGCCACCTGGGGTAATTAGCTTACAATATTAACTCCTTCAGTGTTGTTGGAAGTACTTAAAATTCTTGAGCTCTCAGCTTACCTTAATTTTCAGGCATTAAGTTTCCCTGCAAGATTACTCTATTTGGATTTTTTCTTTGTGTAGAAAGAATGTATTATGTTTGTTTGCCAGAGTTTTCTTGGGATTGCTCAGTTTACTTGAGTTTGCAAGGCAAACTTTAAACTTGAATAGTTTGAGTTTTAACATTAAAATGTTACAAATTACTTCTAGCAAGGGATTCTGTACTTGATTAGAAATATATACATTTATAAAGAGTAATGGATCTATGAAATGCAAATCCATGCTGAAAAGGACTGTTTGTGTCAAATATGACTAAGGGCTGGTCTTCTAGCTGACTTACATTGGAGAGTTTTGAAAATACAGTCTTTTCGTTTAAGATTGAAGTATTTGGGTTATGTATTAGGAGAAAAAGTAGTCTTCTAGTACACTTAGTGATGGAGAGCTTTTATAAGTATTGTTGTGATTAGCTAAAATTTTCCCTTCCCACGACTACAGGGCTTGAAATCTAAGATGCAAAGTACACCAGTAATGTTAGTTTTAAATTGTTACATCTTACCCTGACTGTTTCTGCGGAGTTGCAATATTATATACTTTAATCATGCATTTCTATTATGGGTTCTAAGATTTAGTGCGTGCAATTTAAGTATTTTGGTTGAGTAGCTGGTGACCTTGATTCAAGATGGGAAGAGAAGCTGTCACTGAAATATGTATTCTATCTAGATCAAGAAATTCCTCCCTTCTCAGTTTTTGACAGACTTAAATGTGTTTTTTCTGCTCTTTTACTCCACTGATGCTTTATTTGCTCTGGGCATGGATGTCAGTCCTTTTCTTCAACTGCTTTTTCCCAGTACTGTACTAAAGTAACTTGGGTAGTGGTAAATTTTCATTAGTAGCTGTCTCAGATGCTGGTTTTGTTACTTTGAAGATGCATGGTGATTTCCAAGATGATGAATGGCCCAAACGGCAGTTTTGTGTGACTCCTAAAAATGTGGATCACAGAGCACTGTTGTAGAGCTTGGTACTGGAAGCAGCTTGTCTAGAAATACAATGAATATTTCAAATTTGTATTCCTTTTCTACTCCACAGGTAGAACAATTTTTAAAAAGTATTCATGCTGCTTGAATACCAGGCAGAGTAGCTTATGCTTGAATTTTTATCCCCTGTTGGCTATTCAGTAAGCTGGACCTTCATTATTAGGAGAATATATCATAAGATATTGTAGATTTCTCAGACTTTTATAAAAACACTTCCCTCTCCAATGAAAGGAAAAAAAGTTTTTTCCCCCCTCAGTAGTGTTACTGAAATTAAGATTTAAAGATGTCATTCATTCAGAACCCCAACAGAAAAATGTAACTCCTAGCACCCACACCAGCCACACATATTTTGAATTGAAGCTGTGTATTTTTAACTTTCAATAAACTGACTAAACGGTGTGCCAGATGAGGAGGGGAAAAAATTAGTATGCCATCATTGCCTAGAGGCTTGTGTAACAGTGATTCCGTAAGGGAGTGAGACCCAAATCATCCAATAACACATTTTTGTGGTGAATAAATAAGCTGAAGAGAGTAAGAATGCTTCCAAAACAAAAGCTAACCCAAAAATATGACATGAATCATTATTTGCAATGATTAATATGGCAGTGAGCAGAAAAACTGCATGTTGGCCAGGTGTCTTGGAGGGTTGTGCTACCTGGGAGCACAAGTCCATTCTTGTCCTAGTTTTCAGCTGAGATAGAGTTAATTTTCTTCCTTCTGCGGGAGTGCTACCTCCCACAGCAGCTCATCTTTGCATGCACAGAAATCAATTACTGGTGAAGTTCTGTATTGGTCCCGAGAAGTGAGCTGGGAGATTTTCTTTCTTAACCTTACCAAGCAATCAGCTCAGTCTTGGTGGTGTAAGACTTGATTATAATTGTTCCAAGACCTTATGAGTATATTAATACTGCAAGGAATTAAATTCTGAATTAACTGAATTGTAAACTTTCATGTATTTCGTTCCTGAAGTGGATCCCAGCACTGTTCAGTGTGACCCTTACATTAGAGGCTGTAGAACAGTAAAAGCTGGTATTTTTTGAAATACCTTGTCTCAACTTGTGGGCTTAATTCCTACTGAACTTTTGTGATTTGATTAACTGCAGCAATGCTGAGTAATTCATTTCCAGTTTGTCTGATCTGTGCTGATAGATCTCTTTAAACTTGTGACACTTAAAAATATTTTCAGTGTACAGTGATAAAAAACAGCCTACCTTTTTCTAAACCAGCTAAGTTGTACTCCTTAAACCATACAGCATAAATCTTCCTTGACAAGCCATTTTTATTTCTGGTCTTTCTTCAAACTCCCTAGTAATTACTTTTATGTACTGAAATGTGGAATTTTTTTATATATCTTTGAGTATGATATATGTGTCCTCAGATTCCTTGCCAGCACTTTATCTTGTAAATGATAGTTTTTCTAGATTGATTTGATACAGTTGTCCTGTTGTACCTAAGAGCCTCTAAGGCTTGAGCCTTAATCTTAAGTGTTCAAAAGATTATAATTATGGTGAGAGAACTCACAGCCATGACTTAGCAAGATCTTTGTGTTTCTAGATCTTGTCACAGCCTTTCTTAATGTGGTGGGTTTTAAGAAACTTGTGTCTAGCTGGAACTTTTTTAATCTCAGCACACTTGGAGAATGATCATGGTTAACGTATGTTTTTTGGAAAAGGTCGTTGCTTACAGGATTCCAAAAAAATTAACTTTCCCTCCTTTTCAATACCATTGGCAAAAAATGTGTTGATGACCTTTAGCTAAATAGATGACCTTCAGCTACCTGATTTATTACTACTAAAATGTCAGAATGCTTACAAGAAATCAGCTTTGGCATGAAGAACATCTGGTTCAAACCAAACAAAGAGAGGACTGAAAAGAAGATTGTGAAGAAAAAGGTAAATATTCCACTGATAGAGCTTCCATTTGTCAGAGTGGTGTAGAATGCTGGGATGGTCCTGGTCCCTATACAGCTTACATAACCTTGTAGCATCCATCTTTTAGCAGGGACCTCTGTCAACCACAGTGTAACAAGAAACTGAATCTAACCATCCACTTGCACATGCAGTCGTCCATGTGTCATGTGAGTACTGTGTCTTCTTATGGTTAATGCTGAGTATGAAGCTGCAAAATAGTGCTTTATCTTGTAACCCAGGCCACTGCAAATGTTCCAAGTGTGCACTGAGTGCAAATCTGCCATCAGACAGATCCAGAGTCTGACACTTCCAAGAAACATGGGAAAATATACTGGTTTTTATCTTTCTTTAAACATATTTTTCTAGAATTTTCATGGCCCCAATGGAGAACAGAGAAAAAGTATGTATTATTGAAAAAAGTCCTCTAGGAATAACCTTCCATCTGAAAAATAGTCACCAGAGAATCCTTGAGGTATGCTGACTGAGGGCTTTTATATTGAAGATGTCCAGCCTTCAATACCATTAACAGACTACTGAAACAGAATTACAGATGGGCTAAAAGGTGCAATTACACGTTTTCAAATTCACTGGATAAGCAGTTGGAATGAGTGGGTTGGCACATACCAACACAGCCTGGTCAGTGGGCTAAGCTACACTTGAAAGTCAGCTCTTTATCTGACCACTGTGAACTCACTTTCTGCACATTACAGACAAATGACAAGATTCCTATCTCGCATCTCTAAAATCAGCTTCCAAATTTCTTCAAAGGTTGAGCCATTTAGTAGACTGAATAAGCACCATCCATGAAGCAAGAAGTGAAAATTACAATATGCAGATACAGTAAACTACCTAACAAGCCTGAAAGAGCTACAGCAGAGGAAATGAAGTGATGTAATGCCAGGATAGTATGATGTTCTTAATTAGTGGAGGAGGAAATAATAGGTAATGTAACACAAAGTTGTGTCAGGTGGTGCTTATTATATAGCTGAGATAGAATAGGGGATGGTGAAGTATACTGGATTAATGGTTTTCTAAACAAACTCTTCATTATTGCTTTACTGTTTTTAGAAAATGTGACTAATATTGCAGGCTGGGCTATGGCTCCACACTAGAGCTAACAGATGTGAGGAAGGAAGCAGTATTTCTCCTTGATTTTTTTTTTTTAATTTTTTTATTTAGAGCAAGAAAGCTTCATGCAGATGGAAAAACTTAGTGAGAGGGAAGAAAGTATGAGTGGGAGATGCCCCAGAGAGCAGACTACTTCTGGACAAAAGTAAGGAATTGGCAAACAGTAGAGAGCATTAAATAGTAAAGGATTTAAAGAGCAAGTAATGTATTTCTGTACCTCTGACTTAGTTATGAAATAACTAAACAGCATGCATTTTTCTGCTTTTCTCATTTAGCTTATAGTACATGTTTGTGGGGTAGTTAATTGACCCCACAGACAAGGAAGGACAGACCTTGTCATTGCTTCATTGCTTGTGGAAAAATCTTCTCAAGTTCAGGAAGTGGTAGCACAGCTTCCTGGAGGAGGAAAAAAAAAAAAAAAAAGGAGTGGAATTTAGTACATTAGTATAGTAGAAAATCTGTTCTCAGTATACAGAAAATTCCTGGTTTTGTAGGACTACTGCATGCGTTCTGGATGATGCATTGGGAACAATAACAGAGTTGTTTTCTTCATTCTTTCTTCATCTGCATAGGAAAGGCAGTCCTTTAGGTTCTTGATCCTCAGGAAAACTTTTTCTGATGACCTTTCTAGTGCTCATAGTTGGAAGTTCCTATAGTTGGGGAAATAATATGCAGCATATATGAGAGAATTTTGATGGAGAAAGCAGGGCTACAGCTCTTAATGGCCAAAACAGTGATACTAATGCTAATGCGAACAAGTTAGGAATTTTCTCAAGTGTATGTGCAAACTTCCACTGGTCCTGGTCACATGGTAAGGACAGGCCTCAGAGGAAACCTCGTCTTTGTGTGGTAGTGAGAGATGTGAATGTACCTTCACGGTACTAAAGAAAATAAGGAACAAAGAGAATGTTCAGCCTCATGGATTTTTTTTTTCCCTCATGTTAAGTTGAAAGGCACAAGACAACCTTTGGTTACAGCAGCTGCTAAAATTTGTCATCAAGTCCTGTATTGAGATGAAACTTTTCTCTATGTAAAACAGATGTGAAATGTCTTCAGTTTATTTTGTTAATGAAATCTGTGAAGTACCATCTTTTTAAAAGTGCAGTCTAATACAAGTCAATGCACTAGAAAATTCTGAAGGCAATGCACAAGTCTTGCACTAGAAAATTCTGAAGGCAAGATCTTAGCAGCACTATTGTTTCACATTTGCAAGTAATGCCAAAATAGTTCCTGGCACCAGAGAGAGAATTTAATTCATTACCCAACTGCTCCCTGCCCAGGGTTTCTGAGGTAGGTAGTTCTGTGCATGTTCAATGACTAATAATGAAATATCAATCACTTTAAATATATTAAATAGTGAAATGTTTCTAGGCAGAAGAGTATTGCTGCAGAGGGTGAGGTTGCAAATGTTGAGAGAATTATCCCATTTATGAGCCAGCTATCTAAAACCAGAAAACCTCTTGCATTTTCTGTTGTAGTAGTCATGATTTTATGCGGCAAATAGATACTTTGGGGAATGTACCTTATGTTTTTAAAAATTTAGACCTTAATCTACTCAGAGATTCTAATTAGCACTACTTAGTAGTGGGTTGTAACAGTTAATGACTATTTCATTTGGTCTCAAAATATATTTTTATAAATGCAATGGGAAACACGTACCATATAGATTGCATCAAAAATTGCCTAAAAAATACTGCCAATTCCATTTCTGGACCCAAATTCTCATCTGACTGTTTGAGAATGCTGGGCTAAGTAGGCTGCAGGGATCTTGTCCAAAATCACAGAAGTAATTTGAAACTGAAGAGGTATCTTTACATATTAAAATTTTCTGTCCTTTGGATTTGATAGCTTACATGGATTCATGCAGAGAATTGACTCTTCTGATAGATTTAAAAGGGTGGATTTATGTAATATCTTGCAGGTATTGCTAAGTCTGTCTTCGTAATGGTTTCTTTCAAAGAATTAAAAAGTCATCTTGTTCCATGTGCCAGATAGAAAATAACTAGCCAAAAATAAACTTAGTCTAAAGACTTTTTCCTGTAAAATTCCTTTCTTTTTTCCTGAGAGCATAACCTTTTTTTTTTTCTCAAACAGCGTTTCGTTGGTATCAGTTTTATTAAGAAAATCCAGTACTGTACACAGAAAGCCGTTTTGACAGAATAGATTCACCTGTATAGCAGTGGTTTGACACCACTGAAAGATGCAATATGGGAAGGGTCAAAGCATGCTGTTTATTAAACGGAATTTGACTTAATATTGGATTTTGCTGCAGAGGCAAGTACACGTGACACAGACCATAAGCTGCCATGTTTATGAAATCATAACAGAATGGGCATTACGATGAGGGAGGAAGGGAAGGGTTTTTCCCTCCCACTCAGCTGTCATCTTGGCAGAAAGCATTAAAGAATTTGTGTTTCTGCTTGTTCTGCAAATAAATGTGGGACTTCAGGCTACAGAGCAGTGAATTTGCTCAGATTGTGACTCCCAGACTCAAAAAGGATTAACCAGTACCAGTAGTAGCAAAAATCTTTTCACATAGTGGGAACTACAGTTAGTTTTTCAGAGCTGCAGAAAATGCACTATGATGTGTGTAAATAAATACATTATGTAGCCTTCCATCTTTAGTACACCTGGTTTGGGTTCTCAAAACTTAGTTTTTCACTTTTAAGTGTGGAATTTAGTTTTAAAGTACATAGTATTTCAGTTTCTTTGGTTCTCTGGTGTCATCTTTATACATGTAGTCATTCCAGGCTGTGTGGCACTTGACACTTCTGAACACTTGCCACTCTTCAGGTTTAAAACTCTTACAGGAGCATCCTGATTTGGTATTAAGCTGTAACTCCTATTGCAACAATTTGCCAACTGGTAACACAGGTGTTGAATGGTGTCTGTATTTATTTGAATGTACACTTACACTAACATAAAGAATTTTAGGATGGAGAGAGCTTCACAATAACAACTGGGAGCATTTTGGTTTGCTTTTCTGAGGGGTGGAGCAGTGGTGTATATCACTAAGATATCAAGTAAGATGGCTTTAGGTCTAATGACTATCTACATTCTAAAATTTGAACTGTTAAGAGTACTGTGACAATTTGTTATAGCTGACGGAGATGAACTTGGTTGCTGTGGAATGGAATCAAGTGGATTTATGGAAAAACCACCATAAACCATAGGATGTCAACAATTACTGTAATTAATAGAAGCTTTATAGCAAAAAATCATAAAGCCTGGAACACACTTGTCTAATGGCCCACTTAACTTTGGCTTAAAGTGTTTTACCATAACAGCTGAAGTGAGAGTACCTCTGCAGTTAGCCTGAGTGGTGAAGTTAGAGAGAATTTTGTGCAAAACTATCCTGAAGGTAGCAAATGACATGTCACACATCTTCTTAATCATGAAGATGTTTGATAAAAGGTTATCTGGTAAAGGGCATCTTTTCTGAGTGTGGATTGTTGCCTTCTCTGATTGGGAAAAGGAGATATGAGGAAACAGCTGAAATGAAATTAGTAGCATTTAAGTAATGTGTGGTGCAATTGCTCACATGCATGCACAGGCCCGCAGTGCCTTTAATTTAATCTCATCCCAACAATGTGGTCCTACATGTTTGCTTGTCTCATGCAAATCAAAAAGATTATTATAAGCAGAATGAAGGATTATAAGAAGGCATATCAGGGCATATGTTTTTAATGAGTTACCTATCCTTATGTCCCCTTGTATAAGCATGTAACTCCATAATTTATGTAACATACCACAGGGAAGGGCATTGTTCTGCTCTAGGTGAGGAACCACTGTGCCTTTTCAGATGTCTTCTATCATGCCCTATTTTGTTGAGATGGGTCACACTGCCCATAGAGCTATTATTGAATCATTCTAGGGGATTTAAAAGGTTTAATATTGTGCTGTTTCTGCAAAGCTGACTTTTATATCAAAGTTTTTAAAAAGATTCCTGTAGTACCTGTTACGTAGATAATTGTTTTTTAAAGTGAAAAACAAACACAGCTGAAATATGGCTTAATTTCTCCTGTGTCTTGGATTTCAGTAGTGTACTTCTGTGAGGTTTTAAGTCATCCTCATGAACACGTTGTTACATCTTTACCCTTGGAGCAAGATAATTTCTGAAAGGAGATTATAAAATAGTTTCATAAATTGATTTTTTTCATAAATTCATTTGTCTTTTAGATTTTTTTTCCAAGTGGTACTTACTGTTCTGATTTAACATCGCTTAAATGTTAAATATATTTGATTTTTTGTTGAG
>VXBC01013055.1:89071-99502 GCA_013399945.1 Ploceus nigricollis
ATATTACAACAAATTTATCAGTAACTCCCTTCCACTCCCTGTCATTACAGTCTAAATTAAAGAAGGCAAGAACAGGACAGATGATCTTCCTGCTAGTTTTACAAAAGAAGAATAAAAATGTCTTTTTTTCCTCTTCTTCATCCACATACAGGTGTTTTGGTTTTTGGTTGGTTGTTTGAGGTTTTTCTAGCTTTTGTGCAGATAATTAAATTTCCAGTGACCTAAAGCCAGTCCAGCTGTACAAGCTGGTCTCTAGGGCATTAATTTGGGATGTGGAATGGCTTTATGTTCTTACATTAAATCTGGCAGACTACCAAACACAAAGTGGCTCTATTGCACTCCTCTGTGCTTATGAAGATATGCGGAGTAGAAGTGTCATTTTTTCCTGTCCCAAAGTTCCCTTCTAGATCTAAGGAATATAACACAAAAAAACCTGCAACTCAAATATCAAACTCAGTATGTTTCTTTTCATATTGGGGGGTGGGTGGAGAAGAGATTGTAAGCCATGTTCTATTAGGAAGTCATGGGTTCATTCCTCAGATGTATTTGCTCCTGCACCTGAACTAAGAAGTCATGTCTTTCCCCTGTTTGTTTCAGACCCTTTACTTTGGAAAAGGTCACAACATAGTTTTGATTTGACTCGGACCTGAAGGATGGTGTTGGATTAATCTTGGGGTCAGATTGGAGTAGGTGGGTGAAGTGTGATGGGGATCATTGCAGGATTCTCTTAAATTGGAAGATAATTTTAGTTTTGCAGGCCTTTGGAGAACGTATGTGTTGGCTTTTTTTGCACTGAAAGAAACTACACGGTTTGTACTGTTCCAGTGCCATAATTAGGGATAATTACAAGCAAAGTCATTAGCAGAGCCAGAGCAGTCAGGATTGAAAGCCCTTTGGCTACCATATATGCAGTCAAAAAATTTCCCGAATGTCTTGGAAAAAATGATCCTTTGGGAGCACAGAAGTGTCACAGAGCCTTTGTAACCCGTCCTGCCAAGTGAAATCCTGGATATTAGCTGGGGAGCAGCAGCGGAGAAGACAAACTGTGGTTCTATGGCAAACATCCCTGTCCTTGCAATGTGAATTTTGGTCTGTGGCCCAGTGCAGGGACATTTCACAGGGATTCTTCGGACTGTTGCTTTGTTTGTCTCCTCATTTCCTTATATTCTTTAATCAGTTGTGAAGGGCAGTAGTTAGGAAGGGCATTTTAAAGACAATATTTAAAGAATTTGATTTTGGAAGTAACAGTGTTAAAATGTTGTGTAAGTGTGCCCATCTTTATAATCCCTTCATTTCAGAATTGTAAGGTAATCATACAGGAATTAAAAGCTTAACATGAGCTCATCTTGCACATGTATTTATTATAAACTACTACTGACCTATATAAGAACTATCTCTGAATGCTTCCTGTTTAAAGCTAAATCTCTTATTTAAAAGTGAAAACTCCATTTGCTGACCAGAAAACAACATGATGGGTAAACAAAGAGAAATGTGATAATGGGAGGTGCCAAAATGATTAATAAAACAATCTCCACTTCATTTTTTAATTTGTGTTGTCCTAGGGATTAACTGTTCAAACAAAAGAAATCCCTCAGAGTAGTATGACTAACTTGGGAAATTCAGTTGTTTTTATTGGCTTACTGTCAGATGAAATACAGCAGTTTGGTATGATAAAATGTTCTCTCTAAATCAAAAATACCCTGTTTGATGGTCAGTGAAATAACAGTGTTGGCCCATAAATAAAGAAAAAAGGTCTCAGTGTCTAGATGTAAGAGTAACTGCATAAAACACAGATTATGGACAAATTTAGAAAAATATGAACAGCTTTATCTGAATTCAAAACCTGTAAAATTCATGGAGAGACAGGAAGTAATCCAGTGTCAGCTGTACTACTTTGTTCGTATACCTACATGTCTCCCACGTTTGCAAAAGACTTTTTGTGAGACTTTCCTGCCTGGTTCTTTTAGAACACTAGTATTTTTCTCTTTAAGGATTGCATTTATTTATTTTTAATGTCATAGCTAATTACTATCAGCATTTTTCCCCATGTAAAACCTGGGGGGAAGCAGGTATGTTCATCTTAACCTCCAGGACTTGCATAAGAGTGACATTATGCTTGGTTTCCACACTCAATGTTTGAGTGCTTTGATTTTATAGTAAACCGGTAATTCATGATATCATGTGTAAGAAAGCCATTTTTAGTATATGTGATGATCTGTGAGCAAAACATTGTCTCTTTTGTTTTCGCATAGTGCACTTAAAATTTTATGCTACATATGGCTTTTCAGTTTATTCAGTGTCTTCTGTATTGTGTCCACATGTATCAAAAATAAAATAGGAAGACCGTTGCTAGAAATTGTTCAAATTTGTTGATTTTTTTTGAGAAGTGTTCTAACCAGATAAATATACACTATAAAGAAATGCGGTAGTGGTTAAACTCCTTTCAGAAAATTATGAGCTGTTCATTCATGTGTTGTGGAGGGTGGTGTTTAGGCAGATCATTTTCTTCATATGAACATTTTAGTTTTAATAATTTTCTGTGGGGTTTTTTTTTGTTTTTATTTAGTTTGCATGTTTGAAGGAATGAATGTTTAAAAGACATAGTCCTAGAGAGCTCATTACTATCACGTCCATTGCAGATCCAGAGTGTGATTTATTTTTGACATAGTGTTTGTGAGTTTCTTCTGCTAATAAGCCAGCTGGGCAATAAAACCTGCAAAGCTATTATGTTGGATTCAAATATATTTTCACTAAATATAAAAGCAAGAATGAAGATATTTTGTTTTGAGGATTTTTATTTTGAATGTGTTCGTAAAACATTAAGCTACAGTAATTTAATGTGGTAGCAAAAGGAATATTAAGTCTCTAGAGCATAATATCCCAGATATATTTCAGGGTTGTGCATACTTTGGGATGTTGATGAGTTAATACTCAAATTCACAGAATTAAATGTAAAAACAATGGTAAAGAAGATGCCAATGGTGCCTGGTTTTCATCTGTCATGATGGCTTTGAAAAAATTGTTAGAAAGCTTATATTGTACTAGAACTACAGTGTACTTTTATGTCTAAATATGATTTAGTTGCATTTTATTTTATCTGCAAATTCAGCTTCCCATTATATATTTTTATGCTTATTGGTAAGAATGAATATACAAATTCTTATCAGGAATAGCAGACTGACCAGTAAGTTAGCAATTTAACAGCTACAGTAGTTTGTTTGTCTCGTTTTAAGAAGAAGGACTCTGGAAAATGTGCTGATTGCACATTGGACCTTGTTAGCCAATGTTTGTCTATAAAAAAGAGAAGATGGATGTTCAGAATGTTTCAGAATCTAACTTAACCATCTTGTACTGTTTTGACATGGAAGCTGCACTTTGTGATCTATAAGTCATAAGAGTTAAAAGAAAAATTTTAAAAGTTCTGATCCTTTACATCAGGCATACTCGTGGCTTAATCACACCCATTTTTTGGGAGTAAGATTTCAGATACTATTTGTACCCGTTATGCCCCTTGACTAAATTTAAGATTTCCTTTTAAATGTCTACTGGGCCATTCTCTCTTTAGGAATGAGTAACTGTTCTTACCAGATGTCACCCTCATCAGGTAAGCAGGTGATCCCATTTTCTTTTAAATTGACAAACCACACTTGGTGGCCTTACAGTCTGCGTAGCCACCACTTCTTGATATTTAACCTTGAAAACCTGTTTTGTTCTGATCAGCTGTCTCTGTTCATCAGTTTTTTATTGACCCTTATCATAAAGCATAGAAGGTGCTGGAGATGATATTCTAATTGGCACAGCAATTTTTGGTTCATTGTGTTGTGGTAAGCTGTGTGCTTGCAAATTAGAATTTGAAGCCCAGCATATTCACAGAGACCTCTGATACACACTGCTTAACATATTGTCATGTGCTATATGCACATGCAGTTTCCATCTGTCTGTGTGTGTACTTCCTCAAGTAGGTGGTAGATGAATACATTTGACAGATACCCACGTTTGCAATAGCATCTTCAGAAATCCGACAACAGTTTTTCTTCTAAGGTACCAGAAATTACGCCTTTTGCTGGGAATACTCTGTCCAATAACATCACTTTACCATCTCTGTGCCCAGGGAGAGTGTTTTTAGCTACATCCTGCCTTTTCCTTTTTTCATTTTCTCTTCAGAGAAAATATTTTTGGTTGGCATTACATACAATGAAATGTTTTGCCAAGGCATGTATAGAAAAACACAACTGAAAAATTACATTAAGCTATGAAAGCAAACCATTCAGACAAGAATGTTTAAATATGTTAAAATAGATATATTTGATCTAGAATTGCTGTTAGTGAGTAGGCTACACATACTGCAGTTACTAAACTGCAGTATAACCTGAGATGTTTTATTTTAATTCTGAATGTATTACAATACACATTTCTTAGTATATCCTGTTGCATATTAGAATATTAGCATTATTTCCAGAACTGGGTTCCAGGATCTGATTTCTCATTGATCTGAGTTATCTGGTATGTTGTTATTTCTGCTAAGAGATCAAGTCAGATATAACATAGTGGATTATAGTTACTTCATGGACCAAAACCAGTGTTGTGATATTTCCACAGCAACTGGTCATAGAGAACTTGATGGTATTCCCTATTATGCTGAGAACATCTCAGTAGCCATGTGTGGAATTTTAAGGTTCTTGGTTCTTTGATGATTATTCAACTTAAAGGTAGAAAATGAAGTGCAGAATAAATAGTCTTTTTACTTTAGAAAAACAGTAGTATCTTAGTGAGATTTCTGCCATTACCTGTATTTCTTTTCAACATAGTCTTAAGTCATATGGAAAAAAGAGTGAGATAGAAGAGTTTGACTGATGATTTTAATGGTGGTAAAAACGAACACTGGAGTGTGAACAGTTGCAAAAGAATCTTCTGGTGTTGAGTGAGTGAATTGAATACATGGCAAATAAAATTCCATGGTCAAAAGCATAGAAGAATCATGGCTTCTAGAAAAGAGCCTTAACTTTATGTACACCATAAGGGCTGAATTAATATGGCAACAGCATAGAAAGAGGTATTAGAGATACTCTGAATACCTGAAAAATAAAAGGGCTTTTCCATATAGTGTCAAGTTAGTGCTTAGTTTGGATCCACAAAGTGGGTCTGATATTGGGAATTACTAATTACTGGGCATAAGTAGGAAGACAGAACAATGATAATTGTGCCAGGATGAACACGTGCTGATCCAGAAGATGAGTATTATGTTCTGTTCTGTTGAGCCTCCTCAGGGTGGACCTAGTAGAATTCATCATATTCGGTGCCAGAAAAATCAAGTGATCTGAAAATCTTCTTGAAGTGACATGATTGAATAAAATGAGACTTTGCAGGTGAAGATACAGGAAAAGGAGAGAGATATCGAGCTCTAATAAAAGATCCTAAGTGTCACGAGGAGAGTAATATAGGAAGTTAGTAGTTTTCCTGAATGCTAGATCTAAGGGCATCAAATAACATTGTGAGATAGACAGTGGAAAACAAACAAAACAAGGATTGTTTTGTATCATGTGTTTGCCATGGGAGGTAGAACCACTGGAGATGTGGTTTCGGGAAGTCTGCAAGTCAAGGCCAGAGGGAATCTGAGCAGAGGACATTCAAGGGAAATGAACAGTAGGTTTTGTTCATGTATCCTCACTAGGTTCCTGCTGTTGGAGAGGAAGGAGGTTGGTTTGGAAAGATGTTTGGTCTCTCTCAGTGTTAAGGATTGTGTTTGCTCTTGATTCTGTTCTTTATTCTTGTCTAGAGCACAAGTCATATGAGCAGCTGAGGAAGTTGGGGAGGGAGAAAATGAGGCTCGTGGGGGGCCTTCTCTCTCTATAGAACTTCTGACAGGAGGTCCTTGGTGAGTAGGGGGTATGTCCCTTCTCCCAAGTAACAAGCAACAGGCTAAGAGGAAATGGCCTCAAGTTGTACTGGGGTTATTTAGATTGGATGTTATGGAAAATTTCTTCACGGAAGGAGTTCTCAAGCCCAGGAACACTCTGCCAAGGGCAGTGGTAGAGTCATCATCCCTGGATGTATTTAAAGGACATGTAGATGTGGCGCTGAGGGACGTGGTTTCATGTAGGACTAACCCAGTGGTGGCTTTAATGGCTGATCATGAAGATTTTTCCCAGCCTAAGTGATTCAGTGATTCTGTTATCATCCTGTAATGTCAGTACTATGCTGCTGTGAGGTTGCAGTCATTTTACCACTCTTACTGCATCCTTCAGTTGTGGTATTTATTTGTTTCCCATCATCCTAGGTCTGTCTGTGCATGCCTGGCTTACAGCTCTTCAGAGAAGAATCCTGTTTACCTGGATACAGGCTGTAGTGAAAGAAACTTCTTTTTTTCGCTTCCTGCTTGAAGCAGTTGAACATAAATTTTCCCTCCTTAATTAGCCTATATGTCACCAAGTGATGAGAACCTTCTAGCACACTCTTTGTTTGCTCATTGCTATGCAAGGAGCATACCTCAGAAAGTGGTGCCTGTGTTGAATCTGCCCTTGTCCTGGCATTGTTTCCTTGCAACTTCCAGCCAGCTGTAATGAGTCAACTTCATTTTGTCTGACTGATTTTTCAGCATTCTGGCTGATGTGGCCAAAGTTAAGGGGTTTGGGGTTTTTTAACACTTTTGTACTCCTGGCTCTTAGGAGTTGTTTGTATGGTAGTGCAGGCTCTGCTGTCTTAGCAGAGCTTTTTTTTCTTCTCTAACCTTACGATTCTTTTAAAGCATGTTTTGATCTCTGCTCTGTCTGGCACACAGGAAGTGCTTTGTCTTAATTTCTCTGATACTTCACTGAATTTTGTTGTTCCATTTTGAAGCGCGTTAAGCAGGAACATAAATTCCAGCCATCAATAAAGGGAAATGCAGAAGGATTTGGAAATGCTTTGAAGAACAGCTAAAGATGCAGTAACAAGTAAGGAGTTTGTGTAATAAGTTTCCTGCTTTTGAGAAGGAAGCTATGTGAGGGAATCAATAAATTAAAAGCATTAATGAATAAAATTCATGTGCAGTTCATGTTTGTATCAGTTGCAGTGAATTTGACCACCAGATCTGTTCTTTGCTTGTAGCAATAACAAACTTTGTGTATGAGGTAAACTACAAAAAAACCCTTAGTAATTTGCACAACTTTATTTTTACTTTCTCATTTTTAGACTTAAAACCCCAGAACAAACAAAAACCCCAAAAACAAATGAACAAAGGCATTTTATTTGGGTTTGCAGATTGAAATAATTAAGAAATTACAGTTTTTAGGCAGATGATGCCATCCTTATTTTGCCATTTGGTCTGTACATCCTATAATAAAACTTTACCTATTCTACAAAAAAACTTTCCAAAGTCAGTGTGCTCAGTGCTCCCAGGATGGATGAAAATATATATTTGTATAACATAGTGTTATTTTCTAATTTGCTTCAGCAAAGGAAGTTTTTAAATCTGTATTTTCAGGCATATAGTGTTGTGTAATGAGGGAAGTGTTTCTCTTGAAAGTTACTTCTTTACAGAAATTGAGTCTACAGGAAGAATTGAACATTTTTTATTAGAAACGAATTTTTTTTTTCACATTATTAAAAGTAAACTAAAACTCCATCTTCTTCTGTCAGCTGGATTTCTTAGCTAAACTATCTCTTTGACTGTGGTCTCATTATGAGTGGGTCACATAATTTCTGGAAATCGTACTCCCCATCAGAAACACTGTCTTTGGACAGCCGAGCTAGTAGGGGAGAAATAAGTGAGAATTACGAGATACACACCTCAGACAGCACTGAACAGACAGTGCTCAAAATCCAAATGCACTCAGCACAAGCTAACAAAATATTTTGCTTTCAGGGTAACCGAATTGTTTTGTATTCTGAAATAATACAGCTTTTAAAAAATTAGTACATTAGCTGTGAATCAGCTAGATGTAGAAATTTAACATTTTACCTGCTTATTAAGAGAGAACATTGGAAACATAAGAGTATATGACATTCTAAAAGTCAGGTCCCTTCCAAAAGGTGCACATATGTCCCTGATCTCAGTGTGAGCTTCTTTAAGCTTTGAATTCATCCCATTCTGCACAACAAGTGTGATAAAAGTTGACAGAATATGGTGTTACCTAGTTTTGTTCTTTGAGTAACCATGCTAGCTTTCTGATTTTTTCATATTTGCTGGTTTTGACTGCCTCAATTTATATTGTTGGGGGTCTGTGTGTTTTTATGATTTTACAATAAGAAATATTTTTAGATCTTTGCAATTCTTAAGTTTCTACCAGGATCCAAATTGGCTGGAAAATTGAAGAAAATATTTGTTTACTTTTCTTTTTAGAATTTAGGGAAATTAAGCTGATGATACATGGAGTTAATGCCATTATTTTAGACAATGCTCTTTCTGAGCATAAAGTCAGATAACTTTAGTTGATCTGACAGTGTACTTGCACTAAAAACTTGGTACATCTTCTGTAAGTGGTTACAGGAAGTGACAGCTCCTGAGCATGGTGGCACTGGGTGAATATTTTCCATTTAGAAAATGACATTGTTGGAAATTAAAATGAACAACATCATTTCACATAAGGAATGCACTCCTCTTTCTGCAAGGTTGAAAGTTGAGTTGCTCCAGTGTTGCACCTCAGTCAGCAGTGCTGTCATTGGTGGTGTTATCATTTGGACCTGGCTACAGGGTTGAGCAGCCTGAGCAGTTCTTGGCACTTGAAGGGCTAGAAGGGCTCCCAGCAAGCCTGATTAAGCAGCAGCATAATTCACCAAAATGTGTAGGAGCAAAGAGCTCCTTCCAAACACTCCTTCAGCCCCTGTGAATGTTGTACCATATATGACAGAATTAATGCACTGTCAAGTTCATGTAGTTATGAAAGGTCATGTAGGACCTTGAACTTAAGTTTTTACTCTCTCTAAAAAAGAATAATATTCTGGTGTCTACCCTCCCCACCATGGTTCTGACATTTAATGGTTTTGTGGAATTTGAGTGATTTTTTTTTTGTATATGTTACCTTTTTTTCTGCTTTTCTGAATAGTAATTGAAACAACGCTCAGCTCCATTGGAGGTCAAAAATTACTTTCAATTTAGAAATTTTATGTTACATTTTCAGCATACCAGGCTAAAAATATGAGTACCAATGCTGTCAGAAATACCGTAATTTAAAAATTATGCTGATTGGTTAACCATGATTTTTATTCATTCATTATGCATATTCCCATTCTGTATGCTGCTAATAGATGTTGGATTCCTCTCTGAAATTGTGAACACTTTATTTGTGCGATTAAACCTTGTTTTATATTCAAATATTGTAAATACAGTGGTAACCAACATAACTGGCCTGTGAGTATTTCTGGTGTGCTGCATCCAGGAGTTTCATATATTTAATTTTCATTGTGATTTTCATAGATTTTGTCATTCATTGAATACACGTAGCTATGACAAAAGTGAATACAAGTAATAAAGCTTAATGCTTAAAGGGTGGGGGGAGAGAATAGTGTTTACAGAAGACCAAACATACCTGAATTGTCATCAAAATGTATTTTTACATATACCATATTATGAAATATTCCTAAGTATTAATATTTATACTTACAGTTCCCAAAAATTGAATACACCTTAAGTCTTAACTCCTTGGGATTTTAAATCAGCCATTGTAAGCATTATTCCTCTGTGATTCCTTTCCTTATTAGCAGCTTGAGTAAATTCACAGCCCTTAAAACATGTTATTTACAAGAACCCTTACCACTTAGCTGGGTGCATCTACTGTTAGTAAAGGTGCTTTTATTTACCATAGTTGTGCAGTTACATACTGACAGATCTGATCTCTTTAATTATTCATAAAGTAGGTTTTACGTCAGGATTATATTCACAGAGTCCAAACAAAAAAACCCAACCAACCAGACAAAAAATAGACAATGTTTCAGTACTTCACAGTCCAGAGACTGTGAAGACAGAAACCCTTTAAATGATGATGAGTCATAGGGCCTGCTCCATTTCCAAAAACATTCTTTTGTGCTTCTGCACAGAACAAGATAAACTAGGTTATACTTAAGTGACCATTAAAATAATTTTACTTGCATTCTTTAAAAGAACAGAAAAAACCTTGCAGCCTTTTCTTACAGATTTACATTTGTGTATTTTTTCAGTAAGTCACTGCTAAGTCAGTAAAGAGTTTGCTTAGCTTAATGCTGTAAACCACTACTAAAATACTTACTGAAATTTGCGTAACTAAACAGATACTAATTGAACCTTAGAGACTATTTTATGCTTTAGTGAACATGATATCAAATTTAATATAAAATTATAATGGAAAAATACTATTTCAAAGCACTCTGTGTATGTAAGCAGCATGTTGAATCCTAGGTTATAAATAATGAATAAATAAAAATTTTCATTAGCACAGTAACAGATAACTTGCCATGTTTCCTCCAGGATTATTGCAG
>VXBC01013055.1:99545-127762 GCA_013399945.1 Ploceus nigricollis
GACTTGTCATTTTAGCACACAGCCTCATTTTCCACCAGTACCTGGCCCAGGGGCTGCATCTCCTTCTCTAACCTTTGTCTCCTTTATTTAACTGCCTATTGAATTGTCAGCTTAGATTTTGAACTGTACTGTGATGGAGTTTAAAGTTGATGTCACAGCCCTGTAATGGCATTGTCGCCTTAGCAATAGCACTGTAGAAAAGGAATGTAGAAAAATACAGAAAAACTAACTTAAAAAAATGCATGTGCTATTGGAGGAAAAAGGAGATGATACAAAAACTAAAAGTTAAAACTTAACTTTCTGAATTGAAACAGAAAATTTGAGGAAGGTGATCCAGTGTGCTAGTGTTTAACTGTTGCCAGTATTTAGAAAAGAGCAGTCCCTTGCTGCCTCGACACCTCAGTCATGTAATTTGGTAGGGCAGGAAAAGCTGGGGTAGTTCCATTTAGGTTCTCATATTGGCTCTTAGGAAGGAAGACTCATTACATAGGGAAGTATCTTGAACATGCTGAAACAGCAGATATGCCGCACATGTGAGAGAGAGGCTTCTAAAAGGGGAGTGTAAGGAGAGGTGGGATTTTCGGTTTTTCCATTGTAAAACAGTGCTGTTTTCAGAGAAAAATGATTCATTAGTTATTTCCAAATTTGTCTGAGTTGACAGGTTTCCAATAAGAGTGCAAAACTCTTTCAAGACCACTTCACGTATCCACACTGCCCTTTTAGACTTTAAGCCAAGACTGCTGTCTGCAGATCTGCCCTTGCATCACACAGTGCAGGAGCCCTTCTTTGAAAAACGCCACATGAGTTGTTTGTCTGCCTTTGCTGACAGGGCAGATGTTATGTATAGAGATGGCTGGGCCATATGGCTGATGAGGGTGCCCTTGAACATACTTAAAAGCACAAGCACAGGGAAGATGTCTTTCCAAGAGTGCAGATTTTATCACCCCAGGCTTGATCCTAAGGGCAAAGCTGACATTAACAGGCAGTGCAGTAGGAGCAACTCTGTAGGTGAATTGTGTTGAGGACCCAGCACACATTCAATATATATTTCAGGGTATTTTGTCTTTGGACTAGCTTCAGCCTGGTCCCATGGAGTGAATGCCCATCATCAGCCCTGGGTGTAACTGCTGGCTTGGCTTGATCCAAAAGGAATTTGGTTCATGCTTAAGATACCTGCGATGGGAATCCAGGTACAGCTGGTGTGGGAAGATGGCAGTCTGGCATCAAACTGGTCCAAACTAAGACATGAATGTGGACAAACACCTTGACCCCATCAGTAAACTGGAAATTTGGGGGTCTGTACTCCAGAATTCTTCTTCCCAGAGCAGCATGGTAGAGGCTGCAGCACCTGGGCTGCTACCATTTGGTCTGAGTCTAGGGCTTGAGATTATTTCCCCAAAACTGTGCACAGTTCTGTACTCAAAATCCTTTACTCTTTTTTTTAGTAACAAGTAGCACCACTTTGAATAGAGAGAAGCTCATCGTTGCACTGCTTAAAAAAAAAAAATCTTGACTTTTTGTAGATGCCATGGGGTTTTTTTCTCTTGAAAAGAGATAATGCATTTAAAAGGTACCTTCTGTGTAAGTTGCAAAACCCACTAATATTGACAATAAGGTATGCTAGACTCTTAAAAGAGCAAAACTTTGGTATGGACATATTTTTAAATTGTCTAGAATTCATTGGTTTTCAGATCTAAACAAAAGTATAATACTGTGTACAGGGTCTGTGTATGAAAATTACAGAATACCTTCCATTATTCAGAATTGGTTTAATCTCCTGACTGTTACTGCTTCTAAAAATATTTTCTATGGCACAGTATGAAAAATGATACTTTAAATTCCAGTAAGGGCTTTTTGCCTTGTAGCCAGTCTTTTTTATTTGTTCTTGCTATTGATGCATCTGTCATGATGATATTGAAAAGACTTTCACTAACTTGCATTTAATTTTCTATGTGGATTTAGGCCACTGAGCATTCGGGACCTGGGGGCTTACAGGCCCCTTTAGTGTAATAGTCATTGTTTACTATGATTTTTTTGTACATCAGAACTATGTTCCTTCAGCTATGTAATTTTATCATACACAGTTTCAATAGCACAGGGCAGTATTCTTGGATTTGAAGCTTCAGCTGCATGAAGGAGTCTACATCTCTTTCTGGTGGGCCTGATGGTGGTTGAAATAGAAGTAGTAATAATACGAATAATAGGTGCCATGAAGGAAACCTAAATGTTTTGCTCCCAGGCATGGTAATAGTAGCATTTGTAGTAAGAATAACATGATTCTTCTTGCGGGTTTACAGTGGTGCTAAGGCCTCAAAGGAAACAAATCCTGGGGATTGCTTCTAGTCAAGATACTTTTCTGTTAGTTACATATCCAAAATTTATTTTTACAAGACTGACTGATTTCTCTGTGCTTACATTTCTCATTTCTTAATTCAAAATAACTGGTATTCACTTTGAGAAGAACTTCCAAATAATCCAATAGATGGAACTGCCAGATAGGTTTATGCAAGATACACTTTACATCACGACAGTGCTGGGGTAAACATTGTAGAATATATCGGATGGGAATTAAAATTATGACACTTGATCACTGCTCGCATGAAATATAATTTACATCATTGTCTCAGCAGTTGTTACATGAGTGTGCACTTTAGGGTAGGATGTGTGTTACTATTGTAAAGATTTCTTAATTAGGCTTAATTTCTTATAGGAGGTACTGAAACAGCTACAAGGAAGTATTGAAGATGAGACAATGGCATCTTCTGGACAAATTGACTTACTGGAACGACTTAAAGGTAAATCTAGAATTATGTTTTAAGTAGGTTCATTTCTTTGTCCATTGTTTTTAGTTTGGGATAAAATTTTCAAAGCCATTTGTATCTTCTTTCCAGTGCTGACCTTAATGATTAGGCATAGTCTTAGTGCCTGAACATTTTTGCTAAACATTTTAAGACACATCCTCAGGGGAAAAAAAAAACTTCTCCATTTATACTTTTGTTACTGTAACTCTAGGATTTCATATGAATTGCATTTGACTATTTGACATATAACTCACATTTCTGTCCTCAGAATAAAAAAGTTAATGTTGGTGTAGTTCCACCAATTTTCTAAATTTGTTTGCATATCCTGCCCACTCCATGTCCTATTACTGGAATTGTTTCTGTCATTCTGCAAATTTATGGCCCCTTCCCTATAACATGGGCTGGAATGTGTATATCCCGTTGTATGGGAAGTGCCAGCAAGCCCGGACTACTAACTCCTTGTATACATCCATCATCCCTGCCACTGACCCTGAAATTTCATAGGGATGTCTATGTTTAAGGGCCCTGTGATGAACAGGGTAGTTATGTGTTACATGATGGTGAAGCATTTGCAGGATCTCTGGAAAAGAAATTGTTAGGAAGTGGGCCACAAGGTAATTTACATGACGTTTGTGCAAAATTCTGCCCATTTCTTAAGACCTCTGGTAGGGAGGCAGGCAGCCTTTTGTAGAATACTGTCCTGGTTGCCAGGATTGTAGTTTGGTCATCTGCTCAGATAACTGCTGTTCTCCAAGTCCATCGTATCCATTGTTTTTGTTCACAGTATTTTCACTGCATTTCTGTGCAAAGTGCTTCCATAAAAAAACACATGGATTTGTTCAGGTAGTAAGAAATTAAGATAGAAATTATCTTTTAACTTTGTGCTGCCGAACCTTCAGCTCTGAAAAATGTTTGCTGTTTATTATCCAGAACTGAATTTGGAAAGCACCAGCTTCGCTGGGGTGAAATTAAGGCCAAAGATGTCCGTGCGTTCGTATGGGAGCCGGGAAGGGTCCGTGTCGAGCCGCTCAGGGGAGTGCAGTCCAGTCCCCATGGGGTCATTTCCAAGAAGAGGCTTTATGAATGGAAGCAGAGAAAGCACTGGTTACTTAGAAGAGCTAGAAAAAGAGAGGTAAATTTATTTGTTTATTGCTCCAATATGGATTGACTTCTAACTTTAATGTGGAAGTTTACTGACACACCTAGTATTTAGCTATCATGAATATGGTTTTGATCAGTGGTGTATTTACCTCTCATTTACCTTGACA
Source organism: Ploceus nigricollis (assembly GCA_013399945.1). Lineage (NCBI taxonomy): Eukaryota > Metazoa > Chordata > Aves > Passeriformes > Ploceidae > Ploceus > Ploceus nigricollis. Next base: position 103,615 of record VXBC01013055.1, read on the forward strand.
GGTAAAAAACCCAGGAATCTACATTTTATTTAGATGCACATGCAGAAAAATACTTTAAAGATAACGAAGTATCATTCAGTTTCTACTGCTTCTTCGTATGTGCATTTCACTGTTAGTCCTTGTTGGCTGGAGGTTTTTTTTGTTTTGATAAGCAGGTTGTCACTGTCTGAAATATATTTAAGCAGCAAGGGTGGAGCATTCTAACCACCTCCATATCTCCTCACCACTGTTGCTAAATGCTGAAGCTGTAACAAGGTGATGGTGAAATCATTTTCTCTTGTTTGCAAATGGTTATTAAGTACCATAACTGGTTTATCAATTATTTACTATTAGCAGACATTTACCTAGTGACTCTACTCTCTCAACAAATGTATTAGCTAAACAATATGCATGTTCTTATCTTCAAGATGTTGTTCCCATCAGATGTTTTGTATTGACAAAATCCTGGAATTTCTTTTCTTGAAAGGCAGTGGTACCCATTTATAGGAAGAACATACTTTCAGGTCATAATACAGAATTGTAGTACTTTATCAGTCATTTACAAAGGGAATGCAAAGTAAGAGACATGCAGCTGTTTCCACTGAAACCATCTTTATTTCTTGAAATTAATCTGACTGAAATACCAGATGTTTTCAGAAGCCCATCTGCAAGACAGGGTTTCCTAAAGATTTGGTCCTACTTAATGGATGGGCTATCAAGCTGTGGGCTGCAAAACCAAATAAACTGCAACACAGTATTTTTATGCCTAGTAGACATTAACTAGCAAAAAATCCAGTTTGAAGTTGTAATAGAAAAGCTTTGTGGGTGACAAGCATGTTGTGGATAGCCCTCTAGAAACCCCTCCTCTAAAGGATCTTCTCTGGAGTTCAGCAAAATTTTTGCAGCCAAGACCTGAAAAGGTGATGTTTTCTTCCAAGATCCAGGTCCCTGGTTTCTTTGGTCCTATCAGCAGAATGAAAAGTAACTTCCCTGGGTCCATACTGAGCCTGTTGTAGCAGCCACTCTGTTTTTTTTCCTTCTCCTAGCCAGGACCACCACTAATGACACTTGTTCTGTTGCATAAAGTGTAGATTTCTGAGGAGCTGTATAAGAATATTTAGGAATTTGGGAATCTATCTACTTGCTCATCTCAGTCTTCAAGAGTCTGATGTGTCTGTTATTTACTGTCTTAACAAACTGTGCATTTGTTTGTATTCTTCCAGTGCTGTGTTTTACTACGGATAATACCAAAATCTTTAAACACAGTTGGAACTTCCAGTGTGGTTCCAGTGAACTCCTGCTCACTTGGAACAGGCAGCGTTTATAGCAGCCAGAGTTCTTTAAGGTGATTAGCACCTCTGATTTATGATCTATGATCCTTCCCCATCCTGGTGGACTCTGAGGTGATAGTTCTTAGGACGTTTTTCTTGGCAGTGAAGACAGCTTAGGCAGTAAAACAGTCTGTGTTCCAAATAACGCTGGAGAAAAGGGATGAGGACGTTTTAATTTCAGAGTAGCTTAGACACTGTTACTGTCATAGCTGATGGGGTAAATATTTGTGCTGTGGAGAAGATGGATGTGTGGAGGCATGGCCAGATCACATCTGGCTTCATTATTAGTGAAATGACGGATAATCCAAAACTGCTCTGTTCTTTAAGCTGTTTCAGGGTACATGTGGAAGCATGTAGGGCATTGATAAGAACCCTGGGTAGCCAAATGAATCAAAACTTGGGGGGGTATAGGACTGTGCATCTAAAATCACTACCATTTCTAAAAGAAAATGAAACACTTCTTTTCCTGTGTTTTGTGTATGAACTTGTTTGGCATGTTTATGACATTTCTGTGTATCTAAATGTATATATTTGCTAATCAATTTTGGATTTTTGCACTTAAACAGACTTTCAAGAACTTGTTGAACTTGACAAGCCTAAAATAATTTAGAATAAAATAAGACTTTCCAGAAATAATGCAACAGGAGACCATTTCCATTCAGTATTCTAATACGCTGACACAATATATGCTACTTAAGGGCAACAGTGTTTGTGTGAGGACTAAATGATGTATTTAAATATTTACAGAAATTGGTGGGCACCTGGCATCCAGTCAGGGTCAACCCACCACACTTGACTGAAAGTGAACTTCTGAGAGGAAGACAATTTATCAATTGATTTGCCTGCCAGAATAAAGATGAAGTTATCGGTGCATATCTCATTTGCTTGGCTCTCCTCTAATTCCAAAATTTAAAAAAACAAAGAGAAAAATGGGCAGTGACAGCACTGTGCTTTTAAATTTCCAGTTTAGAATACTCTAATCATGAAATATCTCTTGCTTTCTCTGGCTATTTCCAGGTACACTTGATAAGAGCATTATATAAACAACAAAATTTTTCAGAGTACACTGCAGGTTAATTTTTGTGTGTGTTTGCCCTTGGCAATTTAGCAAATTTAATAATCTCCCCTTTTAAAATTCTGTAATTGGCCACTAAAGATGACAGTCTTCTGTGAAATTTTATATCTTTTTATATATTTTATATGAAAATGTTTGTATGCCTTCTTTATTCCTTCTGGTTTATGCCATTTCTTTTTTTATTTCTTTGATGTTAATTTCGAGCATTTTCTATCTTGTGGCTTCTTTCTTCCATTATGCTTTCTCCTTTTGGCTGGCTGGTAAAACTTACCTCAAACTTAACAGCACCAGCAATGCTTTTCAAGATTTTATTTTATCTCCCACCAATTGAAGTGAAAGGATTAATTATAGTTGTAATTTACATAATGCGAGTAGCATATAGTTTGTTTCCCTTCTCCCTTTTAGTCAGGAATAATATTGACATAATTATGCAGAAAATACTTGAAAAAAGTCAAGAGTTTTCTGCATTCATTCAGCTTCCTCTATTGTTAGGAGCTTCAAAAGTGCCACATGAGAAGTCTTTGAAAAACTCACCCTTCAGAAGAACAACTCAAAATGAAAACTTTCTGTTAACTCATAAAAATAGTGTCAAGTTCCAAAAGCTTTCTCCATTTGTTTTGCTGGATTCTCAGTGGACTTGACAGGGTATGACAGAGAACAGAATTTTCTCTGATGCTGTGAAAGTCCGAATGTAAACATCTTGGGGGTATAAAAAAGATGGAATAACTGCACTGGTTTTTTCCATCTTGTTTTTCATGTAGCAGCTCTTCCACTTTAAATCCTCTCCTAACCCCGAGAAGCTCCAGGAGGCTGAGAAGCAGCTGTACTTCTGGTTGGAGTAGTATCTGAGAGTAATGTTAAACGTGGGGAACAGCTTATCAGACACATCTACAGAGAACTGCTGCTTTTTGCTGCTTATTTTCAAGGAAACTGAAATGCAGCCTGCTGTAGTTGTAGCAACCGTTCAGGTTCTGTGCTGGGAGAACTTAAAGACTGCTAAAACCTGAATTCTCACAGAGCAGTGATACCAAACTAGTAATCCCACATGAAGCATCACTTCAGAAGACAAAATGACAATATGAAATTAAACAAGTTGCCCTCAGGTCTTGCATTATGTTGTTTATGCAACACTGATGGTTCCTAAGTTATTTTCTTGCTTCCAGCATCCATTGTGCGTGTCAAAACAGACTGAATGACACACTGTGTCACATACTGAATACCCTACATTTCATAAGAGGAACTTAATCACATGTTTACTTAGCTGAAAGTAATCCCTCCTGTTTCTGCTACCAGTTCTTTTGACATCCATAGGCAGAATTAGTCAGTCCTTTCACCTTTGCAAGTCCTCAAAAGTAAAAATACTTTTTATGAGGATTGCATTAATTGTGCTTTTGCAAATTTTATTTCACAGCCTGGGCACTCAAGGTAGTAAAAAGGGAAGCTATGCAGAATTCCACTCTGTCCAGAGATTAGGCACTAGGGCTGTGTGGCAAGAGAATGGGTAGGTGGGAGGCAAAAAAAAGCTTTCTCAACGAGCTTTCCAAAGCACCATTTATTAGTTTTGCCTTCAGTCTGTCTAAAAGACTTTAGGAATTTCTGCCAGCCACATCCTTCTGACTGAAGAATTACTGCTGTCCTGTGATACTGCTCTAGTTACCTGCCAAATTATGGTAATTGTTTGTTACTTCTTTTCAATCATTTTTATTGTAAACCTTGGCATCCTTAAAACAAATCTGTTTCAACATGACTGTTTGATCAAGTCTGGAAATTTATGTCATTTTGTTCATGTTTACAAACATTTAGCACTCTTAGATGTGTGTAGTTTTCCAGTCTCACATTGAAGGGGAGGGATCCTCTCATTTAATTTTCCATTTGCACGCAGGCCAAGCCACTTGTGTAGGATATGGAATAAATGTTAAATCATCAAAATTAGCTTGAAATATTTTTAAACCAGGAAATAAGTAAAACATATTATTTTAAATACAAATTTTAAAATTCTTTCTTCTTTGTTTTATGTGGAAGATGGATTACCTTCTCAAATCATGTCTGTGGTGCATTATCAAAATAGTCAGGGGAAATTTGTACTTTTGTTGTATGCTGTGTAATTGTTCCTTAATGACTTACAGTAATTATTCATAATGTGTTTGTGTGCTTTATAAAGGTTCATTTTCTCAGAACTGCCGCAGCCAGAGAGGGATGCAAAAGTTAAGGGATGGGAAATAATACTGGGCAAACTTGTATGCAGCTTTCTGTCTTCTGGCTAAGTATTGGTTTTGTCATCTCTGTTAATGAGCATTAAAACATCAGAAGGAAGAACAGTACTCACAGAAAGCATTAGAAAGAAAATAATAAACTTGTATTTAAAAAAAATAAGTGGCTTTTCTATTTTTTCCTACTAGCCACATTTTGCTGGAAAATTTTAGTATATATTTTGAGGAATATTGTAGACATGAGCATTATTTTACTATATTCATAAGATTTAGAATTATATAAAATTCAGTTCATGAAGGATTGATAAAGTTGTATGTGAAATTTTTAATAATTTTTTTCCCTTGGTAGTCTGCATATATTATTCATTTTGTCTTTCCAAGTTATTACTCAGGTATGCAGTGTGCTTATGGTACCCATCTTAAAATATTTCTAACGGCTGTAAATGTATCTTGTCTATNCACTCACAGAAATGCCTTCTTTTGTGTGCTTTACCTGTAATTTTGCTATGGGTGACAAAATGAGTAAAAGGACACTGCAAAGGTGAAGATTCTCAATTCAGTAATTCAGGACTGAGGGTTGTACATATTTCTTTGACAGACCTTTTCTTCAATGCTGTTTGCACTATACAAAGTATATTTTTGAAAGAAGCAGGGTACAAGTTAACACACCACTAATAACTGGTTTTGCTTTCACAAAAGGTCTCTTAGCTTTGGATTTCAAAGTGGGTTTTTTAGAGAAATATGTATATTTTTCTCTCTCATAGATAAGGACCTGAAATGCTTAGCACAGAGGAGTGGATAGGTTGATTAGCCAGGGCCAGGGAACTGAACTCAAATATCTCCTTAGTGCCTTCTTCAAACCTCTGGATGGAAATGAGGTGTTAATGGTGAGAAACTTCTTTCTTCTGCTTTTAATAGATCTCTGTTGCTTGCGGAGCTTGAGAAGGAAGAGAAGGAAAAGGACTGGTACTATGCCCAGCTTCAGAACCTGACTAAAAGGATTGATAGTCTCCCCCTTACTGAAAATGTAAGTACCTTTGAGTGCTTGGTGAGATGTCTGGTGCTACAGTCTCTGTTTAGATGCTGTGTGTATTTTATTAATTTGGTGGCATTCTCTACTATCACTTTAGTTCAAAATTTTTTTCATTCAGTATGTAATGATAGCTTAAATAATGCATTTCATATAGAATTTTACACATCAAAATTCATACATATTAGTATAGATGTCAGTGAAAACAGAGGAACATTGAGAAGTCATTATGACAAATTAATTGCATGTCAGTGCACTTCCTTAACTGTCTTCTCCCCTTTTGTTTGGTGGATTTTTCTAGTTTTGAGAGTAATATTAGCATATGACAATGTACTCAAGAGCTGTTATTTCATAACAATCAGTAAAGTGATTCTATAGCCTATGCAGGTGTTGCTGTAAGCTTTTACCTTGGCACCTCCAAACTATTTACAGTTAAGTCACTGTTATCTGGGCTAATAATGTCTGATATCCCACATAATGCAGGATTTCCTGTTAGTTGTCAGCAACGTGGATGTATTTGCAGTGCATCCTTCACACATAGAGTTGGGAAGGTGTGGTTGAGAGAGTCACACCTGATCAAGGATCAGTCATCCTTCTGGAAATGGAAACAGACAGCAGAAACACTTCTTCAGTGGGCAGAAGTAACACTGAGTCATGGCTGAGCTTAGCAGAGCACCAGAACCAAGGGAGAAGGCCTGAAAAAGATTTTGAGGAGCTGCAACCCATTCTCAAAGCACTGTCAGCTGTATCTGTGTCACTCTGTCATAGGTTTTAAGGTTGTCTCCTCTGTTCCATAGATAATGAATTCACTTAGCTACTCTTAGGATTAGAATGCATTACTTTACATCTACACTAAAGGCCTTTTGTGGCAATTTATATCCATTACTGCTTAGACCAGACACAGCAAACTGACAGGTCCCATTTGGTCCTTGCAGATGATTGTCTCGTTTTGACTTTCTGAATTGACCTCGGTGAAGTCTTCTGGAAAGACTGCTCTTGGAGACTTACTTATTTACAGACTGTGTAATTGTCCAAAGCCAGTGAAGAGCTTTGCTCCTGCCTCGAAATTTCTTCTAATTCAAAAGTTCTCCCTTAGGCTGTGTTGCTGCTCTTGGGTTTAACACTTGTGTTCTTTTCACAGGTTGTGCAGTAGCTTAATACTTCCGAATATTTTTGAAAATGTTAATTCAGCTGGCACACATTACAATTTTATTGGTAGCAGCCAGATGTTCCTGTAAGGAATTATAATTTCTCAGTGCTTATTTATTATATTTAGCAATTTGACAAAATTCAGGCATAGCCTGCTGGTTGAACATCATTGTGTTCTTGTTTTGTTATGCAGTCATGTTTTAAGAGTGTATTACTATGTTTTGTTTGTTTATGAAATTTGTTGTAGAAAAGTAATGTTTCTGCTTTTTGTTCTGAGAAATACATTGTTTACATCAATGGTGTTTGCTAAAATGCCTTCCCTGTACTCTGGTTTCAGTTCTCCTTGCAAACAGATATGACGAGAAGGCAGCTGGAGTATGAGGCCAGGCAAATCAGAGCTGCAATGGAAGAACAGCTGGGCACTTGTCAGGACATGGAGAAGCGAGCTCAGGTAGACTTTGTCTTTCACCATTAAAAGCAAGGGAAAAAGTTTTCCTGCATATTTATTAAATTATTGGTAATTTTATCTTTAAACTGTATGTAAACACAGCATTTAGTTAGCCTTTCAAATACAAAAACAGGAATCAGGATATAGGAAATAATTGCTCAGCAAAAAGTACCATCATCTGCCTGTTGTAAATAATCCTTTTGATTCAGCAGATGTAGACAATTTATCCAAGAGAAAATACTTTTTAATGATAATTTCATTACAATTTACTACCATTTTAACTTCAGAAAAGCCAATGTATTTGCAACTGCTTTATTTTGCATCTTTTTTGCTGCTTCATGCTTCTGAGTTTAGAATAAAATCCAGCTACTGTTCTTAAGTTTCCTTAGCCAGAAAAGATGTATCAGGGGATAATCTTTTCAAACAAAGTGTTCAAGTAAAATGTAATTCACATACGTATGTGGGAGTTGTTTGTTCTCACCAAGAGTTGTTTTGCATTCATGATGAGGATATGTACATATCTAACCACATGGTCCACCCATTTGGAAGTATAAATCAGAATGCAATCATGTGCAAATCATAAATTATATAATCAGTTGGTTGCTGGTTATAAAAAATAATCCTCCATAGTAGGAAAGCAACAATTTGAATTATTTATTTCTGGACATATTAAATAACCAGCTTAGTAAGATTTGGGGGTTTTATGGTGAATGTGACAATAATCAGTATTTTCAGTACAAAGTCTTTTTAGGCATTATCTCTCTGACTAGGTTGACTCAACAAAAAATTTTGCTAGACAAGAAACATTTCTAATTTGGTTTTACATTTAAATTAAAGCAGCTGTTCTGATTACAAGAGGTAATCAGAATAGTTGCTTTAAACTTCAAAGTGAGTAATCTAGTGGATTTTTCAGAAAACTCTTGACAGTTGAAAGTATTTAGCCAGAGAGATACCCTGCAGCTGTCGGGTTATGTGTGCAGGGCTGTTCAGGGATTTGTCTGATGTTCTCAGGCAGGCCCAGGTTCAGTCTGCATGGGGAGTCACTGGCTCTGATCTGGGAGCTCTAGGGCAGTTACTGAGGTTTATCAGCAGGGGTGATGCCCTCCACAGTTTCAGCTGTGCAGTTTGTGTCAGACTGTTCCGAGTGAAGGTCCTGCACAGCAAAACTCCTGGGAAAGTTCTGCTGCTGTTAACAGGCTTAAGTTAGAGGAAGATGAATTAAGCTAAGTAGACAGGCTAGGCTGCTGGCAGCATTCTAAATGCGCTCAGGCAGGGATTAAAAGACATTACTCAGACACACAACTTGGCTGTAGTTATATCACTATGTGGAAGTAATCAAGCTGACCCTGAATTTGCTTCTTTCCTGATTTTTGAGGTATTTTAATTTTGGTGGGGGTAAGAATGCTGCCAAGATGATGTTGAAACATTTTATGGGTTTCTGAATTAATGTTTGACATGGAGTCTGTCACAGCTGTTTCACTCTCTCTCTGTATGTGTGTAACACTTACATACTTGCAGAAATTACAGTGAGTATTGTGATTATATAAAGATTATTGAATACAAAGTAACTACTCTGCATGTGCTTCTTGTGAATTTATCTGGTAATTCCCCTTGATTCCATTCTGTCAAGGACCAGTGCCAAAAATGTGTAGAAGCTCACTGATGTACAAATACATAAGAGCAATTTCTGCATTATTTCACTGTGATCTTTAAATGTGCAAAATGAAACATTTGTATTTGGCAAGGATATTCAACTTAGTAGTTTTACCGTTTTCTTTCTGCTCAGTATTTTCTTTCCACCCAAACTGATTGGGATACACAATACTGTTTAAAATGTAGGCTAAAGGGAGGGAACATTTCAGCCACATAAAGGCTGGCATTGCAGACATCTCTGAATTAAGAGTCCCAGAGATTATTCTGTGAGAGAGCTGGTAACCTGCAGTTGCCAGGTAGTCATTGCACTTTTCTGTAGCTGCCCTTTCTCGTGAGCCTTGAAACAATGGCTTTCTCCCATTTTTTGTCTGGCATGATTTGGCTTTGTTTCCTTCTGAAGCAACTTAACTCACAGCAACTCACTGTTGATGTCTTCTGTGAAGATTGTTCACAAGCACGTGCCCAGCAGTCATTCAGAAAGATGGATAAGAAGGCTGTTGGCAATTTATTTCAGCTAGTTTAATGATTTACACTAACTTGTAAACTTGAAACTATTCTCTGAAGCCAGTAATTTCACATAGTAGTGCTTACTTGAAAAAAAGGAAAAAAGCATTCTTAACGATGTTTTATTTTTACTTTTTTATTTCTTCAAAGGTTGTAGCCAATATATTTAGTAATAAGTTGAAGCAAATTTAATTTCTGTAAGATATATTTAAATATGCTTCAATTCTAAGACTGAATTCATGTTCACATAGAATTTATTTTTCCTTCAAGTCAGAACAAAAAGGATCTATTTTTTTTGAGGTTAAGAGTTTCTTAAAATCTTACATTAAATTACCATTCTTATAAAGAATTTATCCCAAGATCTCTAAAAGGTTGCTAAAACAGCAGACCACTAAAGATACAAGAAAATTTAGATCCTGGAGTTTCACACAGATAAACATTTCAGCACTGTTCCATTTATCTGGTGGTCTTGTATGTATTCCAAGCCATTAATGCATTTGTTATATATGTTTATTTTGGAAAAAAACCCAACCAAACAAAAAAGGCAGACAACATTTTTAAAACAAAATGTTATTCCTTCTTTTTACTTTCTATATAGTGATTATTTTTCTGTCACTGTGAGTGTGGAGGAATTTTATTTTTGTTTTGTTAGACACATTACTGGGGCAGTGAAAGCCAAATAATGTGTAACTTCAAATGTAAAGTTACTTTCTGCAACTATTTTATATTAATAAAAATTACAAGTAAATATAATAATAAATGGGAATCTAGTATGAACAGATAGAAATCAAAGGTGATATTTCTCAAGTAGGTTCTAAAGTTAAAAACGTTGTTGCTTGTTCCATTGTTTTGCCCATTTGCCATTAGGCTCTACCTCTTTGTGGCAAGAAACACATCCCTTTTTTCTGTTTCTACAGTGTTTGGCACAAAGTACGGTCCTGGTTAGTGGAACTCCCCAGTTTCCCGGTACTGGAAAAAAATTAATTAGAAGAATGATCTGATGTTTAAATCTCTGGACTGAAATTGGAAGGGGCGGATAGAATTCCTGTCCCTTTGGAGGACTCAGTTAGTAATACTTGGCAAATCATTCAGTATTTAATTGTTTTCATCTGCACAACATTTTTTTCCTGTGTTTAGGTGCATATATAAAGATACTCAGATATTCTTGATGCCCTTTATTAGCTACATTGCTGGTTACACAAAAAGAAAGTCAATTTTGGGGAGACCGATGTCTTTTGAGTGGTTAAAAGGGAACCTGTAAGAAACTTTTTAGCAGGGAATAGTGATAGGAGAAGAAGTAATGGCTTAAAATTCATGGGGAGTTGATTCAGATTAGATACAAGATAGAAATGTTCTATGGTGGGAGTGGTGAAACACTGGAAGAGGTTGCCAAGAGGCAGCAGGGGCCCCATCCCTGGAAACATTCAAGGTCAGACAGGGCTTTCAACAGCCTGATTTACTTGAAGATGTTCCTGCCCTTGGCATGGAGTTTGGAGTAGATGACCTTCCAAGGTCCCTTCCAACCCTGACTATTCTATAATTGTATAAAATCCAAGTAATTCTTAAGGACAGTGAGAGACATATTTTGTCAGTCATGCATCATGTCACCAATGCATAGATATTCCCAGAAATACTTTTCTGTTATCTTTCTAATACTTAAAAATTTATTGAACCAGGAGCGAAGGGTGGGATAAATTATCTGTTTGCCTCTGTGCTGAAGCTTTTATGTGTTTTCCAATACTTTGCTTTACAAAATCAAATCAAATTTTTAGCTTAAAGTTACAGCTTTCCAGCTCTACTAAATGTTGATGCTTATGGTGTTTTTCCCCGAGCTGCTTCTGATGTGTGTTTCAGTAATTCATATTTTGTGGTTACATTTTCTTTTGGATTTCTAAATTTTCTAGATAGCATTTTGTTTCTATTGCACGCGCATTTTCTGGCATTAGCACCTTTTGAAAGTTCATCTTATTTCCATTTTCAGATTATAAACATGTCAAATAAGGTTGGTTACAATGCTGATCTTTGCGGTGTCCACTAGATTGCTTTTCTAGTATAGCACTGTAAATGTTAATCAAGAAAAGGCATCAGAGCTTTTTTCAACAATATGTCCATTTCATTAATCTATACATGAGACAAAAAAATTACTGTTTAATCAGTTTGGTCTTGTGCCTACATTTAAAGTCAAATAATGTGAATTTATTAAATTATCAAGGTCATACACTTACTGTTTTACAGACTGATAATACATCCTGTGCTTCACTGTACAATTTGTGTGGCGTACGTGTGTCCTGTTACATTTGGAGTCTCTTAACATTCCCTTTTCTAACCACAGAATGGTTGCAGTGGGAAATGAGTAGCAACATGTCTCTAAAAGACTGATTCAGAGATGTCTGTAAAATCCCAGATAAACCAAAGAAGCAGTATGTAGATTTTTTTTTTAATATATATACTTAGCCTGTTAAATTCTTTGAGATTTGTCTGAGAAGGAAATCTCCGAGGCTTGGCATAAGCAAAATTCTCAAATCAATATAGCAACTGAATGTAATAGAAATCTGTCAGGGTCTCATCCCTTCAAAGACACTCTGCAAATAAAAATATCTCTCAGATCTCTGTAAGGCAAGTAAAATTCTGATATTTGAGATGAAAGTGAAATAATTTGCTGAAGATCTGCATAAAATGTCAGCTTCAGAAACAGGAATATTGTGCAAGTTAAGGGGAGCATTTTTTAATACTTAAATGTGTGCTGTGTGATGACCTATTACATCCAAACGAGTATTCAATGTTATTAAAACCCCAACTACTCCCTTCTGTTTTGAATGCTTGCAATCATTCTTTTTATTACAAAGAACACTTGAATTACTGCATGTAGTACCTGCTGCATGTACGTACTGAAGTAGGTTTGTTTTGTAGTCAGCAGTATTTGCCAAGAACTCTTCATGCTGTCACTCTGTACAGTAAGTAAAAGGAGTTTTTGAACAAAATCAAATGTGAAAATCCATTCATTTCAGGCAAGGGTGGCCAGAATTCAACAAATAGAGAAGGACATTCTTCGTATACGACAGCTCCTGCAATCACAAGCAGCTGAAGCAGAGGTTAGTGAGCAATAACTTGCCTTTTTTTATTGTGGTATGTATATTTTCTCTAAAAACTCCAAAATATTTGAATAAAGTGGTAGGCAGGATTATTCCCATCAGGTGTTGATGTCACAATTAATCAGGTAGACAATATTCTTAGACTATTACTTGCTCTGTTTCTAATGAACTGAGGATGGAATACTCGGATTAGTCCTCATACTACTGTGGAGCTTCTGTCAATAATCATGTGTAAGTTAAAAGTTTAGCTTGAAATTTCACTAAAAATGTCAATGTGCCATGTGCTTATGAAGGCTGAGTCCTAGTTTTAGAAATAATTAAAACAATCAGTTGTACCTGCCTTTGTAATTATGAATCTGTGATAAGCACCTTCATGGCTTGCTTGTCTTTTAAAAGAGATAAGATGTTAAAAAAAGGATGACTAGAGCTTCTGTCAGACTTCATTAGAGAAGCATGGTATATTTTAGTGTTTAAGTACAGGGTTCTGTATTAAGAAATGCAGGATGTTTCCGGTAAATTACAAAGTCCATAGCAGTAATTGCCATTAGCAAAAACTGCTCTTGTGGAAATTCACTTAGAATGTCAGCTCCATTTCTTGTACTGGTAAATTAAATTGTGTGTTTGACATGAATATTTTATTACTTGCCTTCACCCAAAATAACTACAGAAAAAGCTCAGAGCATTATTTGGATCACTAAAGGATGTATATTTTTCCATTTTGTAAGTGGAAATTTTCCACTTGTTTCATAGTTCCAGGATATGGGGGGGAATCAGTTCTTAAAAGTGATGCAGACCATAGTGTGTGAAATTAAAGTTGCCTGGTCTATTGACATAAGTCAGTCCAGGTGTTTATAGAAATTGACAAGATCTCCTGAGCCTTCTCTTTCTCCAGCTGAACAGTCTCAGTTCTCTCAGCCTCTCTGTGTGTGAGAGATGCTCAAGACCCTTAAGGACTGCTGTAGCCTGCAGAGGACTTATTTCAGTGAATCCGTCGTAAATCCAGCTTTATTGTGCTGGGCAGGCCTGAACAGGACTTTGGACGCTGAGTGAAGAGGAAGGGCCACCTCCCTGGCCCTGATGGCAATATGCCCCTCACTGCAGCACAGGACACTGTTGGAATTTTTGCTGCAAGGCCTTTGAAAGGATGGCCAAGCAGGACCTCCAGGTGCTTCCCAGCTGGACAGCTCTGGCCTGTGCTGGTGCCTGGGGTTGTTCCCTCACAGGTGCAGAACATTGCACTCCCCTTCTTGAACAGCTTGAGCTTCCCCTCAGCCCATTCCACCCACCCATCCAGGTCCCTTTGGAAGGCAGCTGAACCCTGTGCTGTATCAGCTTATCCACCCTGGGGAGGGTGCACTGTGTCCCAGCATGCAGATGTTGGACAGTATTGGACTCAATTTGCTTCCAGCTGTACTTTGTGCTACTGATTGCTCCCCCCTGATTCCCAGCTATTCCAGCAGTTTTCAGTCCACATCCCTGTCCCTGACCTCCTGCTTGCTCCCTGGGCAGTGGTGCAGGGACGTGCCGGAGAGCAGCACCTAGCCGTGCCCATTGACCAGCACAGGCTTGGGAGCTTTCCCAGCAAGGCAGCTCTGCTGCAGCTTGTTCTTCCTTGTGTGCTTGTAACCAAGGATGTTCTCTTATCTCAGCTGTGTGCATTGCCCTTGTGTTCCCACCAGCCAGGGCTCCTGCTTGCCAGCCCTACCTTCTGTCCCGTTATTTCTGGTGTAATGCTCTCCCTGCCTGGTTGACCAGCCTCTGAACAGGTACTTTTGCCCCATATAGTCAGATGGAATGTTTATCTTTTACTCTGGTAGAAAAAAAAGAACAGTATTTTGAACTTACTTGAGCTCAGGGACTCAAACAGCATTGAGATGCTACTACAGAAAAAAGGTTTTGTAATAGTTTTTCACTCCTTCCACCAGATTATTTCGCTGCCTTATACACTGAAGGTCTGATATATTGAAATTTTCATATAATGTGTCTTATCTGGGAAATATCTGGTTGCATAGTTACATGTTTTAGGACAGACTTAACAGCGTGCTGATGGTGGTAAAGGAGGCAGTCACTAGACACACCCTCGTACTTTACAGTGTGTTTTAGTCATTTCCAAGTGATGACCATCTCCTACAGAGAACAGCTAGATCTAATTCTGAAATTGTCTGGTGGTGCAGTCACACTGCAAAGTCCATATAACTGAAAAATACAAACATGAGACATTATTTATATTTTTATCCTGTGCCTGATACTGTTATTGAACAAGTATATTTCTTTAAGAAGAAGTCTATGCAGTAGTGGGAAAATGCTGGAAAATTCTTTTAAGCTTAGCACAATAGTGTTTGATCCCTATATCTGTGGTTAATGCTTAGTTTTGTACAATACAGTACTTAGTACAAATGCCAGAGATAAGCCTTGTGTTAACTCCCTACATCTGTGACTAATAAGTTGTGTTCTAACTAATGCTTCCTTATTTACTTATATCAGTAATTATTATGTACTAGCTGATATGTTAGTTTTGAGAACAAGGATTGTGTGTGACAGCAAAGAATGATAAGAGAAGTACATTATGGCCTGATCATATATTTGAGATACTCTCAAGGAGAAAAGATTCATCAGAAGGTCTGAACTTTATCCAGATAACTCCATGGAAATAATTAGCATATATCCATGTACTCAGGAAATGTGATGAATATGTATTTGTTTCAGGAATATATCCTGATCTGTTAGTCTGTTACTGAGCATGCTTCGAGGAGAATTCCCCATGCATTCAGCACTGGTAATAAAGAAACGTTGGCTTTCTGACCTTGTAAATTGGTTCAAGAGTTTATTTCTTGGTTTTTGGTGCCAATAACCAAATTGAATGTGCTCCTTCTGTTATAAAGATCTGGTAACAACAATAATAATTATCCCAGTTAGTCTGCTGATACAGTAGGTGCTGTGGTGATGCCAGTCACTGTGGAACCCAAGTGCAATATATCTTGAAGAGTAAGACCAAATATAATGCTGGAGCTTAAAATCAGCTTTTGGAAATCAATGAGCAGAGAAAATTCTCATACACATTTTATCACATTTTTAAGGTTTGGCAAATTGCTAAGTCTCATGAATGATTCTAGAAAAAAGTGAAGTGATTTACCTGCAAGCAGTGGTGCCTTCATCCACTGTAGGGTCAGACCTGTCCAGAAAGAATTTTCAGCTGTTGGGTACAATATGAAATTATTTAGAAGGAAAAAGGAAATTTTTGGCAGTAGTGGTACAGGCCCTTCTTTCATAATATCTGTAACTTGAAAATA
Source organism: Ploceus nigricollis (assembly GCA_013399945.1). Classification (NCBI taxonomy): domain Eukaryota; kingdom Metazoa; phylum Chordata; class Aves; order Passeriformes; family Ploceidae; genus Ploceus; species Ploceus nigricollis. The sequence continues at coordinate 119,376 of VXBC01013055.1, forward strand.
ATTCCATTAGACAGTGTTGCCATAGATAAAATGTAAAGGATTTTTTTCTTCCTGAGATTATGCTCAGCAGGTTTTAAACTGTGATGGACAGGAGCATTCTCAATGATTTGACTCACAAGACTTTCTTTTGTCTTCGAATCAACTGTAGCAAAATTATTTGTTACAGTTTCTTAGTTTCATTTGTTGCATTTTCAGTTTTCTTATATATGTCTTACTTATACATGTATGTTTATTGTGTTTAATATGGAGTAATGGCAATTCCTGATGAATATGTAAGTGTCTGCTTTGGCATCTCAGGTTGACAAAGCATTAGGTAAAATTATTTGTAATTGGGTTTCTTAGCAGAAATAGTCAAGGTCTACTGTGCTAGCTAGAGTTTATAATTTTCTACTAATAAATACATGGAAATTAATAACTGATAATGATAATTCTTGCTGTCTTCAGAAGCACTTAGAAAATTGTGGTAAATGCAATGGAGGGAGGAGCTCCATGTCCCTGTAATCAGCACATGCAGTCTCCCACAATTTTGCTGCAAGAGCAAACAAGTGAACTCTGCCAAACTGACTTTCATGGTCTGATGCCAAAATTCAGCAATGGCAGGGGTTACAAACCCAGCTTAGGCCTCCTCAAAAGTCATGCCTCAAAACAGGTGGTGCAGTTTAACCCAGGGGACTAGAGTGCTATTCTCTGGCAGCTGTGCCTCATGTAGGGTTTACAGAGCCTGCTGCTGTGCACATGCTCTGGTTCTTTGCTGATGTGGTTGGTAGCTTCTGTATTTTCTTCCACAGGTCCTGTGTTCAGTGTTGAAAGGCACCATGAAGGAGGGACATGCTTTCAGTGGTTATATTGCCTTTCTAATCATTAATCTGCAGTCTGTCAGATGAATATGAATTTATTTACAGTAATACTGTATCTATACAAAAATATATTTACGTTATCCATGTGCATGGATATGTGCTATTTTCATATATAATAAATAAATATGTTTAATCATGTTATACATTATAATAATATAATGCATATTTATATAAATACTCCATTTTCAACTAATAACCTGCTTTCTGCTGCCTGTGTTGTTATTAACTCCTTTGTGCCAGTCTGCATGAAGAGGACAGCTCACTTCAAATTACTTCAGTGGCTGAAGTGGTAGGGAGTCTTCACTGAGAACTCACAGATTTGATGTTCAAGTCTGGCTGATAACTCATGTGACAGTAATGGGTTTGCATGTTGCGAGCACATTCTGCATTTCAAATCAGATAAACCCTGCTAGTAACTGTTACAAACTGCCTTGCAAATTAATTTGTGTGTTGAATTGACTACATTTTGTATTGGCATGTTCTTGAGAGTGCTTAGGGGGAACGGGAAGGCATCTCATTCATAAATAGCATGTAGCAAACAAATGTATAGAAGAATAATAGAATGTATAGAAATTAATAGAAGCAGAGAGTGTTAAAGAAGAGCAGAAACTTTTCTTGTGAGGGAATGAAATATCTGTGTCTGTGCTGTGGATGCAGCAGAACTATTTAATAGATACACCCCATTTTCACCACCCTGTCCCAACCCCCAGGAGTGTTCTTGAAAGAGGAATATTATTCCCTCCCAGGTGACCCAGTGGGTCAGAGCCCTGCTAATGAACCATTCAGATTTTCACCTCTAGGCATGTCCAGTACTGCTTTCTTCGTGCTTTCCAGTCATTTAGTGACTGGAAAAATCTGTCTTGATTTTGTCAAACTCATAATTACACTTTATTCAAGGTTGAAGTGTGTTGTGAGACAGGATTCAGCATTATACTGAATTCACCTCATGTACAGCAAGGCCTGATCTTGACTGGGTGCCCCACTCTTGTACTGAGAACCAAAATTTCTTCAGTTACTGTATGAGCATCAATAGCTGTTTCACTTCATACACAGTGACAGAGAGGGTGAAAAATTAGAGATCAGATTTTAAAAAGTAGTAACATTTTGTGTCCTAAAATACTTTGAGATTTGTTTTGTTGCTTACTTATTTTCCATAAGTGAAGGTATAATGTCAAGGACTTTGTTACCTATAGCTGTTTCCAATTTTCTCATGCTACTAGTTTGTGTAATATCCTGCATTTTTTTTACATACCTTATTCCTTTAGTTCAGTTGTATTTACACTTTTAAATTTATCCCTAAATTAATCACTTCACATGCTGATTACTGGTTTCTGAAATTCTGCTCAATGTTAAGTGAGACTCTTCTGTCTTAGATGAACAAAACAGTTATTTATGCCAGTGATACTGTATGAATTTAATCACTGGGAGTATCCAAAGATGTTTCAGGGTGTGTACATTGAAGAGAGGTATTGCTAAAAGTCAGAGATAAATATCCTTAAAGCAAGATGAGGCAGACTGTGCTATCCTAGGCTCTGCAGCTCAAGAATAGTGCAGAGCCACATAGAAACTGCATCACGTATACCATATGTGGCTAAACAAATTAATTAAGATTGTGTTGTCTGTTAGGTAGTAGCCTCTCAGTCTGTGAATTGAAGCTTGGCAACAAAAGCAATACTTAGAAAATAATCTTGCTTTCAACTCCAGACTTCAGCCATTTCCATGGATTATTCATGTCTTTCTGAAAATCTGAAATATTTTCAACACATTAATAGATGACGTTTGATACTTCACATATTTCATAACTGCTCATTCAAATGCCTATCCGTGGCAGGGAGACCAATTTAATTTTTATGTAGATGTATAAAAATCTGTTTTCCTAAAGGAACTGAAACCTGTCTGTACCAGCTTGCCACGTTAGTTAAATTATTTTGACAAAATTTTAGATGGATCAGTATCAGGCTATATAAATTTCTTTCAAAGTGGTAATTCCTGCACTGTTTGTCCTTGACATTTAGAAATATTCTTACAGTACAGATGTCCTTCTGATCAAGCAAAAATTATTCATCTTTGAACGTGAAGCTTAATTGAACAGTGCTGGCCATGGTCCCCAGTAAAAGCAGAGATCACGTGCCAAGCAGAGCAGACAGTTGTTTGCTCCAGTTCTGTTACATTTCTGATAGGGATGTGAGCACAGCTGGTGGAAAATGGTGCTGCTGTGTGTCACAGCAGATCCTTTGTCTTGCAGGGCTGTAATCCTCAGAGGAAATGCTTCTCTTTCATCTCGCAGTTTTTTGAAGGCGCTCAGTCTCGGCTGTTAATTTTTGAGGCTCAGGGTTATGAAATGCAAAGTGCTGCTCAGTGGTTTCCTGAGGATGCAGTATTGATGTGCTCACAGCCGAGAAAGCTTTGAATGGTAAATTGTACCTCATTTCAGTTTGTAATTTCATAAACTCTTGTATTAACAGAGAGCACCTCAAAGCAAGCATGAGGCAGGTTCCCATGATACAGAGAGGCAGAATGAAGGTCAAGGAGCAGCAGAAATCAGTGTGGCAACCAGCAGTACTGGTCAGGTAAGTAGAGTATTTTGCTTGTTTTAATATAATTAAATATTTGAGACATACGATGCTTACATATTGGTACTTAACTTACTGTGTTTGCATGCCTACTTATTTTAAAAAATGTATGTTTTTCTTCTTTCCGTCTATATCTGGGAAACTTCTTGTATTTACTGTAAGGAAATGTTTGAATAAAGGGAAGTATAAATATTCAGTAATGCAGGGAGTATTTTTCTTTTGTTTAAATGATTAATGAGCCTAATGGTGTGACAGAGATAGCAAGAATGACTACAGGAAATGTATTTCATTGTAGGTGAATTGTAATATAAGAAGAGTTAGTAAATTATGGAAAATTGTTCAAATTTTCATTTTAGAAACTAAGATATTGGTGATTTTTAAAAAAAGAAGATAAGTAAATGACAGGTTTATTATTAATGTTTCTTTAATACTGTATTATCTAAAGCTTTGAAACTGAAGTATCAATGAGGTAATCTCCTGAAAGTTGGCCGAAGGGTTATTTAATGATTCTAAATAATCTTCCATTGCTGTTCCTCTTTTTATTACTGAAATACATTAGTGGAATATTTTGAGGTATACATTAAATTCTTTACTTGTCTTTTAAAGTTAATGTTTATTACTTCTCTCTTTGGCTAAAAATACTTTTATTTATCTACCATGATTATTTTCTTTCATTATTTCCAACTGTAGCTTAGACATTCCCACTAGTAATTTGGGTTTTTAAAACTTCACACTACTGATTTAATAGCTGAATTCATATAAGGGATATTTTTGTTACTCCAGGGAAGTAAAATTATTTAAATATTTCCACAAGTGTCTTGTAGAAGATTTATCAGAAAGAATTGTGGTTTGGCTGGAATATTTCACTTGATTAAACATTAAGCACAGCCCATAATTTTGCTTTTGAAATACATTTGATCACCATTTGGAATTAAATTGTATCATCCATATCTTATTGCGGTTCTGACTCTTAATTCTTATGACAGCTTTATTGTTTGGGAAGAAAATAGTTCACTGCTGCTTTTGGGCTGAAAGCATAATATATTTAAATAATTGATGCATTGTTGCTCTATCATTCATCTTCAGAGAATGAATTAGGAGCTTTTTCTGGACAATGTATTTTACAGAGAAGGAAGGAAGAAGGGATTGTCATGTCTTGGCAGACTTATGCAAATGAAAGATCCATTCATAATTCAGTTGAGGCCTTAATGTTGAGGATTTGTGCAATTTTGACCTTTGCCTTGTAAAACTGTATAAAACATGGATATTCCTTCCTCCTGGTGGGGGATAGAGTCAGGGCACTGTATCTGTGTTAAAACAGCCATCTGGGGATTATTTGCTTTCAGTGCAAGTCCAGACACAGAAGGTTTAATGGATTGGAAATAACATTTATTTCTGATAAACCAGCTCAGTATACTTAGAGCAGTCACCATTCAGTGGAGTGAACAAAAAGGGTTTTCACTAAATTATTTTGTTCTAATTGGTTTTGTAGTCAGTGTTAATTGAATCCAGAATTTTTCACTTTTCAAGTGTGTCCTTTTCAGCATCATCTTTCAGCTGTCTTTTCCATTGCACTCACTACTCTCCCACTGAAGTAAAATTTTGTTTATAGCTTCATTTTGCAAGTTCTATAAAAGAATTTGTTGAGATTGTCCATCTTGTTAAGAAACTATGTCACAAAACAGGGAAAATTACTCAGCTAGCATCGTAAATAGCAGGGTAAAACAATGAGTGAAAGATAGTGAAGTATAAAAGCTGGAAACAAGATGAAGTAGACAGGAAAAGATTTTGAAGGAGGAGAACCAACACAGGAAGGGTCCACGTAACATTTCCTTGTCATTTCCCATTTTCTTGGATGAATGACTGCTCACCTGACATTAGTTCCTTGGCATTAGTCTCCACAAGCCAGTGAGAAATGTAGTTACACTTCAGCTGAGCATCCAGATAGCAGGCAGAAGAGCCATGTGATGGCTCTGAGGGAATTGGTTACCTGAGCTGAGGCTGCTATTTCCGTCTACACCATGATGAATTTTGATAGATAGTGCCCCAGATTTATGTAATTTTTTACCTTCTTGGATGAAACAATTACACTGAGCTTAATAATGGATAATTTTGGTACATACATTATGTTGAACCTGTAATCCTCTGAATGTAGTTTGAGGAAATATGAAGGGACTGCATGGTGTAAAAATTGGGGAATTCATTCCCATATTCTTAGCACTGAACATTATTAAAATGAATAATGGAGAAAATGTAGTGTGATTTTTCTCCCTAAGCTTTTAGATTCTGATTTTTTTCCCTGTAGTCAACAGAAAATAAGGGTTTGTTTACATAGGAAATATAGATTGGAATAAATTGTGTTAATATACATAATTCCAGTTACACTCTTGTAGCATAAAATTATTCTTCTGGAACATGTATCACATTTTCTGGATTCAAATGTGGGAGTGAAATTAGTATAATAATGTTAATGTGTTTAAATATTCCAGTATAACTAGATTCTTTTCTGTCTATACAAACACTTTATTAAGTTACTCCTACCTTGTACTTACAGTATCTTTGAACTTCATGTTTAAGATGTTGAACTATATGAACTGCAAAATTCCGCTTTCTTTGTGGAGCACATAGAAGAAACAGACATTATTTCAAAGTGTCTTCCATGGAGTTTTCTTCAGTGTGTTACCTGTCTTTACTGAAAAAAAAAGTTATATTTATTAATCCAGATAGTTTGAAAACGTTTTGCAAATTAGGCTAATAATTCCATTAACAGATTTTAGCTTTTTTAGAGGATCAAAGAAAAACTTGTGACTACCTTAGGAAAACAGTTATTGATACTAAAAGTGTTCTCCAAACAAACATATTTTTTAATTTCCCAAAACAAGATGGGAAGGGAGTGATATAGTAAGGGAAACATCAAAGATAGAAAGAAAACAACAGCAAATAAAAAAGGTAAAGAATATGAGTGGATTAAAAAAAGTAAAAATATGAGTGAATAAAAAGTGGCAGACAAAGGAAAAATGTAAATACATTAAATTAATTAAAATAAGACAACAATGCTGATAATTGAGTCTTGTTAATACAGGTAGGAGCATACCTAGATTCTAGGAAAATTACATCAAGGAGTGTCAGCATTATTTTACAGTTTTCACTAAAATAACAACGCAACCACTTTATAATTTGCTTTTGAAATGGACAAATTCATGTAGAGTTATTCATTGCCCAGATCAGTCTCTTGTTACTGATGGGTTCTTGGATACCTATTTCAGTGCACTACAAAATCTGACATAAAGTGGAGGCTGATTTTTTCACTCTGTCAAAATTGTTACTCATTTTGTTCCAAAATCCACTTCTTCTTGGTCAAAATAGTAATTAAATCCATTCCGTTGAAAATACAGTTCTATTGAGACCTGAATCTCAGGAAAAAGGGTTAATAAAACCAGGTTTAACAGTGACCTCTATGTTGTGTCAGGGCAGAGAGGACCTAGGAAAAGGAGGTTGGCAGTTCATTGCTGTCGGCACAACTGCATCATCCAGTGCTGAAACTGACTTAGCCAATGTTGTTCTGTCCCTCAGACTTTGTTTTATATGAGTTGTTGTTTAAATCTGTAGGGTTCTGCTGCTCGAGTGGACCACGAGACAGCCAGTGTTATGAGCTCTAGTAGTAACTATTCTGTTCCTCGCAGACTGACAAGTCATCTGGGTACCAAGGTAACCGAAGATTACAAACCACAGGTCGCTAATGCTACATTTTTACTAATACAATAACCTCATTGTTTCTGCCAGTAGTACTAATATTATCTGAACAGTCTTGTCCATACATAGTAATTTTTATTAAGTTAAAATTTTAGTATATTTTTTCAACTTTGAAAATATATGCACAGAAATCTTTTTGTTTTTAACTTGTTGATTATGAGTTAAGAGTTGTTACAGTAAGGAACAAGCAATTCCTAGAAGCTACTGGGATATCAAAAAACCTTGTGATGTTGCTTTATAATCCATGATGAAGATTAACCTTTTTGAGAGCGCTTCTTCGAATACTTCTGCATTATCCAAATCCACAAAACAGACACAGTTGCCAAGAAATTAAATAGACCAAAAAAAAAAAAATTATGTAAGCCCTTCACAACCCTATCTGCAGATAGAAGACTGCACTAAAAAATGCATATACAGCATGAAAAGAGAGGGGAAAAAAAGGGCAAATTCATGAGCCACTGGATCTCATACTGCCTCTGGAATCAGCAGCAGTATGGATACTGTGGGTGCTGTGCTGAGAACAGTCCTCTGGGAAGCTGGACCTATTAATTTTGCATAGTGTTAATGATTTTGGGCCTTAAAACAGTGTTACAATGTTGTCATTTCAGTCCCACGCTGTATGCACATCCTAAATGGAAGTAACATCAGCTGTCTGCCAGTTTTCACTGCAAACTGTAGAGCTCCACAAAGTTAAAAACAGTGGGAAAGCCCTAAAGGCAGGAACAGGAGTGAAAGGAAGGATACAGGCAAAGACACAGGTTTAACTGAGTGTACTCTGGGGTAGGAAATTATTGATATTAATGTCTTAAAAGGGAAAATGGTAGAGATTCTAAATGCAGGAGGACATTTACAGATGCAAAAAGAGATTAGTCTGTGGGCAGTCTGTGTAAACAAGAGAAACAAATAGCTTTTTTTTGTTTGTTTTTCCTATAATACATGAACTGCAACTTGGAGGCCTGATTTGGTGGCTTCTTCAGCTTTATTCTCTGGCAAAAACTTAAACTTCCAAATCCAAGTAACACTGTATTATAGCTGCCAGTGGAAACATCTGCAAAGAGATACACATAAAGCACATTAAATTCACTCCCTTTAAGATTCAAAGGTGTCACTCTTGTGCCCAACGTGACACAGGAACAGACGAGAGATGCAGTGTGAAAAAGGAAAAGAAGGCTTTCATAGAGAGGAAACTTTGGCTTAAATAGAC
>VXBC01013056.1:11234-21597 GCA_013399945.1 Ploceus nigricollis
GGGGGCGATTGTGAAAATTCTGGATTTAGAGGGGAATGGGAAATCTGGGATTGTTCTGGGAATTTTGAGGGAAAATTCTGGGAATTTTGGGAATAATTGGGGGTTTTGGGAGGAAAATGGGAATTTTTCTGGGAAAAGGGAAATTTTGGGATAATTCTGGGAATTTTGCGGGGAATTGTGGGTGAAAATTCAGGACTTTGGGGGAAAAGGTGAAATTTGAGATTTTTCTGGGAATTTGGGGGGAAATTCTGGGAATTTTGGGGGAAAATTGGGGGTCTTGGGATGAAATTTGGGAGTTTGGGGTGTAAAACCAGGAATTTTGGGGAGGAAAATGAGAATTTTGGGAGAATTCTGGGATTTTGGGGGTGATAATTCAGGATTTTGGGGGGAAATCTGAGATTTTGTCGGAAAATCCAGGATTTTTGGGATCATTTTGGGACAGGGAATGGGATCATGGTTTTCCCAGATTTATCCGCAGCAGGAAACAGCTGAAAATTCTGGATTTTCCCATGAAAATCCTGGCATTTTCCCTCCAAATCCGGGATTTTTGGGACAATTCCCACCTGGCCACCACCCTTAGGGTGGCAAATCCCAATTCCGCGCTTTTCCCGGGAATTTTTTCATGAAATCGTTTTCCCCCAAAGCCGGTGGGCAGAGCCTTCGCCATGGTGGCCAAGAGATCCGACAGAAATTCCTTGGCCTCAGAGTGCATCAAATCCAAGGACGGCGATGAGGAGATCATCAAGGTGCCCCAAATCCTGGGATTTTTGGGGCTTTTGGGACCGTTCCTAGGGGGAAAAGGGGGTGGTGAAATTCCCATCAAAATTCCAAAAAAATTCCAGCAAAAATGGCCCCAAATTCCTGCAAAATTCCCCTAAAATTCCCTGGTATTCTCCAAAAATTCCACACAGAGTTCCCCTAAAATTCCCTTGAAATTCCCACAAGAAGACCAAGGAATTCCCGAATTTTGGCCTCAGAATGACCCAAATCCAAGAATGGGGATGAGGAGATCATCAAGGTGCCCCAAATCCCAGGGTTTTATGGGTTTTGGGATTGGTGCCTGTGGAAAAAGGTGCCTGGGGTGGTTTGGGAATTTTATCCCAAATTCCAATCAAAATTCCTGCAAAATTCCATCAGAATTCCTGCAAAATTCCACAGAAATTCTAGCAAAATTTTCCTCAAATTGTCCCTAAATTACCCCAAAATTCCCCGCAAATTGTCCCCAAGTTCCCTGCAATTCCAAAAAAATTCGCCAAAATGACCACAAAATTCCCCAATGTTTTCAAAAAATTTCTTTCAAATCTCCCCCAAATTCCCCTAAAATTGTGTGGAATTTTGGGAATTCCATGGGAATTTCAGCACATTCCAGGTGGATTTGGAGGAATTCTCCGTGGAATTTTAGGGATAAAACGTGGATTTTTTTTTTATTTAGTGTGGATTTGAGGGACTCCAGGTGGAATTTTGGGAATTCCTTGTGGATTTCAGGGAATTCCGCTCCTTGGGAACAACACAGGCGGGGAAACGCCTCCCAAAAAAAACCCTGGAAAATTCAAATTTAGCGGGAAAATTCAGGGACAAAAAATTCTGGGAAATTTTGGGAAGCCTTGCCCTGACCCCTCTGTATCCGTTGGAATTCCTGGATAGATTCAGGACATTCCCAATCCCATTTTACTCCCATTCCCATTCCAGGTTTATCTCAAGGCTCGCGCTGACCACGAGGAGCCAGTGACGCAACTCAAGAGCGAAGTCCGGCACATCCAGGAGGTGAAATTACCAAAATTCCACAAAACTCTCCCAAATTCCCCTAAAATTCCCTTGTTTTCCCACAAATTCCCCAAAATCCTCCCAAATGCCCACAAAATTTCAGCAGAAAATTCCCCTGAATTTAAAAAAATTCCCACAGAATTCCTTGAAAATCCTTCTCAAAATTCCCCCAAATATTTCCCAAATTCCTGCAAAATTCCCCCCAAAATTTGCCCAAATTCCCAAAAAGTTACTACAAAATTCTTCTCAAAATTCCCTGATTTTCCCAAAAAATTCCCTGAATTTACATGAAATTCCCAAAAAATCCTCCCAAAATTCTCCAAATCTCGGCCCAAATTCCCCCCAAAACTTCCAAAAAATTCCCCTCAAAATTCCCCGAAATTTCACCCAAATTCCACAAAAATTTCTCTGAATTCCCCTGAAATTCCCACAAAATTCTCCCAAATTTTCCCTGAATTATCCCAAAATTCCCAAAAAATTCCAGTAAAATTCCTGTAGAATTTTCCCAAATTTTTTCCCCAAATTTTCCCCAAATTCCCAAGAAGTTCCCCAGATTTCTAAGTTTTATTTTCATTTATTTTAGTTTCATTGGATTTTCCCCCATTTTTATTTGCATTTTTTCCCCAATTCCCTTGTTTTCCCACAAATTCCCCAAAATCCTCCCAAATGCCCACAAAATTTCAGCAGAAAATTCCCCTGAATTTAAAAAAATTCCCACAGAATTCCTTGAAAATCCTTCTCAAAATTCCCCCAAATATTTCCCAAATTCCTGCAAAATTCCCCCCAANGGCCGGGAGTGCCCTCAAAAAACTCCGGGAAGATCTGAGCACCAAACTCCAGACCCGGACGGAATTTCGGGAATTTCGGGAATTCCGAGAATTCCAGGAGAGNCCCAAAAAGTTACTACAAAATTCTTCTCAAAATTCCCTGATTTTCCCAAAAAATTCCCTGAGTTTACATGAAATTCCCAAAAAATCCTCCCAAAATTCTCCAAATCTCGGCCCAAATTCCCCCCAAAACTTCCAAAAAATTCCCCTCAAAATTCCCCGAAATTTCACCCAAATTCCACAAAAATTTCTCTGAATTCCCCTGAAATTCCCACAAAATTCTCCCAAATTTTCCCTGAATTATCCCAAAATTCCCAAAAAATTCCAGTAAAATTCCTGTAGAATTTTCCCAAATTTTTTCCCCAAATTCTCCCCAAATTCCCAAGAAGTTCCCCAGATTTCTAAGTTTTATTTTCATTTATTTTAGTTTCATTGGATTTTCCCCCATTTTTATTTGCATTTTTTCCCCTTTTTTCCCCCTCCCAATTCCCTGGAAGTTCCCAAATCCCAAAAAAACCCCAACTTTTCCCCTATTTTCCCCATTTTTCCCAGGCCGGGAGTGCCCTCAAAAAACTCCGGGAAGATCTGAGCACCAAACTCCAGACCCGGACGGAATTTCGGGAATTTCGGGAATTCCGAGAATTCCAGGAGAGCTCTGAGGTAAAAAATCAGGGAATTACAAAAAAAAAGTGGACTTTTCCCCTGGAAAAACCATTCCAGAGGGATTTTGGGTGGAAAAAAGGGGAAAATCCCAATTTTTCTGGTGGGAAAAGGGGAAATTCCCATTTTTTTGAGGGGAAAGAGGGAGGAATTCTCATTTTTGGGGTGGTAAAAGGGAAAAATTCCAATTTTTGGGAGGGAAAACAGGAAAATTCCCATTTTTGGGTGAAAAATGGGAAATCTGGGATTTTCTAGAGGGATTTCAGAGCTCCCAGGGATGATCTTGGAATTTTGGAGTTGCTACTTTGCCAAAATTCCCAAATTTTGCCCCAAATTGGGAAGCGGGAGCAGGTCCTGGAAATAAAAAAATGGGGAAGAAAATGGGAATAAATCCATTGAAATTTAGGAATAAATGGATTGTAATTGGGAATAAATCCATTGAAATTTGGGAAATTGGACAAAATTCTTGGACTTAAAAATTTGGAAAAAATGGAAAAAATTTGGGAATAAATCTATTAAAATTAGGAAAAAGACTTCGAAAAAATAGGGAAAAAATGGGAATACATCCATTGAAATTTGGGAAAAGGGAATTGGGGAATTAGAAATCCTGGGAATTAAAAAAATTTGGGGTAAATCCCAATTTTCCCCCTTTTCTCCCCGGATTCCAGGTGGTGCTGGAGAAGCGGAACCAGAGCTGCTCCTGCCAGGGGAATTCCCAGGAAAATCTGGTAGGGAATGGAAAAAATTCTGGAATTTTCTGGGATGGGATTTGGGATGGGGGTGAAAATGTTTAAGAAACCCTTTTTCCACCCAAAAATGGGGAGTATTTGGGATTAATTTGGGAATCTTTGGTGTTTTCCACCAAATTTTGAGTCCTGAATTTTCAAGTTTTAATTGGGATTTGAGAGGTTCTGTTTTTAGCTAAAAATCCCAAATTTTGGGAATTTTTGAGCTCTTGGAAAATTCAAAATTTGGGATTCTTGACCTCTGGGAAAACTCAAAAATGTGGGAATTTTCGACATCTTGGAAACGCCAAATTTGGGGAATTTTTGAGCTCTTGGAAAATTCAAAATTTGGGATTCTTGACCTCTGGGAAAACTCAAAAATGTGGGAATTTTCGACATCTTGGAAACGCCAAATTTGGGGAATTTTTGAGCTCTTGGAAAACACAAAATTTGGGAATTTTGGCCTCTTGGATATCTGGGGGACACTGGGGCCTTTTGGGGCTGTTCCCGCAGGAGGACCCCGAGGCCCTGCAGCTCCTGTGGAGGCTCCAGGAGGCAGAAAAGCAGCACCAGCTGGAGCGGAACAGCCTCGAGGTGAGCCTGGAATTCCCAAAAATCCGGAATTTCACCCAAATTCGGGAATCTCGTGGGAGAATTTTGCCCAAATTCTGGAATTTTAGGGGCGATTTTGTCCAAATTTTGGAATTTTAGAGGAGATGCTGGGTTTTTTGAGGATCTATTCCCATTGGGTCTTTTTGAGGGATCTCCAGGAAAATCCTCCTGCCCAGGAAAGTTCTGGAATGTGTCCTGGGATCCTAGGAGAGCCGGAATTCCCGGAATTCCTGGAATTCCCGGATTTCCCATTGCAGAGGGCGCTGTTGCAGTGCCAGGAGGACATGGAGCGGGCGGATTCTGCCCGCAGCCGAGCGGAGACGGAGGTGGAGCAGCTCCAGAGGCTCCTGGCAGGCATGGAAAAGGTGATTTGGGATTGGGAGCGGGAGGTTTGGGATTGGGAACCAGGATTGGGATGAGTGGATTTGGGATTGGGATGAGCTGGGGGCCATTCTCGATATCCCACCCCATTCCTGATATCCTGAACCATTCCCAGTTTCCTGCTATCCCATTCCCGGATCCCATTATCCCATTCCCAGATCCCGTTATCCCATTCCCAGATCCCATTCCCATTATCCCATTCCCATATCCCATTATCTGAGTGGGAATTCCCATTCCTGTATCCCATTCCCCAATCCACAGGATCACCAGGATCTGCTGGCGCAGATGGAGTCTGGACAGGCGGAGCTGGAGCGGCTCCGGAAGGCAGAAGGGGAGAGAGCGGCACAGCAGGAGCGGTGGGAATCTGGGAATGGGAATCCCGGGAATGAGAAAATCCTAGGAATGTCCAATTCCTGATATCCTGACTCGTTCCCGATATCTGAGGGGTTTTGGGATGGGCATTCCCAATTTTCTGGGGGGCTGGGCATTCCCACATTTTTTTGGGATGGGCATTCCCAGGGTTTTTTTTGGGTGAGCATTCCTGGTTTTTTTTTTGTGGTGGACATTCCTAGGTTTTTTTGGCAGGTGGACATTCCCTTTTTTTTTTTTGAGTGGGAATTCCAGAATTTTTTTGTTGTGAACATTCCCAGTTTATTTTAGGTGAACATTCCCAGTATTTTTTTCGGGATGAGCATTCCCAAGTTTTTTTGCTGTGAGCAATCCCAGTTTTTTTAGTTGAGCACTCCCAATTTTTTTTGGATGTGACCGTTCCCAGGCTGTTTTTGGAGTAGGAATTCTGAGGGTTTTTTGATGTGGGCATTCCCAGATTTTTGGAGGCCATTCCCAGAGATTTTTCCTGGTATTTTCTCAGCTCATCCCAGCTGGAGAAGGAGGTGGCGGGGCTCCGGGAGAAAATCCATCATCTGGATGACATGCTCAAGAGCCAGCAGCGCAAAGTCCGCCAGATGATTGAGCAGGTGACGGGAAAACCGGGAAAAACCCCGGAAAAATCCAGGGAAAAACCAGGAAGAAATGGGGAAAAATTCTGGGGAAAAATGAGGAAAAGCGGGGAAAAACCAGGAAACACCAGGAAAAACTGGGGGAAAATCCCAGAAAAATCTGGGAAAAAAACGTGGGGAAAAATGAAAAAAAATGGGGAAAAAACAGGGAAAAATTTTGGGAAAAAAACAGGGAAAAGCAGGGAACAAAACAGGCAAAAAACCAGAGGAAAACCCAGGAAAATTCTGGGAAAAGCTAGGGAAAAACCTGGGAAAAACCCAGGAAAGAACATGGGAAAATTCTTAGAAAAAATCTGGAAAAAAAATGGGAAAAACCTGGGAAAAAACCTGGGAAAAACCATGAAAAAATCTGGGAAAAACTGGGAAAAAATCCGGGAAAAACTGGGGGAAAAGTACCCAGGAAAAAAAACAGGAAAAAATCTGGGCAAAATCCATGAAAAAAATCTGAGAAAATCTGGGAAAAAAATCTGGGAAAAATATTGGAAAAATCAGGAAAACATCCAGGAAAAAAATGGGGAAAAAAAGGGAAAAACCAGGAAAAACCTTGGAAAAACGCGGGAAAAATCGGGAATTGCCAATTCCTTGGGAATGTCTGGGTTGCAGCTGCAGAATTCCAAGAGCGTGATCCAGGCCAAGGATGCAGCGATCCAGGAGCTGAAGGAAAGAGTTTCCTACCTGGAAGCAGAGGTGGGGCCCGGAATTCTGGGGGCTGGATCCGAGCTTGGATCTTTTTGGAATGTCGGGATTGGGGTTGGGAATGTCGGGATCGGAGTTGGGCTCCTCGTGGGGTTGGTTGGGGAACTGGGAATGGGGGAAAAACAAGAAAAAGGTGGGAAAAGCAGGAAGAAGGTGGGAAAAGGGAGGGAATCAAGACCTAGAAAATCTCAAAAGACCAAAAAAAAAAAAGCCAGAAAAAACCCAAATTCCCAGCCTGAGCCAGACCATTTCCACCAGGATTTGGGAAATTCCTGGGAAATTCCCAATCCAAAAGTGAGATTGAGGATTTTGAGAGGGAAACTTCCCCCAGTCCTCATTTTTCCTGGGACAAACCTTCCCAAATAACTCAGGAACTCCCCAATCCCGTTCCCACACTCCAAATTCCCCCAAAATCCCAAAAATTCCCATTCCGGGCACAGAGGGACCATCCCAAGGCAGCTCCCCAGGGTTGGAAAATCCTTTCCTGATCCCAAATCTTGTTTTTTTTCCCAGAATCTGGAGATGCATGACCGGATCGAGCACCTGATCGAGAAACAAGTGAGCCGGGGCGGGAGCAGCACCCGCGCACGCTCCAAGTCGGAATACGTCAGCAGGTGCGGCGGGAATTCCAGGATCAGGGTCAGGAATTCTGGGATCTGGGTCAGAAATGGCAGGATTTGGGTTGGGAATTCCAGGATCTCTTCTGGATTTGGAGATTCTCCTTGGATTCTCCAAATGAACTTTTGGATTTGGGGCTGCAATTTTGGAAGTTCCGTCTGGATTTTGGGACTTCTCTTCTGGATTTGGGGATTTTCTTCTGGATTTTGGGGATTCTCTTTAGGATTTTGGGATGAACTGTTGGATTTTGGGATTCTCTTCCGGATTTAGGGACCAACTTTCGGAATTTTGGGATGTTCTTCCAGATTCGGGGATAATTGAAATCTCCTCTAATTTTTCCACATCTCCAGCAGATCCCAGATCCTTCCCGCAGGAATTTTTGGGAATCCAGATCACCCCAAAACCCTTTTCCCTGTTTTTTTTCCTACTGAAAATTCCCTTTTTTTTTTTTTTCCCCTTTTCCCAGCAAACACCTCCCAGGCCCGAAGCCGCTGCCCCTGATCCGAGTGGTGGAAACCTGAATTTTGGGATCCGGGCCCAGCTGGATCCTTCCCCTTTGGAATGACCAGAATTCCCAGCTGGACTCAGAGCCATTCCTGAGGGAAGAGGTTTGGGATCGCCTAGGGCACGATTCCAGGTCGGAATTGGGAATTTTCCCCCTTTTTCCCAGCGACTTTCTGGCTCTCGCCATTCCTGTGTGGATTCCAGAGGTTTTTCCCAACTGGATTCAGGATTTCACCTTTTTTTTGGGGAGTTTCCAAATCAAAATCTTGGATTCTGCTTTTTTCCTGAAGAAAAAATTCTAAAATTCTGGGAGCCACCACCTCCGACCTCCAGCACCACCCTTGGACTTGGAAAATGTTCTCCCAACCCTAAAAATTCCATGTTTTTCCTGCAGAATCCTGTGTTTTTCCCACAGAATTCCATGCTTTTCCCACAGAATTCCATGCTTTTTCTCCCAAAATGATTATTATTGGAATTCCCGCAATTTTGGGATTTTATTCCCTGTATTTATTTCCGTAAATTATCTGAGTCTCCTGGTGAGGTGGGGGATGGGCACAGGCCAGAATTCCTGGGAATTTTGGCCCAGGACTGCCCCAATCCCACGTTTGACCCTGGAGGCTCCAACCAGGATCCCTCGGGATCCTCTTGGAATTTTTAAATTCCTAGTTTTCGTATTAAAAATAAAAAATTCTGTCTGCTTTAAATCCCAGAAGCTGTGGTTGATTGGAAAAAATTGGGAATTTTTGAGGGGAAGTTGTGGGGTTTTTTCCGGGCTTTTTGGTTTTTCTGGGTCCTGATTCCATGGGATTGGAGAAATTTTGGGATTAGGATTTTCCCAGGATTGGGATTTCCTGGTTTTCAAAACCAGGGGACTCAGGTTGGAAATTTGGGAAATTTTCTAGGATTTTTTTTTTGGCGTTTGGGGTTTTTCCAGGTCCTAATTCCATGGGAATGGGGTAACTTTGGGATTGGGATTAGGGTTTTCCCAGTTCCCAAAACCTGGGGCAGCTCAGGATGGAATTTGAGGGGTCTCGGATTCACCTCCAGATCCCCAGAATTCCTCTCCAAAGGGTATGGACCCCCAGGGTCCATGGATTTCCTGGGAGTGGGGCCTGGGGACACCCCAGACCTCGGGAATGACCAAGAGGGGACCCCCAGGACAACTGGGAATGGTCAAGGGATTACTGGGAATGACTGAGACAGAAAAAGATGAAAAAAAAGAGAAATGAAAATAAAAATATAGAAAAATATGGGAAAATACAGAAGAAAAAAAGAGGATACAAGAAAAAGAGAGAGAAGGAGAAGAAAAAAGGAGAGAAAATGAGAGAAAAATAAAGAGAGAGAAAAAATGAGAAAGAGATGACAAAAGAGGAAAACACAGAAAAAAGGAGAGCAAAAGAGAAAAGTGGAGGAAGAAAAAGAAAAAAAACAGAAAAAAAAAGGGGGAAATTTGGGGGTGATTTTAGGGATGAATTGGGTGATTTTGGGGATTTTTTGGTCCCTCTGGGCCCCCCCAGGGATTTTGGGACATTTAAGGGGATTTAGGGTGATTTTAGGGTATTTAGGGGGTGCTTTGGGGTGATTTTGGGCAGACTTTTGGGGGATTTTGGGGGACTTCGGGGGACTTTTTTGTGAACTGGAATGATTTTGGGTGATTGTCAGGGGATTTGGGATGATTTTTAACCCACTTTTAACCCATTTTTATCCCTATTTTAACTCCTTTTAATCCCTATTTTTATCCCTACATATTTCCTCAGTTTCCCATTTTTATCCCTACTTTAATCTTTTTATCCATATTTTGACCCATCTTTATCCATATTTTTACCCATTTTAACCCCATTTTTTACCCTTTAAACCCCATTCTTATTCCCATTTTTTACCCATTTCCCCCTGCATTTTATATCTATTTTTACCCATTTTCATCCCAATTTTTACCCCATTTTTACCCAAATCCCCCTGGATTTTGGGACCCCAAAATGGTTCCAGCAGAACCCAAAGCACCCCCAAAATGGGGAAAATTCCCCTTAAAAATTCTAAATGCTCCAATTTTTAATTCTTGATTTTTTCACTTCCAGGTAATTTTTTTATCCTTTTCCCATTTCCAGCCAATTTCCACCCAAAATTTTGGGAATTCCAGGAATTTTAGGGAGGAATTTTTAGAGGAAATCCCCAAACTGTGGCCATCCAGTGCCACCCAGTGTCATCCAGTGCCACCTGGTGTCACCCCAGTGTCACTTAGTGTCCCCCAGGATCACACCCAGTGTCCCCAGTGCCACCTGATGTCCCCCAGTGTCCTCTCCCCGATCCTGTCCCCACATCCCTGTCTCCAGAGCCACCCCACAGGCCCGGTCACACTGGGGGGACACGGGCTCTGTGCCCCGCTGGCTCCGCAGCACAGCCCATGCCCGGGGCACTCTCCCCACAGGAGCAGTCTGGGCCACAGGCCCCAGGACATGAACGCCGGCCCTTTTCCCTGTGAAACAAAAGTCACCAGCCCAGGTTCCTGATGTCAGTTTGTAGGATACCATTAGGACTCTCAAGGCAGCCCAAGTTCCAG
>VXBC01013058.1:3112-103058 GCA_013399945.1 Ploceus nigricollis
TTTGTTTGGGTTTTTTTTTTTTTAATCGTTTCTGGTGTTAAAAGTGTTGATAATGTTGGGTTAGAAGTGGCAGTCAAAGAGGAGGTGAAAGCTGTTAAATGCCAAAACAAGAGTGCAAAGCATTCATAAGTGAATTTTCTCGTCACATGGCAGTGCCTTCAAGGAGCATCATGCTTTGGGCTTTGTGGGGAGTTCAGCTCATACTGGGGAAGTTTGAGATGGCTTTGAGATAAAACAATAGTATTTGAGGCTGAAAGGTCCTTAAAGTGTTATAGATCAAATTCTGGCCAGTGGACACTTGAAATACATCACTGGGCAAACATAAATAAGTGTTGTGTGTTGTTGAAGGGGAGATCAGAGTAAGCAGTAAATATTTATTGTAAATTCTGACAAAGGATTTGACTGTGATATTTGTGAACTCCCTGAGAGTCTGGTTGTAGTAAAGGCTTTCATTCACATGATGCACACACTATTTCATGTTTTTATTAACTGCTAAAGCCTTGCCCAGACTTCTGGGGTAGAATTGGTGTCAGACTGCATCTGCTGAAATTTATAAATGTATAAAGAATACATCCAATGTTGGTATTTTAGAAGTTGGCTTATCTCACTTTATTTGTCTTACTGCATGTGTCATATTTACTGCTTGCAATAATTTTGCTTTTAGGGGCTTCACTGCTTCTCCAATGTTTTTCAGTAGATAGCACTTCATGGTTTATAGTGCAAACTACATCATAGGGATAAATCACATGTCAGCTTCATTGCCTCTCCAATCACTGGTTGAGCCAGGCTAAAGGGTGGTTAACCTTTTTAAGACTTTGTAGTTTTGCCTTTTGTCATTTAGATAATTTTTTTTCATTTATTAAAACAAACAGAACCTGAACATTTTTTGAAAGACATTTCCTAGGACATTTGTGCCTTGTGTTCTATATGTAAGTTCTGAGTTATATAGCTAAGAACTCTTCCCTTGGAAAAACTGTCATCAAGAAGAGGTATTTTGATCAAAAAATTTTTAGTAGGTCATATGAAGAAAATATTTGTTTGTTTTTAAAGAAGTTTCATTTGTTGCAGCAAAGAAATAGAAAATGCTTTGACAAAAGAAAAAAAAATCATGCAGTTCTATTTGGCAACAGCTGTTACTTATTGAAATAGGAGAAATTAAATGAAAGAAATGGATTGTCTTAAATTACCATGCTCTAATCAGATGTCATGAAGAAATATAATTGGTAGGAAAAATAAAGCAGGTAAAATTTCAAATTGAAGCCTAACGTTAGATTTTCACAAGTATCTGTAGTGGAAAAAATGTAAGGCTTCAAAATATCTATTCAGTTTGCTTTAGAATGGAAAAGATGTTGAGAAACAAAAAATATTTATAGTGACTAATATATGACAGTGTTTTTTTCTTCTCTGAAGAACATGAACCAACTGTACTTTAAATAGCATAGCAACTAAATTCAGTCTGAAATCCCAAGCTGTTGTAACACTGTTTGCAATGATTCCAAATAGCTTCATTTAAAAAAAAAAAAAGATAAGAGTTTTTTCTTATTTGTATGAAATCATTCTGTGTTTTCTATAGGGAAAAGCCTTTTTTCTTGGAAGAAAAGGGAGTTGTATTATAAGACTTCTCTAAAACTTGTGACATTGCCAGTGTTGGATATCTGGATAATTTTTTTTATGCTTCTGTGGTATTTCCTTTCTCAGGAAGGGTTCTCAGTTCTGTATGCCATTTAAGCATGTATCTTTAGAAAATATTTAGATCTGTGCCTTGGCCCAACTGAGTGTAAACTTAGGAAAGATCTTTATGAAACATTACACACTGCAGGTAGATATTCTCTCTATTGGTGCTTCATGCAATATCATGTTGGTAGACACTGGAGTTTTGGTGCTGAAAAACATGGGAAAGTGGTCAATAAGATGATAGAGCTGGTTATTTTTGGTAGCTTGTTCCTTAATGAGTTTCTCTGGCATGATATCAGCCTGGGAATGAATTTTTGTTTTAACTAATTTATTCTGATCTGTTGCTTTATAAAAACTTGTTTCACTACGTTGTGACTAATTGCCCTTGGACAAAACAAATACATGTCATAAAAGCTCAGATGTTTTGGATGTGTACAGGACCCATAAAGAACAGATGGGGTTTTTTTTTTAACTCTTCACCTCCTCTATCTGCCACCTTTTAACCCAAACTTCAGTGTAATCAGTGGTAGCTTAGCTGGCATTCTCAATGAATCAGATTTTCTTGTAGGATCAGAAATTGTAAGTGATCTT
This sequence comes from Ploceus nigricollis, assembly GCA_013399945.1. NCBI lineage: Eukaryota > Metazoa > Chordata > Aves > Passeriformes > Ploceidae > Ploceus > Ploceus nigricollis. Next base: position 5,378 of record VXBC01013058.1, read on the forward strand.
TGTGGTAATTACTTCCAGCTTTGGAAAAAGGATTTCAGTGTGAAAATACAAGACAAGTACTTTTGAAACTAATACCAAGTGATTGCTTCTGACTTATTTTTACTCCATATCTTCATTGGTGTTAATTAAAATAAAATCTTCCTTCAGGCACTTGGATATATCCTGGTAAATATATTGTTTTATTGTTTGTTTTTTTCTTTTCCTTAAATTCCCTTGTCTTCATGTTCTTTTTCTTGAATTTTGAGGGGAAACTCCTTAGAACAGTAAGTTTTTTGGGTGTTTTTGGTTTTTTTTTTAATGGGGGTGTTATTTGTTTAATGGGAGGTTGTATGTTTGTTTTAATTGTAACTGTACTGCATAAAGCTCAGTGGAGAATGCTGTTACTTGATCAGAGCTTCCATGTGTAACTAAGACAGACAATGGCAATAACAATTGTGCAGTTCTGGAACATTTTTGACCTGACGTAGAACATGCTTCATCTTTGTTCTCTTTTTAGCTCTGCATCTCTTTTAAAGGCACCTGCCATGTTGAAAAATTAAAAAAAAAAAAAAGGAACCAACACTGGGTTTAGCAGCACTGAGAGGAATACTAATATGAACTTTTGCAAACATTATTGTGAAAATGCCATTCTAAATAGACATACCTCTATGAACAGTAATCTGACATTTATAAGTATACTAAATAATGCAACAAAAGAATTTTCAAGGTTCATGTGAACCTTTCCACATGCAGACTTTGCAGTATCTTAAATTATTTACCATGTTTAGAAACCATCTCAGTGAATCAGATTTTTGGAACACAAAGCAAATGTTAACTATTGAGTTATATGAGAATTTAGAGTTTGTGTCAGAAGGATGATGGTAATCTTATGTGATTTGTGGTTTTACAAAATAGTGAGGCAAACTACTGCATTTCTACCAGTACAAACACATGCACTTCATCTAATTTCTGCAAGGCAAGATATGCACCTTTAAATAGTTCTACACTGAATTGGAATATCACAGTGATATTTCTGTAACAGGAAAGAAGTGAATAGCTGATTCTTTGATTCTTATGCACCTAAATAAATTCTGATTTCTTTGAGGAAGAACTTGACTCTGCTGGAAGACGTTTACTCAGAGAGGGTGTGGAGTCTCACTCACTGGAGATATTCCAGAGCTGTCTGGACACAATCCTGTGCCATGTGCTCTGGGCTGACCCTGCTTGAGCAGAGGGGTTGGCCCAGATGACCCACTGTGGTCCCTTCCAAACAGAACCATTCCGTGTTCTTTCATTTAGGATTTAGCAAAATCACTTCTCTGTAACACAGCAAATTTGCTAATGTCACATGGAGTTACTATTTAATGGTATAGGAACTACTGATACCTACCAAGACGCAATTTAATTTTCAGATTTTCAAATTTCTCCTTAATGGCTGATAAAGTCTTTCATTCCTTGTAGTTTTAAAAGAAATTTACTTTCTACTTTAAATGGAATTGGACTTGGTAATATGGGTCCCCTCCAACATGAGATGTTGTATGATTCCATGAACTTTTATCAGGATGAATATCTGGGAAGAATTTTTGGAGTATTCAGGGGTTTCTGGTCTGTTTTGTGTTTTTTCCTGTGCAGTGGAATGAATGCAGGAGTGCAAAACCTAGGAAACTGTCCCTTCTAGCATAAATTCAAGTGTAGATGCTAATAAGCAGGTATGGGAAATGTTCTTTATAATTTTTTACAAGTCTGTCAGTGTCATCGGGGAAGATATAATTTGTAATGGAAAAACCAGTAATATTTATCAGACCCATGTCATCTTGATAGTTAGTCTTTATAATGCAACTATTAATGCATGTATGCTAAGGCTTAGTGTCAAGGATTAAAATTTAGTTGTACAAACACTTCCTTCCTCATATTCTGGGGATTTGTAGGACAAGGCTGGTTTGCTTACACAGATTTGTTCTTGAAATGAACTGTTCTGGAAATTAAACTAACTTAAGAAATAACCAGATTTTCAGCTGTTGCAGTAGTGTAACCTGAAGTAATTTATTTAAATCTCAAATAGGTGTCAAGAATCCTGGAGCTGACTGCCAAATTTGGGTCTCTGTAAACATAGCTATTGCACAACTAAGGCAACAAACCATAGCATTTGCTTTGGAAATGAATATTTAAACTGTCCAAATTGTCTTGTTTCTCTCTACTATATTGGATAAAGAAAAAATACTATTCAGTTTAGGACCATTTAGTTTAAGGAGAGTGTGAAAATTCTGTTCTGCAGTAAGGAATGGTTGCAAAATAATTTTTTTGGTAGTGGGTGAAAGTTAAGAAAGGAATACTCAACCCATGCACCAAAACCCAAAAAACTCTCTTGCTTTCCCTGCATCAGACTGTATTTTGAAATAGGATGAACTTGAAATTTCTTTTAACTGATGAATATGTAATTTTTTAAAATGAATTGTGGGCAGCTGAAAATGTTTATATCAGAGTTTAAAGCCCTCAGTTCACACTGGAAGATGTAAGATGTCACAATGACCTCCTGAGACTTCTTGGTTTATTTTTCCAAGGAATTAATTTTCTTCAGGATTAGTTCAGATACTGCTGTGCAGGCTGTGTCAGATTCTCTGTGTGTTTTCCTGATGGCCATACATATTCTAAATAGGCAAACAAACAAAAAAAACCAAAACATGACAATAAGTTTGTGAAATGTCAGTTTTAATTTCTTGATTGCCTCACCAAATTCTGCTCTCCCAAGAAAGGATAGGAAGGGAAAGGCAACAGTTATTTTTGACATGCCCCTAGGTGATTATACTCTTCTTCATCAGACAAGAATGTGTATGCTTGACTGCACAATGCAGAAATTAAAAGCTGCTGCACTCATTTGTAAGGCATGTTTTCTTTTGGGGTTTGTGCCACCATTTAGAATAATCTTTGTCTCATCTGAGCTGTGATCCTCTCTTGGGGACTCAAGAGGAGTGTGTTTTTATCAGTATTGATGAAGATATAGCTGATCAAAAATACAGTAATGTGTTTCTTTATGCAAAACTGAAAGGAACTTTCAGTGGGCTTTGGATTAAAATTTTCTTGTAATATAATGGTACAGAGAGAGGAGCAGCACGTGTGGCAGAGATCCTAGTGGAGTAATTTGGTTTTTAGAACCAAGTGACTTCACTTTTCACTGGTGAGCAGAGTGTTGCATGTGAGGGAAATGTCAGAGCTTGTCCCTGCTGTGTTATAGATATCACTTTGCATGTGCCCTGGGGAGCTGCCTGATGCTAGGTGAGGCAGAGCCCTGAGGCTGACCTTGGTCACCATCCCATGGAAATGTGGGATAAGAGCCTGTTCTTAAAGGGGAGCTTCAAGTCCTTCCTCCTCTTCTTCAGGTTTGAGTGCCTTGTCTTTACCTGCAGGACACTGGCAGTGTGCATGGCGAGCAGTTCTGCTCCTAAATCATCCTCATGGTGTGCAACTTCTCCCCAGAGCATGGCAGAGATAATTTCTGTCTCCTCTGGGATAGCACATCCCCTCTGCTTTTCATGCTGGAAGATGAATATGGGCCAAATTTGTCAAACGTGGATGCCCGACATCAAACTCAAATTTAGGAGTTTAAATCAAAATTGCATTTCTGGGCACTGAACTGGTAGCAGCTGTCCATTTTGTGGGTGCTTACCTGATTTTTGTGGTTTAAGCCCAGCAGGTAACAGTCTATGAACAGAGGAGCCCTCTGGCCTCTTCAGGTTAGCTTTTCTGGCCATGTTCCCTCGCAGCTTCTTGTGCTTTTCCTCACTGTCAGGGTAAGGGAAAAGAAAGAGTCCTTGATTTTGGGGTAAGCTGAAACATCAGTGTGTTATCAGTCTTCTAAATCCAACACAGATTTAATTTTCTTCCTAGTAGCTGGCATGATGTTATCTTGTCCAAAAGCAGGACACTGACTTTAAAATGACACTGATATGGTTAAAATACTAAATATGCATATTTACAATCAATTTCTTAGTATTAAAATTGGAAAATTCTAGTTGAGACTATCTGTGCAGTAAATTCTTCCTTTCTTCATTTTGTGTTGGCATGGTTATGTTAATTAGGAAATTAACAAAAGAAACCATGATAATAAACTACTCCAACTCAGACATGTGGCACCTAATTCCTGCTCTCATCTGGCTTTATTTATTTCTGCTTCATTATACTGACCAAATTCATATCAGGTACTGTTTCTGAACAGTTTTTCCATTTTTAACCTGATAGAGGTGGTTGAATTTTATGCTTATTTCTTGGAGGTTTTTTATTTTTTTAGGAAAATGAATATGATCTTTGTAGTTCACTAGCTTCCTAATCTTGATAGCCATGTTATCACCACCTTAATATAAATAATGTGTTGATTGGTTGACTGACAGGTAGAAGCTTTTCTCATTTGACTGGAAATGCATTTGCCAGAAATAAGCCAATTTTTTGCCAGCCATTTCTTTTCTGAGCACTTTATTCCACTTGAATGTTAAAATATTTGTTTCTGTAGCATTATACAGGGAAATAGTTTAGTACTGCTTTCCCCATAATAAAATGCTGCATGTGCAGAACTGCTTGGAGTGAATGAGTATGAATATATGTTCAGAGCTGCATATTGAATATCATATTTGAAGGCAGACCCAGATATGTGTAGAATAAAGCTTTCTTCCTGTGTCATGGTGTTGCCTGCTTACCACATAGCAGGCTTTGCAAATAAGATAATTTTGTAGCAGTCTACAGCCAAATATTAACAGCTGTCTTTCTGTTGTGCTCAGATTCAGATCTGAGCTTTTCATGCAGCTCTTCTAGAATGCCCTTTATCATCAGGGGAAGGGAGAGACAGCTGCTTTGCATTTTTCAGATGTAATGTGGTTTGGGGTTTTACCAAGTCTCAAGTCTCTTGATGACAGCAGAACATACAAGAGTGAAGAGAAGAAAGCTTAATTTTAAAAGAGTAAATAAAACTAGAGATAACCTTTGGAAAGGAACACCTGAGTCACATGTAAAATAATATCTTTAAAAAGATTACATTTTATTTTTACTCTTGCTGAATTGCACCAGTTTATGACTTTAAGCTTTATGAGATATATGTGTGCTCAGCAGGTGTGAGAAATAGTTTCATCACCTACAGGTAGAAAATTGATTTTTACTTAGTGTAAGGAGATGTGTACTATTTCCTTAAATTTATGGTTGGAAGCAGAACACGTCCCCTCATGCTGTACAAAAATCAATTTACCAGAGCAGAAGGAAACTTGTGTGTTCTAAACTGTGAAACAGAGTGGAAACAAACAGTTATGGAGATAGCACTTACTACTGACTGCATTAGGGTTTACTCTACAACTGTAGAGGGAGGCAGCTTTTTATTTTTTTTTCCCCCTCAGTTCTTTTCATTGTTGGTGCTTGTCTTTCAGGCTTTGTAGTGTAAAACAGCCACTCAATGGTTTGCTTTGCTTTTTCCTCCTAAATTAATCTGATGATTTTGCAGGCTGCAAAATTCCATTTTACAGCCAGGAGTGCTTTGGTGTCTGGATATTCTGATGCCAGCTTAAAACAACAGGCAAGGCATCACTTAACTTCAAGTGGTCCTTTTCCTGAGATTTTGGGTCACTGTGCTAAGTGGTGCCCTCAGGCACCTGAGTGATAGAAACCACCAGGAGTGTGACCTCTGCTGCTTGCTCCCGCGGTGGCAGCTGGTGGGAGGTTCGTGCCACCAGAGTCAAGGAGCCAAAGGGTTCAGCCTGGCTGCAGGGCAGAGCTGCAATTTCAGCTTTTGTAGGCACAGTTACCACTGCTTGGCCAGTGCAGAAATGAGGGCAATTGCAGCAGTGAGACCCTCAGTTGTATATTGAAGATACCCTTGCAGTTCAAATAGATGGAAATTGAAATTGGTCCACAACCCGGATAATCAGACCTTGCTCGGGTATGGCAACAAGAATTGAAGGCACGAATTTTGGATTCTGGTTTAGACAAATTCACATTATATTGACATTATATAATGTCAATATATACTATTGCAAGCAGAGCAAGTTGACCCTTAACCACTGCTAAAGATCTGGTAAACCAGTTATAATCAGTGACAGCTACTGATAATGATACATGATAATCCTTCACACCAGAATTTCAGAGAAGTCATGAAATCAGCAAACCTTCTACTTGTTGGTGCTGGCCAGGTAAATGCTTCCTTCTGTTACAAGATGAAGAAAAAAGTATTGCTTACATCTGAAATAGTAGTTGAGCATACTTCTACCAAAAGGAATAACATAATTAATTTTGTATGTGCTGGTAAAGTGGGCTGAAGGGACTCTGTGAATTGATGAACAGCATGAAAAGCCGCTATGATGCCTGCTTCTCCTTCAATTGGATTTCAGTTGGTTATGCATTTCTAGATGTGTGTTTTCTGAACAGTGCTTAATTCTATCTGGATTTTAACCTTGTAAGAAATCCTTATTGTGACCCTTATTCCCACATTAGATGGTGGAATCTGAGGATTGTCCAGGGTAGTTAAATATAAAATTTATTGTCTTTTTCCTGGGGAGCTTTTTCTTTTTAAAGAAATCCATCAGATCAACACAAATCATTTAATAGGATGTGTTATCAGTGCACATTGCACAAATGGGCTTCATGCAAGCCTTGTTGGAACAATTTGGCTGATTTTGTGTGCATGTGTGTCTGTCTGTACAGATAGCCTTCCAGGTTGTGATCTGTGCATGTTCAGCATGAGCTGCAGAGTATGCCTTTTTGACAGCTTGGTCATCTCTGAATTCAAAGAAGAATTGTCATGAGAGAGGTTGAAAAATGTGATATTTAATATTTTCAATCAGGAGTCCTTGTGCAATACCTTTGAGGAAATGCTGGGCAAGCTTCAGAGTAACATAATGTTATTTAAATTTGATAGCCTGAATCCACCAGCAGTAAGAAGACACCACTTGAAGTTGTGACAGTAACACTCTACAGCTACTTGATCTACCTAAGAAATAGCATTTTAAATGAATGTTTGGTAAAGGAAGGCTCTGTGGCTGTACCATTCAGCCACTTCTCATTGCAAATTAAAGCCTGCAGTTAAAATTTCAGTCTGCCTTTTTACCATACCCAAGCCTAGTGATAATACCCATCCCTTATACCATCCAAACCTAAGTCATAGGATTCCTGAATGGTGTCTTCTTGGTCAGTGCTTTGTTCAGAATTATGAAGCTTTGCTGTGCTGAGATTACCTACATTATGCACAGCTTGCATTGGAAAGTAGGTGCTTGGTCTGTGTGCACTATCTTTATCCATATTTGTAAAGCATGGTCAGGAAACTGAACAACTTAGCATGTCACTGAAAAATCAGAAGTTTAGAAGACTGATTATATTAGTAAAATATCTGCTTTGCCTGTTTTTTTGCCCTTCTCTTGCTGTATTCTCTTCCTGTGTCTTTGTTGCTGAGCATGAGAGCTAATTTTATTTTTTGGTTTTATTTAAAACCAGCACAAATTCTAAATTTATATACTGATTTCTGAGTTCAGCTTTCCTGCTGGAAGTGAAATCTAGCCTGTAAACCAAGGATGCAGGACTTAAATCAATTGTCATGAATTTATATTAGTAAGAGATTACAGAAAAACACAACTACCTGAAGTCCTGATAGTAAACACTATAAAAATGGTAAGAAAATGAAAGATGTTGAAATTGATAGCTTGGTATTGAACTGTTTTTCCTGCTTTCCTTTGACAGCAGTAGCTGTGTGCTGTTATTGATAAATATTGATAGTTTGTAGATTGGAAAGCTTTGCTGGGGTTAGTAATGCCAGCTTGGGTTGAAGGGTGTGTGTGTCAGCACAGAGCCAGGAAACAGGGCTTTATAAGGTTGGTTTTGGTGCTTTGAGAACATGGCTGAGGTGCTTTTTGGGCTTCAAAGTGTAGGCTGATTTGTTTGGGTCTCAGTTTGGGGGTCTCTGTGCTGCTTTCTTTTGAAATTCAGTCTCTACATAATAAAGAACAAAGCTGTATTTTTGATTGAAAACAGTGACTTAAATGAAAACATCCCTTTGAGGGAAGCCTTTATAAGGGTTCAGTTTATCTATTTTCTTAAGGTTCAGTGCCCTTTCTCATAAATGATACAATATTTCTTAAGAGGTTTATCTTGTCAAACATTGTTAAAATGTAAATAAAATAAACAAAATTGATCTGAAGCCACAGGGTGCCTTTAATAGCATTTTGGCCCAGATGTGAAAAATATGAACTTGATATAAACAGCAGATGTCTTTGAGGTTGCAGATAATGATAGTTACATTCCTATGATGTTCCCTATAGCTTTGTCTGGCTTCAATTTTTAGAGTCAAGGGACAAGAGGTCAAACCTATGGATTTTGTGTTAAGAAGTTCATAAATTATGGATGAAGAGTGACAGTTATTGGTATTTAAAGGCATCATTCTTGTAGTTTAATATTAATGGGGGCAAAACCTAAAGGAATTCTGAATAAAAACTTTCTGAAATAGAGCAACTAAAGAAAGATTGCACAATTCAAAAAAAAAATGCCATTGATAAAAAAATGATGGATTATTGAGCAATGCATCTATGAGTATGGATCCAGCTTATGCCTGTTCTTTTTGTAGGGGAGTGAATCCTCACAGAACAACTCCTTAACTGCTAAGCCAGTCTTCAAAATTCATTTTCAAAGTGGTCATTCTTATGCAAGCAGCATGAATTAAACCTTTGGGGCTTTAATTTGTGCTCTGTGTTGGGGGCAGGTTTATGCAGTGGTTGGCCAACGAGCAACGAGAACCAGGCAAAAATATACATTTTTGACAAACCAGTTGTTAGAGATGTTTTCTCTGATAAAGAGGTAAGTGTAATATCCAGTCCCAAAAGCTTGCATAAGATAGTTTACATTTCACAGATGATGAAAAACATTTAACATTTTTTCCCACTTCATTTTCTTATCAAGAAAGAGCATAATGAAAATATTCCTGATAAAATAAATATGCAACATGCTAAGCAAGGACAGTGGAAGTGGAAATGCAGAGAGCACGTACAAGATGACAATAAAAGTCAAGAGAAGGAAACTAAATACAGATATAATTTATGGACTTAAAATAGACAAGTCTAGTTGAACCTGGTATTGATTTCTGTTACTTTTTTCTCTCCCTCTCCTTGTGAAACAACTAATGGTTCTGTTCCTGCCCAGTCCAAAATGGGAGCTCTGGCTAGATCTGATCCCCTGTCTTAATACAGAAGTTTGCTTACTCATTTTACATGGAATGCTAGGAGAATAGCTATTGTGCTTCTTTTTTAGATTGTTTTGTTGCATTGCTGTGGCTTTCTAGAGGATATGGGAGGGATCTATATGTTAGTGCAAGAGGATTTCATGAATTTATAAAGAAATTGCGGAGTTTACACTTTATTTCTAAACCTTAGTGAAAGAAGTATGATTGATAATTTTTTTTTTAGAATAGTTCTGGTTTTGTTCTCAATGAGTATTTCTTTCAGATAATTTATTCCTACACAAATCAGCTATTTGTTTTTAAGTTTTGCTGAATTTTGCATAGTACATTAGAGATCTGATGTGCAGAGGCTAAAACAGTAATTACAGAGTCACTGTGTGGAGCCTTGTGAGATTATGCCCTTACTGTAAAGCATTCTGTTTTGTCAATAAGCTTACATCAATACTTGGCAGGTCATTTATGCAGCTTTAATGTTTCAGAATATAAACTAGACAAAGTGACTAATATAAAATTGAAATTGCTTTGCATCTGCAATTGACAAATCCTATTTTGAAAGCATGCATGAACATGAGGATCAAACTTAGCTTTTATCATTTACATTTTTTTCCAATGGGGAAGTGTCTGATCCACTTCTAATTCACCTGTTGTTGGTTTCCTCGTTCTTTCCTAATCCCTCAAGTTGAGATGTCCTCACCATTAGGGAAGAAATTAACAAAATCCCTGACTGGAGTGTATGGAGCATCCGTTAGGGAAATGTAAAAGGTTAACCTAAATCCTAGCACACAGAGATGTCAGACTGGAACAAATCAGCATGCAGAATTACCTGAGGGTGGCACAAGGTGGAGCATATATGTATTGCAGAAGGCCAGGCTGACTGGGGCTGAATTATTTTTTCTGCATGAGAAGCTCAAACAGGCAGAAATGCAGATGTCCACAAGTCCATGGTGAGCAGAGATGGTTTTAGGCTCCAGGTTTCACCTGGCAAACACCAAGCTGGTATATTTTAGTGCTGTTGATATGTCCAAACTAAAAATACCTAAAATGTAGGATTATAGAAATTAAGGGATCACTGTCCTCTCTGGATGGATGTCCCCTTAGCAGGCAGTTATATTTTAAGCTCATTTTCATCCAAGTGCATTTTGGACTAGTTTCAATAGATTGGTCTGATTGATTCTGAAGAAGGCTGTTCCCTCTTTCCTTAGCCCATCGTGTGAGATGTTTTAACCCTTCAAGTTGGAGTTATTCAGCCAATTTCAAACTCAGCATGTGTTGGTACAAAGGCATTTTGCAGTATGTGTATTAATTGTCTAATTTCCGAATCTAAATACTGTGGCTTCTGTGATTCCTGTCTGAGACATGAGTGTTTTAAATTAATGATGTCTATATCTCATAACTGTAAAATATTGGAAACATTCAGCTTGGATCTTGGTATGACATAAACAGGCATCGTTCTACTGCCTCTCTTGCTCAGGATAGGCATATATTCCCATCCCTGCAAGTGTTCAAGGCCAGGCTGACTGGGGCTTTGGGCAACCTGACCTGGTGGAAGATGTCCCTACACTTGGCAGGGAGGTGGAACCAGGTAATCTTTAAGGTCCCTTTCAACCCAAATCATGCTAGTGCTCTATATTACCACATGCTTCTAGCTGTTTCCTAGGGTAAAAGTTTAATTCCAGGACACTTGGGTGTTCTCCAAAGGATTTGCATTGGTGTGTGATTTAGTCTAAAATCTGTTTTGAAGTCATTCTATTTTGTGCTCAACATTTGCATGTACGTTTTTAATATGTAAGCGGTCCTGCATTAGCCGGATGTGTGCTCGTGCTGCTGGAGCTGGCACAACAAAATGTGAATTTGCTGAAAGGAACTCAGGAAAAAAAACCCCTATTAAAAGAGATTGGAGATTTGAAGAGACCAATTAGTGGGAGAAGATTAAATGGTCTCATTGTACCCTTTTCATGCAGGCAAAATTCAATGGAAGATTATGTATTTGGTTTTGGAGGGAGGGAGGAGCCCCAACCAAAAAAAGGAGGCATAATCAGAGACACAGTAACTGAAGGGATACTATAACCATCTCAAATGCTTGAATAGAGAAGAAATTTAAAATGGAGCTCAGTGAAGAAAAAAAAAGAAAATAAAAAGGGTAAATTAACTACAGAAAAGTAACTTAAAGAATTGAGAATAGCAATAAAAGGAGAACAAAAAAGGTAAATGAAAATCAAATTCTCTAGGATGTGGAATGGCCACCCTAGAAATGCTGCAGAGAATCCCTTAGTGGGAGAATTTAAAATTGAATGCTTTCCAAGCATTAAAAATGTCAAAGCTACAAAGGTTAGAAAGAATTGTGAAATGCACCATAGTTGTTTCTATCTCTGATCTGTGTGTGTATTTATGCAAGAATGAATGCAGTAATACTTGAAAAAGATAGGTCCTGTGTGTGGGGTTGCTGTCTGCTGGTATAAATGTTTGACTTAAGAATTCCTGCAAGGTGGAAATGCAAGGTTTTGCCCTCATCCTACTTTTGGTGCTCTGTATTTCATTCACATTGTCAGGTACTCCATGTATTTCAGCATTTCAGCTCACTTTCAGTTGGCTTTTCAGTAAGAAACCATTCCATTTCCAAACAAATATCCCAGCCAGGCAACTGTGGGCTTTCACTGCTAAATTATTCTTCCATACATAGAATTACAAACATTCCAGGCTTGAAATATTTAAAGAAGTTTGGCTATTATTTTTCCTTTATAGTTTTTGGTTTGGCTCATTCAATTGGGTGTTTTTGGTTGGTTGGTTTTGTGTGTGTGTCTTGTGAAAGGAATCTGAAAGGAATTTTTGTTTTCAATGTGTTATTGAAGTTTTCATCTTTACTCACCGAAAAACATGGCAGAAAGTACTTTCTGTGACCTTGGTTATGTGAGCTGTTTGCTTTTACCTCTTTATTCTGTGTTTACTTCATCATCTAAGTCTTTGATGGTGCTAGGATTTCTGAGATGTTTTACTTTATTTTGTATACTGCCTGTAGATGGAAATTTGCATTTTCTGGTAGAAAGAACTCTCTTGGATCAACAACAAGAAAGTNAGTTCTTTCTACCAGAAAAATGCAAATTTCCCTCTTGGATCAACAACAAGAAAGTCAGTATCAATAACACAGTAACTGGTTGTTAGATTTGCATATCAACTCTTGGGTTTTTGGGGCTTTAGATTAATTCATTCCTTGTGCCTCTTTCCTGAAGGTTGAGGTTTTGGTGAAGCAACCTTGTTTGCTGCTGCTAATATCAGTTCCATGACTGATTGACTCCCCAGTCAGCCTTTCTGATTTGGCTTTTCCCCATTTCCTGTAGGGTGTTCTGCCTTTTAGCAAGGGGCTATGGGGAAAAATCAGAACTAGTGCAGAACTGAGTACTCTTTCCTGTTCAAAGTTGGGTAGAAATTTCATTTTTAGTCCATGAAATTACCCTGTGAACTGTCACCTTTTCTTTGGCTGTATAGAACAGCTTCCTCAAATACCTATGTGTTGCCACATTTAGACAAATAAAAGTATATTTTGGCAAAAAGGCAACTTAGATTTTTAAAATGATCATGCCTTAAAATTCGCTGCTGCTCTGTGTATGAAGGGCAAGGATTCAAATTTTAATGCTCTGGAATTTTGTAGTGGGTTGCATCTGATTTTGTTTATATTTCAATCTACTGCAGACAAAGTTTTTATCTTTTCTTCATCTGTGACAGCATTTGCAATTTTCTTTCATAAGGGAAAGGAAAAAAAAATTCTCCAAGAACAAAATGCCACCCCACAACAACCAACCCTCCCCACCCCTTTCTCTAAATGGAGGGTGAGCAAATTCCCAAAGTGGGATAAGGGACAAACAAGTCCTCTTGGAAAAATCAAGGTAATCAGCTGATTTGAAATATAACTGAACTGTGGCTAAAAAACTTAGCTGAAAATACATACTTTGATAGTTTTTTTTCTGAAAACCTACTCATTTGATGTCTATTTGTCTTAACATCCTTATAAATGAAAGCTGATTTACTAATATACTACCTAAATTGGTTTTCTGTATTGTGGTTTCTCTTTTCAATTGCTGACTTGTGATTAAAAGGTTTTAATGATGAGTGTTTATTTCATTACTTCTGTATTTTCATATCCATATCAAAAGTTTGTGTTAAACACTGATGAGGAACAGATGAAGCTACTTTTTATAATCCTGGTGTCTTACGTAGTGTTTCAAGTGATACAGTTGATTATATTTGTGCTTGTGCCATGTGAAGAACATCTGTTATAAAAAGCAGCCTGGGAAAGAAAGTGTCATGAAGGGAAACACTGTAAGAATTAAAATTGGTGCTGTTCTTTCATCAGTGTTGAGACTGTCAGGAGTTGCACAAGCCAGCCCTAACTATCCACAGCAGGCAATCTGATGCCAGCCTGCTGTTAAACAACCAACATTTAACAAGAAATAGCCTGTAGATTTAACGTGTGGCTTAAAACATTGTGTTAAGCATCATTAAAGCCAAGTCTCCTTAGAGTCTTATTAAAAAAGTCCTTTCTCTCTCTCTGTAATAAAACATTTCTCTCTGACTGTTTCAATTAAGGTTCTAACAAAACAAACACAGTGCCTCCTAATTCAGTACCACGTTGGAGAGCCACTGTTACTGTCAAGCTCTAAAGGCAAATAGAACAAGCTATCTTCAAAAAGCCCTGTCTAGTCAGCAAATGAGAGGCAGAAGATGGCTATATTCTCCTGATTTTCTTCAGTCTGTCATCCCTGTTAAGTCTTAAATTTGCAAATATCTCAGTGCCTGTGATTCAGGGTTTATGTCAGCTGCAATCCCCTTATTGCAACTCATTGGCACCAAGGTTTAGGGCTTGCAGAAGCTGAGATGCTGAGCATGCCTGCTGAATCTGAATCTGTTGGGTTAAGTGATGGTCAGTTTCTTCAGATACTTCAGACCATCTGAAGTATTCACTTGCCTGGAGAAAAAATAAATAGCACAGATACTTAGCAGCAACCTCATTGTGTTTGGGTTGAATCAAGTCCTTCCTAGCACTTTTGAGCACAGTTTTAGAAATATATTCCTACAGCATGATGTCTGCCCATGTGGAGTCCCACAGACTTCTCACTGGTGAAGTTTGCAGTACTGAAAACTTCATCATTTGATATAGTGGCCAAAATGAACAAGCCCAATTGCATTATCCTGGATGTCAGGTATTAAATTATAAGCACAAAGAGAAATTGAAGTAGTGTGTTAGAATATTAGGAGTTTTAAGGCAACCTTGACAGATGAGAATTCTGAGAGTTGTTAATTCTCTTGGACCCTGGTGACACTACAAAAGTCCTAAAAATGGGGATGAAACATTTGGTACAAGCAAGTAAAACACCTGCACACTTGATTTGGCGTACTTGAAAGGAAAAACGAGCTTTATGGAAGCAAAGAGATATTTTCTTGTACTGTAAATCAAAAATAAATGTTGCCAGTAAGATAAAGCCCTTTCAATGGTGAGCACTAAGTGTTTGTAGCAGGGGAAGGCTGTGATGTTGTACTCAGTGAAATAATGATTGCTCTTCAAACAATTTATTTTTAATTAGAACTTTTGCAAATGAATCCTTTTTTTCTTTTTAAGACAGATGAGCCACTACCTGTTACTACTGGTGTATTTAGTACAGATGTATTTGAGTTTTTAGCTTTTAAAATAGAACCCAAATACCCCCAAAGCCACAGTTTCTCACATGAACTCTGCAGAATTAACCCATGCTGTTTCTTTGAGTTCCAACCCAGCTCTTGTGAGAATAACTGTGAATAAGGGTAATTTAAAATAAAGCCAAACATAAATTATTTATGAAAGGTTTTGGCACTGGTGGTTCAGGAATGGTGGTGAGTGTTGGCCTAATGTGCCCCTGTTTTTAGGGAGTGCTGCCCTCTCTCCTGGAGGCATAATGCTTCTGAAAGGGCTCCTCCTGCTGAGTTTAATGCTCAGGGGAAAAATTACATGGAAAAATGTTAATATGTAGCAGTGGATCTTCTCAAAATAGGGTATCAATGGGTCCAATAAGCATCTATGGAATGTGTTATTTGTCGTTTTTATGAACTGATGATATCCTATTATACAAATTTAGGTGATACCACAAGCTGGTGATTGTACAATATTCTATACAGATTTTGTTGACTATACTTTTTCTTTATTATGAAAAAAATGTTAGAAGAACTTGGGCTTTTTAATATATATAACTTTCATTTTAGGCAGTGTAGCATAGGCTTAATTATGGTTACACTGAAGTCTTTTCTTGTGTCTGTTAAAATGGGAATAATATTGTTGTGAGAATGAAAGGCATCATATACTCACAACAGATTTCACTGCAGACTGTAGAAAGTGGTTTAGATCGTGTTATTAAAAGCTGAAAGTATATTGATTTCTTATGGTCTCAGAAGGGCCATGCATTTCCTCCTGTTCTAAGTAAAAATAAACCAATAAATGGCTGCATTAATGATGCTATCACTGGGTAGCAGCAGTGTGTTTCCTAGTGTCTTAGGCCTCAAACTTGCAATCTCTTACTCATCTGTTTTACTCTAGGCAGCTTCACAGAGCCATTAGACTCAATTGGGTCATTTGTCTCAGAAATGAATTCCCTAAAATCAGACTTGGTTCCAGTCACACATTCACTTCTGAATGGATGTGAATTTGCTGTGTGCTATGAAAGCCTAACCTGGAGGAAGATATTTAAAACTATTGCTAGCAGTGCAAATTGCTGTGCAGTGCCTCACTCCCAGTGAATTTAGACTGTCTTCATCATTAAGAAGATTTATTTTTCATCTCTTACAGCAAGATAAGTGATATATGCCAACACTGCAAAAATCACAGCATAGGTAAAAGTAAGTAGTTTCTTCCATTAGTTCTTAGTCTGTCATAGCCATATATTTCACTCCTTCCAGCCCTCATTCCATCTGTGACCTTGTTTAGTTTTCCTTATGAAAAACTAGAGCATTGTGTCTCCCTTGGGATTTCATAATGGGGCAGATAACATTTCTTTGGCACTGAAGATAAGTGATTAAAAGTCTCTAAGAGAAACTGGAGTCAGTTGTGAAGATTATTTTCATATATTTATTTAAATTTATTTTGGTGTCACTCAATTTATGTGAAAAGGTCTCAAAAACTTGTATAGAAAAAATCAGTTTTCACTTCCAGGGCCCTTAACTATAGAAATATGGAGTGTCTTTTTTGGCTTGTATCAGTCCATACTGTGATATAGGTAGTAAGAGCTACATAGGGAGGCTGCAACTTCATTTATAGCTTTTTATTTTACTCCAATGTAATTTCCAAATTACCTGGCAGTATTGCATCAAGGATGCTCTAATGGTTCTTGGTTTATTAAGAAGTTTTTGGTGGATGTGAAGGCTGAAACCCCATCTACCTACAGGTCTACCAAAGTATCTTGATTAGAATTCCAAAAATCAGGCATTAGAAGAGAACAGTCAGGAAGAATTACTAGCTATGCAGGATATTTTCCTTCCTGCTTCAGGCTGTCACCAGGCAATTTATTGACTGATGAGGATTTCTAACCTGCCAGTGTGACTGGAACTCTCCCACTTGGCAGTAATCAAAATCTAAATCTCAGATAGGACCTCTGGATGCCCTATGGTGCTTTGCCAATCTCTTTACATCTGTAAGAAAGAAGGAATCACCTCTAGATTCCAGAGCTGCCAGAAAGAGCAGCTCATCCCAGCATGAGTGTCAGCTGGTGATACAAACAAGAGAGTTGTACTCCCTGCTTAGAAGGCTTGAACTTATATCATAGATGTGTTTTGTGTGTGCAGAGAGGAGATGACCTTCTTCCCTCAGATGCAGAAAGAAAAGATGTGGTGAGGAAAGGAAGGAAAGAGTTTATCATACTGAGCATTCCCTTAAGTATTTGTAGCCAAGAGATCTCTGTGACCCTATAGCTCCAAAACCACCAAAATTGCACTCTGATTAGTGAGAAAATAAGAGAGGAAACAAATGTTTGTTTTAGGTAGGCTTGCATCTCAAACAACACCTTAAGCATTGTGCTTTGGAGCTAGGGATAATCTCAGCACAGGTGCACTGGGCACTTGGTTGCCTGTGCATTCAATAGTTAAGGTACAGATAACTTCTGCAGATGAAATAGAGAAAATCATGGGGCATCCATCCTGGATACCCATTTGTTCCTACTGAGCTTCTTCCCTCTATAAATGGATGAAAATAGGAGTAAAAACCACCTGGGCTGTTCACATGTCACCTTTGTTTCGGCTGCTGAAGGTCTGTGTTCATTAGTGGGTCTCAGCCACACTCAGGGTGTCATCATCCACAACCAGCTGAAGAGTGAACCTGTTATTTTTTTTCTACACCCTGATGACTGGTGATGAGTAGGAGTATGCATGAGTCTCACCTGTACTCCATCTCTCTCCTGTGACAAATACAATCTGAGCTTAAAGTTAACAATGCAGAAATGACCTCTGTTTACTGAATTTGTCATGCTGATGATCAGAATACTCACAATTAAAAAGTCTTAAAATAGATCTTACAGTGTAGTCACAAAAAAAAAAAAACAAAAGAGAAGCTTGAACATCTTGAACATATATGTCCTTAATTATTTCCAGATGAACAGATGTTTTAGAATGAAAGGCAAGCCATATTTTAATTTTCTAGTTCATGTTTAGTTATTTAGGGGAAAAGTTATGTTTTTAAGAGGCTAAAGGCCCTGGTATTAATTAGAAAAATTGTCATCTTAATTATTAAATTCTTAGTTTTAAATTAAAAATAGTGTACTTAAGTATTCTAAGGCCCCAATTCTTCAAGCAGGTCCATGGACTTTAGTGTCTGCTTACAGTTAGCAGTAGCTATGCGAAGATGCATTGTAAACAATAAGGATTTCTGAAGGAGTACAGGACACTGCAGTAATAATCAATATAGAAGCAGTTGCAAAAAAATCAATACCTTCAATTTCTGGTAAGTTTTTCCAGCTAGTTTATAAATTCTTATCTTAGGCAATGTGTACTTTCAATAACAGTATTGTACATGAAGGTAATGCCATGAAGGCTTTCCAATATGAAATAAAATTCACAATATGCTCCTCCTAGAAAAACAAGGAGCAAAGTAACAATACAAGAAAACTAATGTAATATTTAGGTGCTAGAGTGACAGCACACTAATGGCTGCACAGGAATTAATTAGAAGTTAGTTAATTAGCAGGTTGAATTCATTATCAGGTTTGCACAACAGCAGCAGAAAGATATTAAATATTCTACTTGCATGGCTTGGATCTTCCATGTGGAGCCTGACAATAGTGATCAAAATAGTTTATGGTGAATGTTAAATGGTGACTCGATGTCAAAACTTTAATTGGGACACAGAAATCTTCCTTACATATTCTCTTTAGATGTTCATATATTGATTGACTGAGACATTTTCAGAAGTGTCCCTTTGCTGTGTCAGCCAGAGGTTCAATGAAAAGCTAAGCTGAAAAAAGTCTTGCCAGAAAGTGTCTTATTAACTCCTCACTAACTTACTAAGTTAGGTTCTTAAAGTGATGTTCTTACCCAACAAAAAACTTCCTTTACCTGAATTATTTTGTGCATAAATCTACTTTCATGGAAATTAAAAAAAAAAAAAGACCGCTTTAAAGTCATCCTGAGTGCATCTTTAGGTTAGATAAAGAAGGGAAACCTGCAGTAGTCCCCACTCATTCTGCTTTGGTTTGTGTTGTGTAGTGGTCTTTGCTTGTGAGAGCTGGATTCCTTTGGGATGAACCTGGATGGGAAGATGCAGTCCAGGAGGGCACCCAGCATGCCACAGCCACTAAGTGGCATTCAGTCCATGGAACCAAGTTAGAGGCAGTCTGGAGGGGAAAAAAAAAAGGCAAAAAAAAATCTGCCCCCAAAAAACACAAAGCAAAATAAAATGAGTGTTCCTGAGTACTTACTGATGTTCCCTTCAGAAATTACTCTTCTGGACTTTACTGTTTGCTGATATGGTGAGAGCTATTGATGACTGAAAGGATTTACTGCATATGACAGCTCTGTGATCAGTTTATTTTCATGCCAAAACCACCAAAAGAGAACTTTAGCCTGAACTGGAGTTTGTCTGGAGCTGGCATGGTCATGATATCTGGCAGCTGTGGCAAAGGAAGTCATGTCTGCGAAACTAGCATTAAACTTTATTTCCTTGCCTTCAGCTCTGTAAAAGTGTTTGTAAAATCCTTGATTGTTCTACAATGACTTTTGAAAAATATTTGTTCACCTGACATACTTTGTCCCATTTACAATTCCTTCAACTGAGAAATGTGATTTTAAGTGCTGTCCTAGAGAAGGATTGCTCTTGGTGAAGGAGATTGTATCAGTTAACAGCAATTTTCTCACAGATAAAATTTTCTAAATCAATCTTACCTGAATTTTCTTTCATTGCAAGAAAAATACCTGATGGAAATAAGTGTTCTTTGCGACAACATAATTATCCTATGGCAAAATGGGATGTACATAATTTATGCCATGATTGGATGTAGCATCATTTTGTTTTTACTTTAACCAATGGAGATGTAAAATGTCATATTTATGTAAGAATATTTTAAAACACTCTTGGTATCAACTCAGTATTAGTTTGCTCAGTATATGTAGGCCATGTTTTCCCTTAAAAAAAAACTTTCCCAGTCACCATCAGAAACAAAACCAGGAAGGTTGCCATGGACACATTTCAAGAGCAGATCATTTAAAACTCAAAAAAGAAAAGTCAATGAAACAAATCCACATCTCCCACTTGTTTTAAAAATGTCTCTTCCAAGTATAATTTTGTAAATGTAACTTTTGAGGAGCAAACAAATTTCTCACAGAGTTTGTCCAATTTGTGAGTGACTGGAATGATTGATGGCTCAAAACATTTCATGTGTGTATGTGAGGTGAAGGGGCAGGTTGGGTCTTGCTCTGGTGAGGAGATTCTCTGCTCCATACGTGCCCCCCCATCCCCAGAGCCTGTATCCCAGCCTGGCAGCGGCTGCCCGTCCCTGGCACAGCAGAGGCAATGCTCCACCCCACCTCTGGAGCCACTAACCCAGCTCCTGAGTGGGCAAATGACCAGAAATCCCACCTGGGGGAAGGGCCCAGGAAAGCCAAGGGGTGTTTGAAGCAGAACATGGGGCAGGCACATGTTTGGACCCTACCTCCTCTTGGAATTTCCATTAGCTGAACACTGCTGGAAAGCAGGATTGGTAGTTATGTTTCTTCTTTTGTATCTCTCTTCTGCCTCTTTCTCCTACTAATTCCCTTTTGGAATTTTTGAGAAACTTAAAATCAAACTGACTTAGAGTGTGTGGAGTTGAGTGGGTTAAATGAAATGCTTTAAGAAGTATCTCATGTTGGTAGAATGCTGCTCTAAACCTTTTGACAAAGTTCTCTGGTTTTCTGGGGCTGCCAGACAAGCTTTTTGTTGTTTTGACCCCGAGAGTATCTTGTTGTTATTTCTCTGTGTGTCTAACTCAGAGTATGTGAACCACTGTAATGCCCTTTTAAAAGCTTCATTGAGTGAGTTTTTTGGGGCCTTCCACAAATATGGAGGAGGTTAAAACCATACCTGCTTAAGTGTGTTGTGGTTTTTTATTTTCTTTTAAGAACATTAGCTAAACTGAGAGTACAAACACTATCTTTGTAGTAGTAGTCAGTAGTCACTTCACCCGTGCTTATTCCTGTGCTAGGGCTTGTTGCTCCATTCTCCTTAGGATTATCTTCTAGGAATGTGTGGTTGTGCAGCTCCAGGATTGCAGTTACTATGACCCACCTGATAATAACTTTGAGACTTTTTTAGAAAGTGCAGGTTCATGGAACATTAAATTTCAGACAAAGAATAAAAAAGTTGACAAATAAGGTGTTATTTCCTGGAATTGCAGATGGAAACAAATTCTTCCCAGCTGTGGTGAAGCATTGTTGTCTTCCCTGGAGACATAATTGTCTTTTTTTTTTTGTTTGTTGGTTTGTTTAAAAGAGTAATGCAGGAATTTTCTTTTACAGCAATTAGTGGTGATGCATGGAGTGAACTGCTAAGCACTCATGACTTATCTGGAGAGACAGGGCTGTCCCCTGCTAATCACAATGAATATTGGGCTATCCATAAAGAGCAAGGAGTGATATCAAAGAGAACAGTCAGCTATTACCAGGGCAAACTCCTGGCCATGAGCTTCTGCAGATGATAATATGGAAAGACAGACATGAAATTAAAAGCAGTGTTAACTACCTAGGAGGCAGAAAAACATGCAGTTGTTTCTTTGCATTACTTGTGTATTGTACTTGTGCATTGAGATGATATTTGTCAGTATTATTATATGCATTTTTTGGAATGTAGAAAATGCTGTGGAATTATTTTTATATGGTAGCAAACGAATGAAGTAACTGGCTCCAGCAACACAGAGAACAGTCACTACATTGAGTATATATGTGGGGTTTTTTTAAGCTGTATAGTCATAGGCTTTAGTAGGTAAAAATGTCTTCCTTTTGCTAAGGCGTGACCAGTGGTTATGTCCTCCAGAGGAAGTGTTGCCATATGCAGACTTTTTCTCTCTGATAAGAGAGAAAAAGGTTCAGTAGACCCTCTCTTGCCCTTACTAAGGAATTCCCCTGTAAAGGAGGTTGAGTGCCACTGATGTGAGGTTTCTGTTTCACACAAATTCCTCTGATACTGTGGAAGCTGTTGAGAGCTTGCTCCTTCCTTGTTGGTGTTATTGTGCTGCAGAGAGCATTAGAGAACTTGCTGACCTCTGCTCAGATCCTCAGGGGTTCATTTTGGTTTAGGGAGTTAATTGCCTTTTTTTCTCTGAGGGGACTTCTTTGCAGGTACAGTTTCTTGAAGTATGTCTGCATTGCAGTCCTGCTGTGACTATTGCTCCTTCAGAAGAGCTTAGCTTGCCTTAAAAAAAGCAGCTTTTTTTTTTTTTTTGCCAGTACAGAAAGCAAACAGTCTGAGCCTGGGCAACTTGGTGTTGCAACCTGTGTTGAGTTTTTTTTATTCACAGATAGTCTACTAGCAGAACCTGAGCTGGCTTGGAGTAACTGGTTTAGGGATGTCTGTAGTACCATGACTGCAGTGTAGGTGTGTCTCAAGGAGTAGCCTGTGACACGTAGGTGGTGATAAATTTGGAGGAAGAGCTGATGCTGGGTAAAGGTTAAAAGGATGTAATCCCCTAGATCCCAGAATCATAGAATGGTTTAGATTGGAATGGACCTTAGAGATCGCCTTGTTCCAAGCACCTGCCATGGGCAGGGACACCAGGGCACCAACCAGCCTGGCCTTGAACACTTCCAGAGATGGGGCATCCACAACTTCTCTGGGCAGTTTTAAGCTACTCTCCTGAATCCTGTCTGTGTTCTTGTAAAAGGTCCCTCTCAATTTTAAAGGTTCCCTTCAGGTGCTGGATGGTGACAATTAGGTCACCTTCTCTTTTCCAGACTGAATAAACCCAATTCTTCCAGTGACCTCCTCTGGACTCGCTCCAACATCCTTCCTGTGCCGGGACCTCAGAGCTGGATGTGGGTGGGCTCTCACCAGAGCAGAGGGACAGAATCCCCTCCCTCCCTCCCTCCCCTGCTGCCCACTGTGCTCTGGATGCAGCCCAGGACACGTTTGGCTCTCTGGGCTGTGATTGCCATGGTCAGGGCATGCCCAGCCTCTCCTCCACCAGCACCCCCAAGTCCTTCTGGGCAGGGCTGCTCTCCATCTGCTCATCCCCCAGCCTGGACTGATATCAGGGGTTGAATGTTTGTCTCTGTTAAGTAAAAGCTCTCCTAAACCTCAAGCCACAAGACTGAGGAGCAGGTAGACTGGTAGTTACTGATAGCCCTTAGAAACTCTTGCCTTATTGGGGTCAGGTAGAGTGATAGCTGAAATCTGTAGGTGGTGTGGTGTAGTGTGGGGCAAAAGAAGGACAAAATAAGGACCTGACAAGAATGAAAGTATTAAAACATCATATTTTGTTGCTTCCGAGCCACTTTCTCTCATTTAAATGCTTTTATTAACTTATTTGTTGTAAAAGCCTATTTTCATGATTTTTGTGCACAAGGAAAATGTAATATTTCCCAGTTGCTTTTGTATGTGTTTAGCTCCCCCAGAAGTTCAGGAGAGTGGTGACATTTTCAAGTTATTTTCTTTCAAATTGCAGTTGAAATTTCACCTCTTCTTTAAGATTTTTATGTAACATAATTACTAACTTTCAGGAACTTAATTCCTTGGTATATTATGTGATTTTATTAGTTTTAAATCTTCAAGTTCTTCCTTGAGTTACAAAAATGCAGAGGTCATTATATTTTAACAATGTAGCATTTTCTTTTGTAAGTACTGAATTTTAGCACTGTGAGGAAGTCCCTTAAGTTCCTAAAATAGCTCAAATTTGGCTCTGTTATTAGTGAGAGTATAAGAAAAATGTTCTAGAGAAAAGACTGGTGGTATTCTTAAGTGTTTGTGATGAGTGAGTTGAGTCAGCCTGAATCCTGTTGGACTGCACATCACTAATGCCACCATCCTTTATATACCTTCAACAAAAAGATGATTCTGCTGGGAGATGCTTTGCTTGCTCCTATGTTTAGGTAAAACTTTTGTGCTCAACTGTGGCCTCTTGGGGGGCCTTTTTTGTTAGGTCACCTTGGGCCAGACTTAGTTTTTTTTATGCTTCACCTTTTTTTTCCTATGAAAAGAGAAAAATAAATGTCCTCAAAGTCCAGGCCTCTATTAAGTTTGGAAAGAACTGGTTTGCTAAAGGTGGTGATATTGAGGTGATAACCATGAGGGTGAAAAGAAGTAAGGATATGGACTACTACTGCTCCAAAAATCTGTTCCTTTCACTCTGAATTTTTTACAAAAAATAAAGCATCTGTGGGACGCTTCTGGATATTCAAATATGCAAGGGCTCCGGATCTGGTCCAAAAATCCAGAACATCATGCTTGTTTTCTAACTCAAGAAATATTTTCCTTCTACAAAACTGTAAGTTCATGCAACTGACTTGTGAATGCTAAAATAGTAATGTAAGCAGACAACCCACTTTTTGGCCACGTTTTTTGAGAACAGTTGTTCTGTTAAATGAAGTTTATGAAAAGTGAGTGGTGTGCCAGAAGTTGTCTTCTTCTGGCACACAAGAGCCATAAGCACAGAAAGCCAGCAGCACATGTGTAACTCCTTTGACCCTCACCAGTTACTAAACCAGTGTAACTTCCTCAGGCTATCTTATCCTTTCAGTTTGATTTAAGCCTGTAATGTCACTGACATATGTCTACATATCATGCTGTTTGAAAGAAAGCAATTTCAGGAGAAAGGATGTTTTGCTGTGGTTAAGGGACTGTGTTCATATTTCAGAGGACAGTTGGTTCATCTCTAGTCTTGTGGCCTTAACTCTTGCACTTGACTGGAACCTTAATGATATCCTTGGTTTTGTCCTCAGATACAAGTCTGCTGAAGCTAGAAATTCTTACTATGAGAGCCTCCAAAGCTTTGATCGGTTTTTTTCATTTTATTTATTCAGAAAGTGATGAAAAGCACCTACATCACAAACCAAATTTCAGTGTGTCTACTGGGGGCCAAAAAAATACAAAAGCCAGTACCAGAAAGTGTAGGCACACAGTTTGTGGTGATTGGGATGGGGCTGCAGCTGAGCCTCATCCCTAATTGGCCACAGCTGTGAGAAGCAGGTGAGCAGCATTGAAGGTAATGAGTGCCCAGGTGCACTGACCAACCACCAAAGGCAGCAGAGGGCTCACAGGTGCAATGCATCAGCATGAGGGGATAAAAGGTTGGGCTGAAGGACAAGAAGGGCAGATGCCTGCAGCCCTCTGAAGTGGCAGGATGTTCCTCTGTGTGGGTTGAAGCTTTTTGGAATTCTATAGTGACATTCTGTGTGTTGTGGCCATCTCAACTGTGACATGTGCTGCCACTGAGCAGCTGGGAATANTGGTTTAATAAGAGACATGGTAGTTTTCATGTGGATTGTAATCTAGATGGGTCTATGTGGTCTTGAAGACACCTGTTGGACTTTGTCAGCTGTGTGTCACAATTACTTGCTGTTTTATTGCTGTCAGCTGTTTTAAGATACAGATATTGCTCGGATGCTGTCTCTGACTGAACCTTGGTGTAGGTGCAGTTTGTGGTGATTGGGAGTGGCTGATGGGCTCCAGCTGTGAGAAGCAGGTGAGCAGCATTGACAGCAATGAGCCAGGGAGTGCCCAGGTGCACTGACCAACCACCAAAGGCAGCAGAGGGCTCACAGGTGCAATGCATCAGCATGAGGGGATAAAAGGTTGGGCTGAAGGGCAAGAAGGGCAGATGCTTGAAGCCTTCTGGAGTGGTGTGGTGTTACTCTGTGTGGGTTGAAGCCTTCTGATACTGTATGGTGACACTGTGTGGGTTGTAGCTGTCTTGGTTGTGACAGGAAAATGCTCAAGAGAAAAAGGTATCTGTGTATTGCTTTTGGTTTTGGCCTCCCTTGTGAAAAACAGAAGCTGCAGTTGCTGCCGGATGGAGATGTTTGTTCTTGCCTGCTGGATGAGAGGCTGCTGCAGGATGGGGTGTCTCTATCAGACTGTGCAGGGCTGGAGCAAACCCATTATCTCCTTGTGGCAGGAATGGATGCAGGAGCTCCAGGCAGGAAGGAAGCTGTGCACCTCCCAGTCTAGTGCTGATAATGGAGACAAGAATCTGCATTTGTGTAGAGGTGTGAGGAGAGTCAAACTGGGCATATTTTGCTCCTTTCCTTTCAGGCCTCAAAACTCTTTAGGCATCTGCAAGGAAGAGGGGTGGCCCTGGGGAAGGTGTAACTGCAGCAAGGAATAGCAAACCTGGGAAAGGAGCCTTCCAGCTGCTGGACAGTGGCCCCTCCTCAGTGGCTAAATGCTCCTTCTGCTCTGCTTTCCTTCCTCCCACCCTGGCTCCCCTTATCAGGCTGTGTGAACCTCGAGGTGGGAGAGCTCAGAAGGGGCACATTTTTCTGCCATTGCAAATTTGGTACAAGGCAGTGGAAATAGAATAGCGTAAATATAAGAGCTGAATGAGCTTTTCTGAAGACTGCCATGTAGAATGGTAAGCTAGTATACCTGTTTATTCTGGACTGTACTTTTTCTCTGTCCTAATTAAACCAAAATGAATTCAGAAAAACCCACCCTGATTTATATGATTCAGTGGCAGAGATGAATTTGCAGCTGCTTGAAGATGGTGGCTGTCACTTCATCTGGAATACAGCATGCAGAAGGGCTGCATATAAATAGTTCTGCACCCAGACAATGTTTTACAAAAGCAAGTGCTCCAAAATATCAATGCATGATTCCAATTTTTCGCTAGGCAGCTGGCTCCAATCAGAGTGGCAATTTGTTACCTATTAGAAAAGTCATCTTGCTGCTGGCTGTCCTATAAAGAGAGCTTGTTTGGTTCTCCTTTAGAAATAGCAGTTATTGCTGGCCTCTTTTATTGATAATGCAATATAAGGTGGTAATAGCTGTGTAGTAGTTGAAGAACAGCTCCTTGGGGCATTTTTGATCCCTTATCCTAATTGTGGCTACAAGGAAAAAATAAAAAAATGTGATGTCAACTGAGAATTGGTGAGAGGAAATGAAGTAACATCTATTTTAGGCCAGGTCTGAATTTGTGATGCTAGTGTACACAAAAAGCTATCAAGATGAAAGCGATGAAGAAACTCCTGCTTGGATCTTTTCAAAATAGTTAAATAGGAGATCTTTACTTGGGAGGAATGACTAATGGGTCACCTGAGAACAGAAAAGTGTCTTATAAGAGTGTAATCTCTTATTCCTCAGCATTTCCTGGAGTTGGCTTGCTAAGACTGATTTTTTTCTGAGCAATGGCTGAATAGAAACTGATTGAACTGACATTCTTCCTTACTGTGATAATTATTTCTTTTTCCGGTGGATGCTACATCTGGTTCTTTTTGAGGAATATCTCAGCTTCCTTTAGTCCAGCTCTTAGGAAAGCCTGAAGTGATTGATATAGGCATGGTTAACATAAATGTCTGTGAGCTCACAGGAGTAAGGAAAAGGCTCTCCATGAGTAGGTGCATGAAAAATTTCAAAGCCAAAAAAGGAGTGACCTAAATAATTGGTAGAGAGTGGGCTTTGCATTCCTAGATTGGTGTGGCATTGAAAGCACAGCAGTATTTTTCCTCAGAGAGCAGAAAACACAATTTTAGGTTACTTCCCAAGCTAGCTAGCTGTTTATGGGAAGCGATCCTCTTTTGAAATGTGTGAAATAAGCAAGACTTTAGACTGATGAAAAATATGAAGTATGTTTGCAGTAAGGGCTTATTCTTAGACTTCATTTACAGACTTCCTTCCTCAGACCAGTTGTAAGAGCAAGTTCTAGGCAGTGCTTGCCTCTTGCCAAAATTGAGATCTTACCTGTGCCATTCCAGTTGTGGGAAGTGTGTGACTGTCAGGGCACCTGAATTTCTACCTGAATCCCTTGGTGAGATCATGCTGAACCTCCATGTGCTGAGTCAAACATGGTGAACCTTACAATCTGTAGAGAGCAAGAGCTGACAAAAAAAATTCCTTGTCCATGGCTTTGGTGTGTGTGGGTTTGGGTTTTTTTTTTTTTTAAATGAAGTCGAACATATATAGCTATTCAGATAATTGGTGGATTATTCCCTCTCTGGGAAGGGATGCCTTCTCACTTTTTGCTTTGATGAGGACTGTGCAAGCATGCAGCAGAGCAGTGTTGGATCCCTCTAAGGCTGCATTTCCTCAGCCCACCACTGAAGGAGGAGGTGTCAAAGCCAGCAGAGCTTTGCTCTGAAATATCCACCACAAATCCCAAACTTCATTCTGTCTGGTGTCACAACTGATGCAGCTGTGTTGATGATACCAAAAATGCCCAGAGTAAAATGAGACTTTGTGTCAGAGTATGTGCTCCAATTCCTTAATTGGTTTGCAGAATCTTCTCTCCTTTTCATTAAAATGCAGGGAAAATTAAAGTTAAATTTGTTTATAAAGTATGCTTCTCTAAACACATTTACTTCTGTGGCAGAAGTTTTTTTGTCTGTTTCCCAATGACAGTAAGAGGAAATACTTGGGACGAAGCATGAAAGACTAGAGACTGTCTGCAGTTTATTCCTCAGTGCTTGAAGCTGCTTTTTATTATTCATTTATATCCTCCTAGTCCTTGGAGCCATGATCTAAGCTTTGGTGTCTCTGAATTTGTCTAATTCCTTTCCAAACTGTCTGATAGTCTCTACAACTTCATATAACAACAAATTGCAGAACTTTAGGATCCACTGTGGGAAGAAATACTTTCTTTTTAAAATCAATCCCCTTTTAGTTTCACCAAGTACCTCTCAGTTGTGCTGTTGCAAGGAGATGAGCAAATGTAGTTCTGCAAATTTCTTGCGTGATTTGGTAAATCTTTCCCTCTCCTTTTTGGACTTCTCTCCAGCCTTTTCACTCTCTTAAGGAAGCTGTTCCAACTCTTTGAACATTATAATTACCTCCTCTGTACTTTTCCCAGCTCTGCTCCATCCTTCTGAATTGACTTTGACCAGTGTAGAAATCTCTATAAAATTTGTAGAGACATGGATCCCTTTGTCTTATTCT
This sequence comes from Ploceus nigricollis, assembly GCA_013399945.1. Classification (NCBI taxonomy): domain Eukaryota; kingdom Metazoa; phylum Chordata; class Aves; order Passeriformes; family Ploceidae; genus Ploceus; species Ploceus nigricollis. The sequence goes on from VXBC01013058.1 coordinate 34,108, forward strand.
TCACAGAATTTCTAATAATGCTCAAAGTCTCTCTTGGTTTTAGCCCCTTCTGCATGTTGGGCTGGTTTGTCTGGAGAGAATAATTTGGCAATGGTGACTTTTAGATCTCCCTCCTGAGCTTTGACTCCCATTTCTGAGGTGAACATGTGTAAGTATAGCTTGGACTATTTTCCCTGAACACATTCCTCTATGATTAATGAACTGGTTTCCAAATTCTTGCCTGCTTGCTTGTGTTTGCATCCTAAAGTTTACCTTGAACACCTTTGTTTATCCTCCGCAGCCCTTTTTGGCTTTCTCCAGTGTATTTTCAAACATTTGCCTCTGTTTGAAAGCTTTTCATGATGCACTCCTCCAAATTTCTTTAGTTCTCTAATTTCCATTTTACGTTGGTCCTCCCATCTTGTACAGGCATTCATTTTTACCTTAATCCAGAAAGCTTTCAATTCCTTAAATTCCAACACTTTCTGTAAGATCGCACCTCTAACATTATTTCCTACTGAGGCTTGCTTGGGTTTTATTCTATACGCAGGATTTATTTTTTATTTATTCCAATTGCGAAAATACTTTAAAGCATGTTCTGCAGTTATGTAATAGAGGTTGATTGTTCATGCTGCTTTATATTTTTAGTTAAGATGCATTCTTGATCAGTTATTTTCTAAGTCATCTACAGATTAACTTGTTTTCTGTTGCTCAGTTTGAATTGGCATCATGATTTTTCTGTATTTGAGTCCCATTAGTTACACTATCATGTTTTTCTCATGAGCTATCCTCAAAAACTAGGCTAGAAATCCTGTCCAGTGAGTTCCAGCATCTTCCTGTGTTGATTATTTAACTTATGGGATTACTTCTAGCCTTGCCCCTCTGTGAGTCCAAACCAGCAATTTTTTTTTTCACATTTACATTTATTAACTAGTCACTTTCATGTATTTTGTTATTCATGCATGGCATGGTGGTAGATTCATCTAGTCATTGCAGAAAAAAAAAGCATGTTTGAATAGTGGGGGTTTTTTGTTCAAAGGTCAGAGTTTTTACAGTTGACAAGTAATGAGGTTTATGCTTATTCTGTCTCCCTATTACTGAGTCCATGTATTTCAATTATGGCAAAAGTTGTCTTCCTCACACAGAATCCTAGACCTGCTGAAATGACTAAGAATTTTGCAACCAGAAGGATGAAGTTTAGCCTGTTACCTTATAACTTCAGAATAACGCAGCCACCTTTCTCTGTTCACAGTCCTATCTCAGGCAATCGTGCTTATCCCATTTGGGGATTTTGGCCTTGCTCTTTGGTAATAATTTCAACTGTGTGTTCTTCTGTCTATTGTAAATATATATTGTAATAGTTGAGTGTATATTTATGAAATCATGAATATCTACTACACAATAAATGCCAGTTTCCATTTTATCTAAACTTTATAATTTCCCCATTTACATAGTTTCTCTTACCTTATGCTCTCTGCCCTTTTCCCAAATGCTAGCTAAAATACCTATACCTGAATTGGGATGAGATTGCTTATTGGAAAATGGAGCAGAAAATTGTCATTGCTCTTAGGACATTTTCCTTGTTGACAGTAGATTTTTCTGTCATCACACAGCTCTTATTTGGCCATGTCCCAGCAACTTCTGTTTTTCTACTGAGCCTTCTGAATACGCAGGCAGAAAATGCAACATTCAAATACCAGTGAATAAAATTACAAGGTTTAACAAACAATCCACCAGAGAGGCATCGGGTTATATATTTACCTTAGCTCTACCTTCATTACTTCTGCACTTGCCTCCAACAGTAATAAAATGTGTTCACTGGGCTTTTTGTATGCAGTAAGAATTTTAATTTACTCTAGGAGGAAGAGCTAGTTCATAACTCAATAGAACAGACTGGACTCATAAGTTATTTAGTTCGGCTCCTTGTGATAAAATCTGGACAAGACACCATTTATTATGTTTTTTCTGCCCTCTCAGCCCTGTACATTGACTCAGAGCTGAACAACTGAAGTGGCAAATGGATTTGTTACAATGCAAATGTAAGCCTCATTGGAAATAATGCAAAAGGCATAACCAATTACATGTTTCCTAGCATGGGATAGCCTGAAATGAAAAAGATTGAACTGATCTGTGCTCAAGGATGCTGTACACTGAGTCCTGACTGCCTTGTGATTCTCAGTGGCTGCAAAGGATCTGATGCTGCTCTCTTCAGGACTGCTCAGGCACACACTCTGAGAAAACAGGCTTGCTACACGTTTGCCTTTACTTCTTTGCTGTTAGTACAGTGGTTAGTTCAGAGGAGAATTTTCCAAATTTGATTTTTGAGGAGAACAAAGAAACAATTATATGTCTGAGATAAATAGTCTGTGTGTGTATGTGTGAATTAGGAACTTTGTTTAGTTGGGGAAAATGGAAGGGAAATAGGGATGTGAAAAAAGAAGACAGAAATAGTCTAAGTAAATATATTAATACATAACATCAAATGATATTATATGTCATAGATAATATAATAAAGAATATAATTTTCCTGGGAAAGTCTGTGTGCAAAATATGAGGGAAGCAGTCTTACAAAAGTGAAACTGTCAACAAAGCAATTAATTAGTCAGTGTTTGTCCTTGTTTGAGGCTAAGTTTCAGGAGCACATAGTAAAGGCTCAGCACATGGCAGGGAGGGTGTTATTGTTTCCCTGCAACACAGTCTTGGAAGCCTTGAGGTAAAGCTGACTCTCATGTAAAGCTGTTTTCTTCCTTGTCTTTGCAATCAAGTTTTCCTCCACCCTACCAACAGGTGTCTGTCCTCTGGGGGAATTTCAGAGCAAATCTCAGTGATCTGACTTCAGGTTTATGTTTTCATACAATTACCAGTTATTTAGATTATTTTTCCTTCTTCTTGTGTACTTATTCTCATCATAGGGAATAAATACTTAGAGGCTAAGGACGGTAACTCAACAACTCTTTTTTTGAAGTGGAATTGTTTTCATGAATACTAAATCATAATAAATTTATGCTGCTCACATAGCAAATCTAGTTTTAGCACTCAGCACACAGCAGTGGCAAGCAAGGTCCATTTAATCAGAAAGCAGCGATTTAATGTGTGCATCACATTTTTGAAAGCTTGCTGCAGTGATTGGAGGCCGTGCTTGCTTGTTGGCTTTTCAGAAACAGTTGTTGCAGTTCTAAGGGATGCAGCTTATTGAACACTTCACATTTTGAAAGAGCAAACAAGAATGTGTAAGTGATCTTTCACTTGGAGTTGGACACTGGAGAAGATCTGAACAGACACATAGATGTGTATGTTTGGTACATGAAAATGCCTCAATATTGAGTAAATATTGGGGAAGACTTAAGCTATTTGCTCCTGTATCACCATTGCTGCTTGACTTACCTCTTAAAACAATTTTGGAAAGCAATGAATTGTCAGATGTGATGGATTCCATATGAAAAAAAAATTAATGCAGCCTAAGGGACTCTACCAACACCAGTTGCTGTAATTTTGTGTTAATGTGTGAATCAATTTAAAACAATTGTCTGCCTTTGTGGTAGAATGACTTCAATTTTGGTGGTAGTTCTGGATGTCCTATGCAAATGTACTGGAGCATATGTTAGAAATCTTTTTTTTAAACCATCTTCAAAGTGAAGTGGGATCAAAGTGTCAGGAGTGTAGATCAAAACCATCAAATGCTCACAAATAGAAATATCTATCTATTTATGTATGTATTTTAATCAAGAGTTCAAAGGAAGATTATAAACACTATCTTCTTGATTTCATTAGTGGCAAAGCAAACCTTCTAAATCAGTGTTCAAGTTCATCATGATGAGGACAGTTAAGAGTAAGAAAGATGCTTCAAATTTTCTAGAATAATAACCTCCATCTCCCTAAAACGCTGAAAATATTAAGATAACTCCCATGGGAAAAGCTTTTACCCTAAGTATGGAATCCTTACCAAATCTGTTGATTGAAAGAATAGTTTTTGCAAGTGAAATAAGTTTTCTGTGCTGATACTCTTCTTCTCTTCTCTATAAACTGTAATGTTGAAGATAAAATAGCTTGCACAGAAGAGCTCAGTTTCTATGGTTGCATTAGTTTTCTGAAGTGTGCATTTATAAAACAGGACTCTTCAAATATTCTTCTAGTAGGAAGTGAGGGTGTGTGAGAAGTTGTAAATATCAAATTCTACTGGTTGTTTGCTTCTTTACTTGATTATGTTCAAGTGCTTGGAGACTTCACCTCCTTCTGTGGTGAATGCCAGAATCAGACATATCAGAAAGCTTTCACCATTTCAGTATTTTAATGGTACATGCCTCTGCTTTGCTCTCTTGTACTTGAAAAAACATTCATATTTTTCTAGCTGTCTGTGTTTCCCTCCAAGTTTGTGTACCAAATTAATCACAGACAGCTTTCAGCAAATTCACAAAAGTTCTGCTTTGCTGTAAAAATCATCCATTTTCCTCAATGCTTTTGTTCTAAGTAAAAGGATAAAATTAAAAAGTGTTTATTCCAGTAAAAAATCATAAATTAGAGAACTAATGTCCTCATCAACTTTTGCTTTCCAATTTTTATGAAATGTTATTACTGGAACAAAATCCTTTAATAATATTGATGGATTCATTACAAAAAATGGTTAATAATAGCATGCATTTGTATTACTTATTTTTCTACTAATGCTTTTCAAGATGTTAATTCTAGCTATTTTTGTGGCTGTTCTACCCTGACATTTGTTCATATTTATTTCATTAGTTGCCATGTTTAATGTACCAGCATATCAAATCCACTCTAAATTTCAACATAGTTGCAATGGGAATAGTTTTTATTATGTTCTTCATTTACAATAAGGAACTATTCTTTGTTTATTTTTCTATAAAATGACCAGGGATTTGGGGAATGTTGACCAGCTAGAAACTCTGATGTCATGAGTTTCTTCTATAGGTTTTCGAACTTTGCTGCAATAAAATGTCTATGTATAAATCTGACTTAGAATAGTCCCTCAAAACATTCTTAGGAGGTAGAGTGATCATTAAATAAGCCATTAAATGCTAATGTGCAGCTGTTGGTGTGGAAATAATTAAAAGCTGTTATTAACTAAGGCTTAAGGAAATCAGCTTTGCCAGATTTGGCATGATTTGGGTGAGTAAAACTTTCCATGCAGGTAATAGAAAGAGGTGAGACCTACCTCCAAATTTGTAAGTAGGTAATATGAGATAAAAGACAGAATTGAATTTATAGCCTCTGGAGTGATCCAGGAAAGTTTTTCTCTTGAGGAGATAGATAAATATCCTATACAGCAGATAAAGTTTTAGCTCTTCATTTCTCACCTTGCTCACAGTTCACCACTCATGATGCAGCTTTTTGCATAGTCATGCCCAAAATCACATCACTGGTGTTGTGTCTTTAAGGATTAAGGATATTTCTCTTCCCAACCCTCTAAATAAATTTGTTGATTACTCCCCTGCTCACAGCTCCTCTCATGTGCCAGCATTGGTACCAATTTGGTCCTTTGAGCTGTATCCATTTGCAGTTTTCTTTGCTGAGCTTTTCTGTTGTGCTCCTCAGGTGTTTTTGGCTCATGAAGGAATCTAATGTTAAAACTTGTTAATTAAAGGAAGGGGGAGACTGAAGGGTGTAGGAGCAGTGCTTCTTCCCAGTAGCCACTCAGCTGGCTCACTCCTCTCCTAATAAAATGCAGTCTGAATATTTGATCAGGAATTACGATGATGTTAAATGTCAAAGAAGAAAAGGAAGACAGCTGCAGCCAAAATATCCAGCAGTCTAAGTGGTGAATGAGGGATCAGGTATGTGCAGACAAGGAAGTGCAAGATGACTGAGACAATGCTGCTTTGCTCTCAGCACACCAGCAGTCTCCCCCTTGCCAAGAGTAAGTTCTGAGGAGAACAGTGGGGCTCATTTGGTTATTAGAAAGCAACTTTTATTAGGAAAGAAAGAAATGATAGGAGTAATGGTTTAGTTTTATCTATATAACTATTAGAAATTAAATTACTTGTTTTTCTAAGGAATGAGTTTGGAATATTTTTTCTTCTCTGCACTGCAGNCAGAAAACAACTTTTGTTACATTTATCAAGTACAAGGAAGAAATGATAGGAATAATAGATTAGTTTTATCTATATAACTATTAGAAATTAAATTACTTGTTTTTCTAAGGAATGAGTTTGGAATATTTTTTCTTCTCTGCACTGCAGGGTAGACTATGCATGCATGTATATTTTTGAATCACTGACATAAAACTATGAACAGAGACACTCCAATCTGGATCTTGAAATTATAAAGCAAACAAAAGCATGAAACACCTTCCCCTTTCCCCCCCTCCAAAAAAGAGAAGAGACACAACCAAAACAAACTCATCCCACTGTTAATCCTGAACCTGTCATTGTCACTATATCTGACACTAGGTATTAATTCAAATTTGTGAAAGTCTCTCAGTCATTGCTCATTCAAAGGCTGCTTCAGACATTTCTAGCACTTAGGATCAGATACTCAGATCTGATACAGAGTCTGTTGCCATTGGAGGTTGCTGCTCATATTACAGAATAGTTGTTTTTGGGAAGAGGCTTATAGGTTGTTGGGACAAAAACCAAGAGCTGTTGCTCTGTGCAGCACTACTATCAACTGAGAGCAGACCATAAACTCTGCCTGAGTTTCCAAACTCTAGAGAGAGAGAGCAAAAATCTAAACTAGGGATTCATTTGGTATTGCAGAACTATTGTTTTATGTTTTGTTCTATGGTCCTAATGAATTTCTTTGTATTTTTTTAATTCTCTCTAACATTGCTTTCTCATACTGGGCTGTGCCACTTGCTGTTTGTTCTTGAGTGGCCTGAACAGCACTCCAGTGATGTAAAGTGCCACTTCTTATGATTCATCTCCAAGTTCATCAATGTAATGTGTTCAGGAAGAAATGCTTGTAATGAAATGTTGCTGGAAGTCTGACAACAGCCTTTTCTGGGAACGTGGCTGTTTTCACCTGTTCAGGGTGTGAAGAGGTGGCACTCAGCCCGGTGCAGTTCAGTATTTGGATCAGTCAAACGTTGCCTGTTCACCTCACTGCAAGTTGGCAGCAAGATGGGCTTTGATGGCTCTTGCTCTCTGCTGTATAAGTGTTCACTAGAGGAAAGTATCATTTACTGGGCACTTTCAGATCAGGCTGATGGCTCTTCACTTCCTGTCAGAACAATATCAAGAAAATATCTCCATGAAACAGGCAACTTTGGTCAACTTTGGCTTAGTTCTGCTGCGTGGAGGCTGTGTCTTGCTCCTTGATAATATTTATAGAGCAACATTAGTCAGCAGCTCATGGATGTTTCCCTGATATGTATCGACTCTGCCTTTAATGCATGAATTTTTTTTGACAGTGTTACAATAGCAGGTTTTCTGGGTTCAGAATAGATCTCCTCTTTCAGCTGGGAAGCTCAATAATGCACCAGTAAGTTGTGTTTCTCTTTAAAACACTACTTTCTGAAAGAAAACTAATCAAAAAGGAAAGGGTGTCCCTTCACAGCCAGCTGTGGAAGACCAGCAAGATAACTTGGGGTAGGGAAAAAACATCAGAGAAGTTCAACGTCTTTGTAGTGAGCTGTGCTTTGCCTGAGCATTATTACTGTGTGCTTCTTTTCTTTACCTGAACACTAATATCCAGAAGCTGAGGGCTGGCTCTAAAGTAGATCTTGTCATCTAATACCTGTTGCTTCTGCATTTTACCATCTGCTTGTAGATTTGGATATCTAAAATATTTGGTTGTGTTCTCTTGAGTTATGAATTCCTTTCTATATTTTAACACCTGCTGAGTGTTTGTATCCAGGGATATTCAGTTATTGTTCCTGCAGTTGTTGTACTATCATTTGCCCAGACAAGGAGTATGCAGGAATGTGCTTGTTTATAATTGCACTAAAACTAGAAAACTGTCAGACTCTGTTTCATGCAGGTTCATTGAAACATTGAGCTCAGCATGGTTTGTGTTTCAATAGCTTCCAAAAGATGGCCTACAAGCTGCTTTCTCCCAACACATTTTTTTTTTTAATTTGCTGGTACTCCTTTGGCATCTAAAATTCCCTTGCTATGACAAGTTTCTTTTTCAGTGTATCAGTAGTGTCTAGTTGAGTTATTTTTCTCTCTGCTCTCACCTCCCAACAGAAAAATTTAAAAACAGTGTTTGAAGTGTGAGTATTGAATGCATGTGTGAAGGAATTGACTTTTTGAAAATGTTTTTTCCTTTTGGGGAAGGAAGAGTTGGCATGCAGTGCTTTTACCTGTCTATGCTTTTATGTGTAGTAAAACCTAAGAGCAATTTAACTAAATAAGCTTTGTGTGTTTTTAACAGGATGCAAAGCAGTCAGAAATTTGGGTTTTACTTGTTTATTTCAGTTCTGAGTAGTGAGCACCCCAAAGGATATAAGAAGGCTTTTAAGCTGACGGCTGTGTTTTATTAGAAGATAAACTTGAATAACTAACTTGCTAAACATAGAAGTGATGTGAAAAGAGACACATGGATCAAGCACCTTAAATGTAAAATGTTCATGTAGAAGAGTATCAAGTTGAAACTGATAACCTGGAAGTGTAGAAGCCACACTCATAATCCTGTTTTTCAGTTTGCCCCCATGGGTGACTGGGCAAGAGCAATGGAGAAGGGCTTCAAAGGGAATGCAGAGACCCTGCTCACCATTAGCTTTGATGTGCATCTCTCCTCCCACTGCTGCCACTTTACAGCTCTAGCCTGGCAGTGAAGGCTCTCCCTCATTGGGAGCTGCTGTCAGAAGGGGGAAACTGGAATCTTTGGTTTTAGGAATTTGGTTTTATTTTGCATTTCCTTACTTTGCCACTGTGTGTTTGAACTCGGCCTCTCAGTAAATGCTTGCAGGTAACCATCCTTTTCATTCAAAAGAAACTTTCAAGTACAGCTGAAGATACATTCAGAGGGGTGCCATTTTTACAGCACTTAGAGCATTTAATGTTGGAGAACTTGATAAGTTTCAGAATGCAGGAGAAACAAGAGATTCTCAGAAGAGGAGCACCACAGTCTGTAGTGTCATTGACACTGTGGCTGAACTTGAATGTTGCAGGAATTGCTCTGTCCATTATGGTTTCCAAGACAGTAAAATCTCATTACTTTAAAGACTGATTTTGTAATGCATAGGTCAGAATGCCAAATACTTAGAGGAAAGAGAAGTCTTCTTTTTAATTTTTTTTTTAGATTTAAGATTTGTTCAAAAATTGCATAGTTTTGTCTTTTTTTTTACACTTCCAAACATATAATATTTGAACTTTGCTCTTTTGACCTGTATTTCTTTTTCTGTGCTGCCATTTGTACTTGAAAATCTTTATGTGAACTCTGTACTCTAGTCCTGTTCTTTCCTTCCAGCCCTACCTCAGAAGGTATCAGAGTTGTATCTGATTTAACCTGATTTAAAATAAATGTGTTTAAAAATAGAAAACCATCAGTCTGTAAAAAACTGTGATCATGTTGTCCTTATACTCAATCTGTTCCATTTAGCATTTCCTATTTATATGAGCTGTATCTGTATTATGCTAGATAGGGGAAGTTTTCTATTTTTGGTAAGTGCCTAAATTTATATTGACCTGAAAATGATAGGTTTTCAGGATTTACCTGGGATGATCTTGACTGAGTGTCAGAACTTATTTTTAGCCTTTCATAGTGATCTCCTACAGAAATTTGGTCCTGTTTTAATTAATAATTTGGATACTAAATATTCGAGAGAGTTTACAAGACATAAACATAGGGTTAGTTTTTTTTTTTTTAATGGAGCATTTTCATATTTACTCAGAAGGCAGGATAGGGCAGAAAGGCAAATATCTCAGAATGTTCAAGCTAGGGTTTTTCCCATGAGAAGTGCAGGAAGCAAAGGACTCTTTTTAGTACAAGAGAATCTAGTTCTAAAGAAAAAAAAAGGCAAGACTTTAATATTTTCAGTGGCACAGGATTAAATAATCCAAAATGAATAGATGAGAGAAAACCTTTAGCTTCACTAGCTTGACTTCTTTTGGAAAGAATCAGTTGAGCCCATGGTGCTTAGACATTACCCATCATGTTCAATTTAACTAACTTTGCAGTCTTTTGGCTCTATTAGTTAATTACACATCACTTTTAAAATACTCATAGCCAAGTCATTTCAAGAGAGAAAATTTTACGTGCTCCTTCACTGCTTATAAAGTTACTTTATAATTTTTTTTAATTGCAGGTATGGGAACATTTGCCAATTAGACTAATATAAAATGTGCTGAAAACAATGAGCGTTGTTTTTACCATTATGCACAAAGTCCCTCTTTAGTTGAATAAAGTAGTGTAAATTGAGTTAATCTAGTAGACTCTGTTGGAGTTAATTATCATCCTATATTTTATGGTAGCTATGAGAGACAGTGTTTGCATCCAAAATAAAGGCAGCTAGTTAGAAATTCAGATGTTCTGTGTGAAGAAAGTTTGGCTGATTATTGGTACACCAAGGGCTATGTTTGTGTGGCTGAACTATCTCACCCAGGAGGCAGAGACAATCCTTGAAAATAGTTAAATGTTTCATTTAACCTCAGCAGATGCAAGCAGCATTCTTCCAAGACAAATCTTTGGAATGGGATGAATGAAAGGGTTCTGATGCTGTGTGAGGTAATTGCTTCAGTTCACTTTCACTGCATAGAAAGAAGAACTTGATACATTCTTGTAAACAAGTATTTTGTACCAGAATTCTGATTGAAACTTCTGCTTCTGACTGATAACTGATCACAAGATCCTGATTTTTGGATTTGAGGGTATAGGAGTTACCCCTGTGCCTATGATGAACTTCTAGAAGCTAAATTTTTTTCTCTCAATGTTTTACTCTGATAATTATTGTGAGATTTTTGTAAAGATCAGTCTTGTCATATTGGTGCAACTCTTCAGTCTTCTGAGACTGTCAGTGTGACAGAACTCACTGACAGCCTAGAAGGATGCCTGGCTGGTTCTTTTAAAGCCCTTCAGTTATCTGGATCTGATTTTTAAAATGTCAGACTTCAAAAGCTGCTAGCTAACATATTCCTGACTCAATACAGGAAAATGTTTCATCAATCCTGAGGCATACACCTTTTGTCTCTGAAGTATGCAGCAGAAATATTTATTGGGCACTCCTGTCTTTTCTGAATTGCAATTAATCATAATATTTCTACCATATTTTAACAGGCCACTGTTGTCACTTGGTTTCTTTTTGCTACTGAACCCTTACAAATGTTGAATTTGGTCGAATTTTGGATTGGAAATAGCCCAAAATTATTCTGAAACACGCACTGCTTTTTCTCTATCACAAAGCACAGCATGGAAAGGAAGTGGACTTTTGAAAAGTTAGAGGTAGTGTTTTGAAAGAGCAGCTTTGGCACATAAAACTGAGACATCTGGAAGCATAAGAGGGTGAACATGTCTGTAGTTCATATTTGTTGTGCATCGTGTTTCTTGGCATGGCTTGAAATGGAGTGCAAATCAAAGCTGTTGGTGATTTTGTAGAAATAAATGGGGAGAAAACACTTTATTTTCAGAGTATGTATTTGTGGGCAATCATTTGATATTTTGACACTGAACTTATTCACACTCCAGTGTTTTTAATTCCTTGGGCAGAAAATTGGTGCTGGTTACAGTTACTCTCGCTGGCTCCAGGACGAGGCTGCAAATGAGCACATTATGCTGTCTGCCTTTTACATATTTCCACCTTCGGTTCTGGGATGCAGTGTTTGGCAGGAAGATTCTTTATGTGTCAGTCTAATGTATTCTCCTTCTCCTTTCCACTGACAGGCATAGCATTATTTCATTAAAAACTTGTCATAAGGACCATCAGTGCTCCTGAGCACTCGAGCTGTAAGATTCATGATTTCTGTGTTGGCAGATGTGTTACAGATTTGCTCTGGGTGTACTGTGCAGCTGAGAAGGTGCAGGAATGGAAAATTAGACCTTTGTCTAATAATTAGATTTGTTAGGTATTCAATGTTCCCAGGCTAGGGCTTAGATTTGTACATGAGTCAGTTGCAATCATGATGCTTCCTACCCTGCTGAAGGACATATTCATAATGCCATGTATTTTCCTGGTTTTTAATAAATTGTGATTGATACCACTTGGGTAGCAGAGTGAACATAAGATGGTGAATTAAATCAGTTCACAATTTCCCCCCCCTTTGTGACTAAGGTGTTGTAGCTTATTCAGTAAACCTGTGACTGTGAGTTTTGTCCCATTTGTCATTTACAACTCATTCTTATGCCTTTGTGAATGTTTGCTCTGCAGTGTCTTAGAGCCAACAAGAGCAGTAAATTCTTTTAGAAGACGCTTTTGGTCATACAATCACACCTCTTTCTCTAAACTTTGCATAAAATGGTTATAAAAATCTGTTAGGACTAAGTTTTTCAGCATGGAGCTACTTTCTAAGCAGTTAAACAAAAACATTTAGATATTTGCTGGTTCAATTTCTACATTAAAGTAAGGCAGATTTTCCTGCTAAGTAATTAGTGCTGAAATAATGCAAGTATTACATTACAAGCATTACATTCAATGCATGCCAATATTAATAAAATATTTGGGCTTTAAAATTTGTGTAGAAAGTTTTCTATTAAGTAGAACTTTGTTTTATTACTTCAGCTACTCAATATGCAATGTTTCCATTGTAACAAAAGGATCAGGGCATAGATTGTGCTGAGATCCCTTGGCAGGCCAGTGTTTTGCTTTTCTGTGAAACTTTATTATTTTAGACTTTCAAAGCAAAAAAAAATGAGCCTCTAACAGCTAATACTTGTCTGTGCTAATGAACCCTTAATATAATGCAAATGTCTTGACCTTGCAGACAATCAAAACAAAGTTTGATTTACTCAGTGACAATGCCCTTTGATTTTCCTATCTTTTCTTAAAGTGTCTTGTCACTCACTGCAGCCTTGAAAGGCATTTTGTTCTGGCCACTGGTGTTATAAGACATTCATGATGACAGTTACACCCTGTATTGTCTCTTGTGCCTTCAGATCACTGCCAAAGGCATTTCATACTGTAGTATGGATGAGTCTGAAAGCCAAGTAACTTTTTTGTGTGTGTGTGTATGTGAATATCTTTTAAAAAATAATTTTTGTCTCTTTTGTATTTTTTTTTTGAATATGCAAATTCTGGTGCTAAAGGCACACAATTACACATTTTCTTTCAACTTGAAACTTTTCACAATATCTTTGGAGAAATATTCTTTAAGGCTTAATTTTGCAAAGCTCTTTCATAGTTTTTATTTTAAGCGTGGACAATGATCAAGCAATTTTTCAGAAGCAGGAACACAAGCCCCTCAGGGCTGCACCATTCTTACGCACTCTCCAAACTTCTATTTTCTGCTGTTGGTGGCTTTGAAACCTTGAGACTTTTAAATCAGTTTTTAATGAGTTACAGGTACTAAAAGACCAAACTCTTAATTCAGAGGCTCTCCCAGGATACTGTACTGAATGACATGACCTTCTGCACTGCAGAAGTGACACTTGTGACACCACAGAATTTGCTGGCTTTTTTAACCATACAGAAATTATTCTAAAATTAAACAGCTGGGAGAGGCTCTCTCATATAAGTCACAGAAGTTGGTTTCTATCATTATTAACTGTTTTCTTTCCTCATTCAGCCATGACTTGCATGTAAGTATACTTTTATGTGTTTATCCATGGCGAAGAGAAACAGAGGCAAACACAAATATATCAGCTTGTGGTTCCTCCTGCAATGGACATTTTCCTCCTTATTCTTTCCTTCTTGCTTGTCAAAGCAAATGAAATCAACCCCTTAAAAAAAAAAAGGAAACAAAAGCAGTGATTCTTGAAGAGTGTTATTTTTCTAGCTTTTCCAAAGCCATGCAAGTCCTACAGGTATCTGGATTACCTTGTTCTTTTCAACGTGAGTGATGTGTAGATCAAAGGCCGGATCTCAGCCCCGCAGGCTGCGTGCAGCAGATGCTGTTACGATGTTAAAGCAATAATTTATCACTGCTGTGTGTTCTCTGCATCACAAACAAAAAGGAATTCCACTTCTGAATGGAGTTAATGAATTGATTGTGTTCCTTGCATACTGCTTGGCCGCTTCAGCTCCTCAGCCTCTCCCACGGGGAGCAGAGCCTGAACATGGGGAGTGGTGAAGTCTGAGGTGACTCTGCTCGAGGAAATTTGTTCAAACACAACAAGTAGTGTTTATTTTTAGCTAAGCACTTTTCACTCTTTGAACTGTTTTATTTCTGCAAAAGCTACATCAATACATGGTTTAAAATCCAATGAATCAAACCCCACCAAAACCTCTTCAACTCCAGTTGCAAAATTCATATTTGAGCTGTTTAAGACATATTGCACTTGTCCAAAGTTTTTATAGTTTATCTCCCTGTGCTTCTTAGTCAAAATTCTAGTGAAATAAACTGTTCTAGTTTTCCCACTAGGATTCTATGGTTTTTGCTCAAAAAATATTTGCATTTAAATTTGGAAGGTTGTTGTTTTTGCTTCAATAGTAAAAGTGCTTATCCTCATTCTTTAAGAAGAAAATTTGAGGATGGTTTCATTTAAGGAAAACTTGTGAAATTTGATGCTGACCTTGAGTTTTAGGGTAGCAGGTATCTTATTCAGGAAACATATGCCAGCTTTGATTTTTGTTTTGTTATTTAAGGAGATGATTTTGTTCCTTAGAGAATTATCTCCATTCAGGCTGTCCTTAAATGACAGCAATGGGAAATTTTATACATTTTGTGCAGTGTATTTCAACTCTGTGTAGGACTTTATTGGAAAAATGGCATCATTTACTACAGGAGACAAGATTGACTTTCATGGTTTCTCCTGCACTCATTGAATTGCAAGACCTTCATTTCAGGGTGATGTTATTGCCAGCAACCCCTGGATGAGAAGACAAAATAGAGAGTTGCAGAGTGGGAAACCTGGCAGTTGGGTTGTTTGTCTGTAAACCAAAGGAATTTCAGCCAAACATGGTATTACCTTACAGCAGCCTGCCTGAACCTTCATGCTGTGTGCATGCCAGTCATTCTATCTGACATTTAGTTATTTTAGTTATTACAGATATAAGAGTGAGTAAGGCGTAATTAGATGTGGCTCAATGGCTCTAAAAAGATTTAAGTGGTTGTGTAAATTTGGAAAAGAAGACAAAATACTTAGATATGCTAAGATTTGTGGCACAGACTCATATTAGTCCTACGAAATGTCATCCAGAAAAATTTCCACATACTCTGGAGTCTGAGGATCCAGTGGTGTAACAGAGTTGCTGTTGTATCTTTGCAAATGTTCTTATACTATTTAATTTTCAGAGTCTGAGTACAGAAGGAGTTAATGGACAGGATCTGTTTCTGTAAATTCTCATTCTAGCTTATAGTGTGCCTTGTTTGCTTATTATACTTTGAAACTAACTTGGGTATCTAGGAGGTATTCCTCTATTTTAGCTGATGCTACATTCAGTTTCCTAAAAAATACTGGGTTTGCTGATTGATCAGGTAACAGCACATGGACTGTGCCTGTGGAACCATAAGTGGCACTTGGATTAACTCCTTCATCCCCAGGTGGTCTGTGATATGGAGATAGGTTTCTCTAGCACCTTGCTTTGGCCAAGGAGCAAGCCTGTGGAAGGCACTTGAAATTCTGTGATGTAAAGTTTCCCAGCAAGGCATTCCAATGCCCTGTGCTCCATGGGGTGCTGCCTTCTCTGGGCTCTTTATGCCAAGAACATTTCTCAGAAAAGACAAGACACTGGAATGTGCTCAAATGAGGGTAAGAAATGACAAAAACTGAAGTCTTAAAGACAATGTAGAGCTTTAGAAACTCTTTTGTGAATGGCAGATTTGGAGGCATGAAAAGCTGGGCACAAGTACTGTAGACAGGACCTGATCGATTAATTTGTTTCATTTTCTTCTTTCCAACTTGAATGTTATAATGAAGAGGCAAGGGTGAAGGAAAATCACATTATGCTATGGATCAGAGAGCATGCAGAGATTCTTAGCAGGAAATAAAGCACTGAGAAACTAAGGAAAGCCTTGAGTTTGTGCAGGGTACTAACATGCTGGTTGGGTTACAGTGAGGAAATCCCAGCCTGGTATATTTGCTTCCATGCAAGAGCACTGCATCACCTCATTTAGAGGTCAGTTTTGGGATCCATTGACCCAGGTTGCAGGAAGGTAGAACAGCTATGAGACCTACATTCAGTTTTAAAGTGCAATTACATGTTGCTGGTTGAATAAATAGGGCATTAAGTCTTGGGGCAAAATGTACTTCAGTATAAAGGTAATATAAAAGATTTTTAATATGCAGGTGCATCAGTGACACTGTAGTTGATGTGAGGTGTCCTTAACGTGAAATCCATTTTTCACATAATATAATAAGAACTGTGGTTTGCAGTGATTGGTATTATGATTGGTATTATAGGCAGTGAAATAAATGCTGTTATTAAGGAAATCCTATTAGCAGGTCCCTACGTACTTTGCACATAGTCCAGATTTATTAACATACCCTTCTGTAGTTACTTTCTCAAACAGTTTTACCTCCTATGAAATACTGAGCAATAATGGCATTAATAAACGTGTCTAATTGCAGTGTGTAACTGTGAAAGCCTGGATGGATTCGGATGGATTTGAACAGGAGCAGGATTATTGCAGTGGGATGTACTGAACAACACACATTGTACATCCCTAATTTTTGTGCTACTGTTATGTCAAGAGAAAGAGCATTAAGTATATAGTCAGGCAGCTAATAAAAACTGTAAGCCTTTTCATAAAGAGCTGTCAGTAGATGGCAATGTGACTGTTTTATACAGACTTTTTATTCCATGTGAGGCTTAAGTCTTATAATCATCTGCCATTGCTGCTTAAATTACTGGGTTTTTTTTTTAAACCTCTAAGAACACTTTAAAACTGTTCTTTAAATAATTGATAGTTACAAATGGAAATCTTAGCCCAGAACCTCCAAAAGTGATCAAAGTTGTTTTAATTTTCCAATAGTTGGGGTTGAGTAAAAATAATGTTGCATAACACACCATCAGTAAACAGGAGATTATTGCGCTTATGTCTCTTGTTGCTGCAGATTCAGTAAGCCTATGTTTTATTGATAACTAGATAGTTTGGCCATAACTCATCCAAAACTGTGGCGCTTATAATGAGCACCAGATGGAATAACAAAAATAAACATGTTCCTGTGCTGTCAACAGTACATCCAGTGGAAAGCTTACCAGTGTTTTTTCTTTCCTCTACCCCCTCTTCCTAGTGAATTTAGCCAGGGAGAAATCAAGCTTTAGAACATCAAGCTCATCATCTGGCATTATATTAAATGTTATGGTCATGTCACATTATGGTGTGAATAAGTGCAGCACAAATGTATATGTTTAGTGCTTAACTGGTAGTTGCTGTTGTTAATATTTCATGTGACAGCAGTACAGTGAGACATAACGTGTTAGATGCACAGCAAACAACTTGGAAAAATTGTAGTAATGTATTCCTTATTAGGTCCCATTGGTTTTCAATAGCAGCATGGATTTGAAGGACCTGATTTGCCACAGCTTATTTGTGCTCTGAAATATTCAGCCCATGCTTGCGTTTATAAAAGTGCCTCACATGTTTGATGTCCATTTTCTTATGAAGTTTTTCTTTTCATAAATCTGCCTGCAAATTCTTAAATTATAAGTAGCAAAGTTTCCTTTGGGTCACTGCCCTCAGCAGGACTTGATTTAGGAACAGTCCACCTTCATTACAATGGTCTCATTTGTAAATCATACTGTGCTGTGAGGCAGCAGCCTGTCTGTGCATCCACACACCTGAGTGAAGAGGCTGCTTGTTGAATTTAATCGGTCTGCAGTGGGTATCTACTGTTGTGTATCTGCATTCTTAACCACATTGATTTCTCTTGCACAGAGAAGTTGTGGGTGCCCCATCCCTAGAAGTGTCCATGACCAAGACAGGCCTTGCTCATGCAATGATCTTGAAGGCTCCTTTAAGGCCAACCTATGATTTTGTGTTTTGGAGGCTTGGAGGGATGCACAGCTGGCTGTACCTCCTGTTCCCTTCCTCTTGGAGTAGGTTGCTGTCACAGTGACTCTTCTGAATGTTCCTCCAAGTTCCCAGTGCTGGAGATGTGACTTGTGGTTGAGTGGGTGAAGCCACCCATCCCAAAGTGCCTCTTAGAGACATTTGCTGGGTGAAAAGGACTGCTGTGCTTGTCCCTGTGGATGCACAGCAAGCTGACGAGGCTCATTGTGGCCATTGTGGCTCTGGAGACAGGCAGCTCCAGACAGAAGCAGCCATAGAGAGGGAAGTGGTTTAGGCTTTTGAAGCAAGAGGTTATGGCTGGTGTTTGCAATGGGAAATTGACCCCACCTTTGAACTTTTGAAGAAATAAATTCTTTCGTTGTGGGCTGGACACTGTAAACTGTTGGTTTTGGCTCCTTGCAACTATTAGCTGGGCTTTAGTGGTTGGTTTTTTTTTATTTTTTTTTTTCCTGGAGGAGGAGAAGCTGCTTATGCTGGTCAGGCATTTTTTGGGCACATCCCTAGTCATGTGGAGTGACTATCCTCTTTTCCTAAGCAGAGCAGAAATGGATAATAACAGGTTTTCTTATGCAGGCTTTTAAACCTATTTTTTTCCTTCACTCCTGCACCTAGGGAGGTCTATTTCTATTCTCAAGGCCAAGCCTACATCTGTTTTTCTGGCTTCCTGGTGGTTTTCTGCCTACATGTACCAACACATCTACCTCCTATCAATACAGGACTCGATGTTTCCAATCACTCCCCTGGGCCTCCCCGCATGGCTTTCCGTTGTTTGAGCTGTTTTACTCAATTAAAGATCTTAATTCCTCCCAAAAAAAAGAGCTGCTAGCGTGCACATCTGCTTGCAGAGGCCGTGATTTCCCATGTATCAGAGGCATCCTTGCTGGCAGCCATTAACACCTTCCAGGGAAACAACACTCTGCAGCAGCGTGGGGCGTAGAAACCCACCGCTCCCATGTAGGAGCCCTTCTGCAGGGAAACCATCTGCCAGGATGCCTGCCCAGCCTCCCTCTTCTAACGACTGTGCAGTGGGTAGGCAGCCTTAAAAGGACCTTTGAGAATTTAAAAGTTTATTTATTAATGTATTTTGATTCACGTTGCCGTGAAGTTAAATTTTAAAATCTTGTAAAATCCTCACCTTGCCCAAATCCCTATAACATAGATGGAAAGATGTTTTTCTTCCTGTGGCTTTCTATAAATAGATCTGAACATGTAAAATCTTTTTTCTTATATTTATATGTAACTTGCTTATATTTATGTATGTGGCTGTGTGCCCTTAAATCTATGCATCCAGAATAGCCTTTGGCCAAAGTCATTTAGGATGAGAAATGATGTCCTACAAAATTACAGACTCCTGGTTAGTCTTAAAATGCAGAGTTTGGAAAGAATGACAGATTATCAGCATTTAGAAGACAAATATTACTTACTGGCTCATCACAGGAAATATTCCAATACCGTACTGAACCCTTACATACATTCCTACCGAAAAGAAATACAGTCCCCTTTTTTTTTTTTTCTGCTGCCCTTAACAAATTTGAAACAAGGACATTAAAATGTGGTACTTAATTTGTTCCTATTATGTTTCTTCACATTCAGCCATGCCACCTATTTTGCTATTGATGCCCCTACTGTAACATTAAAAACCACAATACCCTGCTTCATTCCCAGTCTCCTGAGAGCAATCCTCAAAAGATTAATGAGAAGGATGAAGTTTAGCAGTATTATATATAATTTGGACTTTGTGAATGGTTGAACAAAAACTCCTCCTGGACTGTTAAGAGCTGAAAGCTGTGTCTTACGTCATTCCACAGCTAATTTTTCCTAAGTATGTAATAGGATTTTTGATTTAACTGGTGCGCTTAATGTCATATAGCTTTAATTATTATCCATACTTCTGGAAAGGCACTGAGATAAAAAAATTACACTGTTTCTAATGAAAAGCTTTTGCTTGAACTTTCCCTGATCTGCCATTGATGATAGGCAAATATAATGGGTTTTTTTCTTATTTGCATAGAAATTCCATCAATAAATTTAGCCTGATGAATTTTACTTCTCTTAATCAATTGGTAATGAATGAATAGCATTGATTGATGGCTGTGCTATGCTAAACAAAAATTCAAAATGTAGGAAATTTCCTAATTAGACCTTTGGTTTTTGGTTGTGAACTGACAAATATTGGTGCTTTTAAACCTTCTCAGAAGACATCTGCAAATTATTAACCCTTTACGTTAGGTGTATTCTTTTCTCAATAAAAAAGATGTGCAATATTGCAATGAAAAAATGAAGTTGCTAGATTTTCTGTCAAGATAATTTTGCCTGCTGTTTGAGCTGGTTTACTTTTTCCAGAAGCACATAAATACTGTGTTGTGGATGGTCTTGCTGGGTCTTCAGAAGAGAAACAGACACTGACAACATGAATCGTCATTCTAACAGGCAGAAAGTAGCTGAGAAAGTAAAAAGCTTGACTTTTCTCCAAGAGTTTGACTTAAATTCCTAACACTTTGTTTTAATCTTGCAACTCACCCTTTGGAAGATTTTCATTATTAAACTCAGATGTTAATAACCTGTGTTGACCAAACAGGAATACTTTTGCAGTAGTGGATTCTTTGAGCAGTCCTGGTGGTTTTCCTGCCCTATGTTTTCAGCACTTCTACATGACTTGAAATGTTGGTCTGGTAGTTGATGGTTGGACAGACAAAAGCTCTGGTTTTGCTGAATAGAGCTGTGAGGGTTTTTTTGACTGCTTAAGAAACAGACTGGGCAGAGAAGTGAGGTATGATATGCCATCATATGTTAGTGCAGCCTCACTAAGGGCTTGATTGTGTACTTAGACTGGGGAAGGTCTTTTCATTTCTGTAATGCAGAGGTAGACAGCTGAAGTCACCTACACAAAGCCTCTTGCGTTCATAAATCATTGCAAGGCAAATCCCAGCTTTGTTTCACTGTGAAGCAATAGAAAAATATAAACATCCAATAAAAACCCTCATTATGGGTCTGAGGAACAGAAAAGAGTGACCCCACCTCAGATTTTAAAAAGCACCATATAATGAAACTTCTTTAATCTTTGGAACATCATTAATGCAGACAAAATAACTTCTGTGCTTTGGGTTTGTTGTGTTGAGGTTTTAAAAATTGGATGATTTGACACATTTAATTCAATACTCTCATTAATTCCTTGTGCTGAATGCTCTAATGCCAATCATGCAGAAAACGTTTAAATATGACAATTTCTTTTTAATTATCATAAAACTGTATTACAATAAAAGCAAAATGCTTGGTAAAGAAATTCAAATGACATAAGCCAAATCAGAGTTCAACAGACAAACAAACATTGCAAAAATTGCATGTGGAAAAATGTGAGAATAACAAAAAGGCTTTCATTATAGAATCACACTTCTCTGCTCTCATGTTTCACCTGGGAGATTAAAGATGCTTCTTCTGCAGAAAGTGTCTGATTTTTGTTTTGTCACAGGAAGGAATCAAATGATTCCCATTAATTTCAATATGCATTTTAGTTATCTGAACTGGAAGGTTTTTTGTTTCCTTTTACACTAAAGATTTCAGTATTATCCAGCGTTTGAAGTTGGGGAGTAAGGGAGCTGCTAATAGAAGGGGGAAATATACAGCGAACCATATGCAAATATTAATGCATTTTCTTTGATCTTATATGAAAAATATTGTAGACTTCTGAGGGCTGGAAATGTCACAGCTAAAATCAGCACCCTTCCTAGAGGGGGATGCTGCTTTCATCACTTCCTTGATTTACCAGTATTCTGAGTTAAGATCTCCCAGTTCTGAGACTTGATTTCATAATTTACGTATTTAGTCCAACAGGCGTTAGATCTTGCCACTTCTTCGCTTCCTTTTTAGTCCTTAGATCTGTGACTTAATGGAGGGGAGAAGAGAGAGACAACATCTAAAGATGTGCTTGAAAGGAGAGCCGTAAAGCTTCGCTTTTTATTATCAACTTGCCTCCCGTCAAGAGCCATTTCTGTAAATCAGATGAAAGAGTAAATAGATCATATAGACCTCTTGTTACTTTTGTAGCCTTGGAGGAGCCTGAGTGTTTTCCGCAGTGTTGTGATTTCCAGGGATGCAGCTTGGGTGTACTCTTAAATGGCAATTCTCAAGCTGCAGTGTGGGGATCACTCATTCAACCAGGATCCGCTTGGTACTGCCCTGGCTCTTCTTTCATCCATTTTACAGCCTGGCATGTAGCTGAAAGGTTGTCCCCACAGTGCTCTCCCTAGAAGCAACATTTGCAGACACATATAGATATTTGATGGCAGGCACTAAGAAATGAAAGATGAGGCAGAGAATAAAAAGGTCACTTCTCTTAAAGTGTTGCTGTTTCTCAAAGGATCGTGTTCGCTGTTTTTAATGTCTTGCCTGAGATTTGCCAAGTTTTCAAAATTGTAACATGTGAAGGAAAATGACTGGATTTCAACAAAAGTCACAAATAACAGAATATTCTGAGTTGGAAGGGACCCACAAGGATTGTCAAGACTGACTCCAAAGTGAATGACCCACAGAGGGATCAGACCCACAGACTTGGCCTTATTAGCACCAATCTCTAACCAACTGAGCTAATCTCATATATTCATCTTGGATGGCTTGACTTGAAATTATTTGTTTTGAAAATATGACTGATTACCTGCTGAGTTTTCCTTTGGGGCTCTTGTAAGTCCACTGACTAGGCAGAGATTGGTAAATTGGAGTCAGGCAGTGGCTTCTCCTTGTGGGTTAACCCTTTTTGATATAAGTCTTTTTCCCCAATTCCTTCTTGTGAGAACTTTGAATTTTCCATCTTTTTTCTCAGATTCAGATCCACCTTCCCCAGCCCAAAGCACAAAAAGCCCCAGCCAGCACCAGCAAACACCAAAATTCTCTCTTGTATGCAACCAGCTTTCTACTTGTATCTTAAAATTAAATAAACCTGAACAGGAAAATCTGCATGTGTGAGTGCACAGGGATGCATGT
Organism: Ploceus nigricollis; assembly: GCA_013399945.1. Taxonomy (NCBI): domain Eukaryota; kingdom Metazoa; phylum Chordata; class Aves; order Passeriformes; family Ploceidae; genus Ploceus; species Ploceus nigricollis. The sequence continues at coordinate 57,066 of VXBC01013058.1, forward strand.
GCATATAAAACATTGCTGACTTGGCCTCTTGTCAGAGATGCAGAAATGTTGGGGTCAAATTCTGCTTGTGGTTAATTCAGGATTACAGCAGTGTAGCAGCTGCTTTGGAGATTTTGACCAGGAACTTCACCTTGGATATGTTATCAGTAGTGCTTTTGTAGCAAAATTTCAGCTAGTAGTGGCATTTTTGCTCTCTCTTGCCAGGAAAAAGTCTCTTTAAAATGTTCTCAGTGCTCTCAAGTGTTACAGCACAGAAACATACATCAGTGCTGCCCCTGAAAGAGGACAAGGTGGGTCTGGGGGTGACCTCAGCACCAGCAGAATTGTTGCCATAAGTCATCTGGTGAACTAGATGGGCTGGTGGCAGGGTGGGATCCACAGCCCAGGGAGTGTCTGGTAAGGCAAAAGATGATGGGTCAGGTCCTGCACTGGCACAGGAGGTCTGGCCAGGAGGAGGATCAGGAGGAGCTGGATACAGGGACCTCTGGGAGGGGGGCAGATCTATTAGAACCTGCTACTGCCCTCAGGACCTAAAGAATTGTGTGGCGAGTGCAGTTTTAAACCACATTGCTCATCCCTCTCCTATGTTTCCTGGTCAGTCAGGAAGCTCTGCACCAATTTACTTAGAGAGGAAGAGATATTTTGAAAAAAGTATTATGCAGACCCTTTATCATCATTGAAGATATGTCTCTTAAATTGAGAGAGTTCCCACGTGGTGGGAGCTGTGGGAAGCAGTGAGCAGGGTATGGTGGATGCATGACTGCCTGCACAGGCCTATGCATGATATTCCTCACAAATTAATTTGATGTGTGAGCTGGTTTTCTGCTGTGCTACTGGTATGTACTTTCCTCACAGGCTTTTTCTGCCCAAAGACATGCCATTGCTGTTGAAAACAGCTGTGATTGTCATGGCAGCCTACTTCCAGCTCAGATGAGATGTAAGAAAATGCAGGAAAGGACATGAATTTTAATGGCAAATGTTTTAGATGACCGGGAGGATAACAAAACCAGTAAAACAAATACAGTAACAGTGTTAGAAAATGAAATATCAGTAACTTCCTGTTTGTAATAGGCAAAAATTTTAGAGAGAAGCCTGTTCTAAAGTTGACTGTAATAGTTTGCCTGTCAAGACAGATTATATCATTTGGGCAGAGCTGAGAAAACAAAACCTCTGTTTTCATAAAATATATCTGTGGAGCTTTCTGCTATGCATATTGTTACATAGATTATGACCCAATGATTTCTCTACTGCCCTGTAAAGGAATATGCAGGTTTGCTCCTTGGGGGACTCGTGTTTTAGCATCCCTGCAAGAGTGCATTTCATACTCTGTGCAGTTGTAAAGAAGCCTTGATGCCTAAACTCCAAGGGTTTAATCTGTGAGTAATATTGATCTGAATGTTTAGTGTAAATGTTTGGTGGCCACAGGCTTTTTAGAGATTTTGCTCTATATGAAGGCCATCTATTTTCCAAAACTACGAGGAAATAGATAGTTTCCTCCTAGATAGTTTCCTAAAAGATCTCTTTTCTGATCCTACTTTACTTCAATGAAGATCACAGGAGTCATTTTTGTGAAGACAGTGACATTTTTCAACATAAAAGTGCTTTTGAAATAAAAAGTTTAAATAAGGCTGCAATGCTGGAAAAAATACAATGAAGGTGTTATGGACTGCATAAATAAAATGCAGTGTAATATGAAATGCTCATACCATCACAATAGAAAAAACAAGAGTAATTAGCAAAACATAAAAATTATCTTGCCCTTTTGATTGGGCTCTTGCAGGCAAATGGCTGTCTAGGTTATGATATTCTTCTAAAGGACATTACCTCAGTTTTTTGGTCTCTTTTCTAAACATAGAGTTTAATGCTCAGAAAATGTGCCAGATTTTCAATAGTGATGTTCCTTGAAGGCTTTCCATTTTTAAAGCATTTTATTGGGTTATTTGGATGAATAATTCTTACACTGGACTTTCAAACTTGTAATTTCATTGGGCTTTCTTTTCTTATTGATTGTATTGTGATGGGCCAGCTGGATCACATATCATTGCAAAGACTCCCTGATATGAAAATTGGGACTTTTGTCCTTAAATGAGAAAATAATCAGCAACAGATAACTGATGCTTAATTTTGGATTATGAAAAAGATTGCATTAAAAACTGCAGCATTTGTGAAATATTCTTTAAATAATGTGAAAATTTCAGAACTAATATGTATTGTCCTGTCTTCTAAGTGCTAATTCAACCAAACCTGACAATTTAGTTGTAGGCTCATCAAAATTTCTCAGGCAGTTACATGCAAATTTTAACCTGTTGGAGTTGTAGCCTGTCTGGTTTTCTTGGACAGAAAAGTAGTGGGTCATAGCTGAAGAGCATTTCTTCAAGTAGGAAAAAACTCAAAAAAGTGTCAATTTGGGTTTGGAAGTATTATATTCTACTAAAGAAAATGATTCTCAGAAGCAAATGTAATTGAATTCTAGCTCTCAGGAGGCTGAATTTATAACCTGTCTTGGGCATTTTTGTCTGCTATTTTGATGTGTTATAACAGTGAAATTTTTGTGGGGTGGGATGAGTAAAGCTGATTTTTGGGCAATTTTTAGTTATGGCAGACGAATTTATGAGGACACATGCATACTCTCTATAATCAACCCCTCTTTTAGAATGTACATTTCTTCAAGTAGAAAAAACCCCAAAGAAGTGTCAGTTTTGTTTTTAGGGTTTTTCTGGTGTGCTAAGTGCTGCTCATCTTGGTCAGACAGATGAAAATGAAAAATGCTGTGAGCCATATCCTGTGGCTGCTCTCATTCTCTGGATTCTGCTCCTGCAGGTACCAAGTAAACGGAATTTGGCCCATTTCTCTTTGTTATTTGGAGAGTCGAATTTCTGTCAAGCAAAAGGCAAAAGCTGTTCTGTTATTTCTATCACAGGACACTGGTCTATCTCTGACAGATTTGACAGATGGTAATGGCACTGAAAAAATTAACTCCACCTGACTGCCAACATTTCCACCTTAAAGACACTGGGAAATATTAATTAGAAATATGATTTATTCTTTTAATGAGAGTGTGTATTCGGTATTAGTCACCAATGGCAAGTGCCTTGTAAAACCTTTACAGAAAAAGATATGCTGCTCAGTTATTTCATCTGTGACTTGCCTTGTGTTAAGAATTTAAATCATACCCTTTTGCCACTTTAATGCAAAGTGGATTTCCACTGTACTAAGAAATGCAGACAAAGATGTGATTTAGGATGAATCCTGTCAAGGTGTAACTCTATGTTAAATTCTTGGAGAACTCATCTGAAGACCAATATTGATGTGAAAAATATTTATGGTAGGAAGCTGTATGTCAGTAATGAAGGCTTTGTGGGCTGTTCCAGCCTCCAGAAGCACACTTCTTTTTTTTTTTTTTTTTTTTGTCAGTTCTCCCACAGCTAAGGCATTTGTCAGGTTGTAACTGCTTAAGAAACACCTCTTCACTTAATATTGTGGTATACAGAATTTCTAATTTTCTCAGGGAAGTCATGAAAATAGAGATTTTTAGCCTGGAGGGATAAGATAGAAGTTGTCTGACTATCAAAGGAATACTCTTCTAAGAGGAGAAACCATCACAAAGTCTAGCAGTTTGAATATAAAACTGTACAAACCTTCAAACTCTTAAGTATAAAGGAGTGTCAAATTGCCGGTAGTTTTCCTTTTTCCTTTCTTTCTCCCAGTTTCAATAAAATGATCCTTCAGCTGATCAAGTGTAACAAGATGACAAGCAGTAATTTAAATGGGATCATATTCTCTATGTAAATGATTGCAAGGGAAGAATGAAAGCTCATTTCTCCTGTGTGCTTGCACATCCAGCAGCTGCTCATCACATAATACTCATGGATGGATTCTGTGATTCTGACAGCGCATTAGGCAGCGAGGTAAAAGCACCAGGGAAATGAATGAAAGAAATAGCATGTGCCTGAGATGTTGGTGCAGCCAAGGTAGAACAGATTTGTCACTGGAGATAAAACAGCGTGATTCAAATGCATCCAAATGTAAGAAGGCTCCACCAAGAGGGGGGAGAAAAATAAAAGTGAGGATTTTCTTTCTTGCCTTTTTTTNCTTTTTTTTTTTTTTTTTATTATGACTGTTGATTTAAATGATTAATGAGAGGTTGGCCATTGTGGCTGTGTTGGGTGCACTTTGTGATGAAAAAATCAGTGGGGCTGGGGCTGCTCTGCAGCATTAGTTCTGAACCTTGAGGTTTCATGCTGTTGCTTTGAAAACGGGAAACCAGCATGGAGTCATTGTAGAAATGGCCCAAAGAAATCTGTTGAAACTATTTTCTTTATTAAAATTATTTTCTCTGTGAGAAATGTGTGCTTTTTACAGACAGTTTTGACTTCTGAGTGAAAAAATGAAACACCTGAAAACAGAAACTTTCAGCTTTCAGCAGAAAGCTGGAAACCTTTGATTTGAAAATGCTGCTGTGCTGCTTCACAAGTGTTGTATTCTACTAAAGAAAATGATTCTCAGAAGCAAATGTAATTGAATTCTAGCTCTCAGGAGGCTGAATTTATAACCTGTCTTGGGCATTTTTGTCTGCTATTTTGATGTGTTATAACAGTGAAATTTTTGTGGGGTGGGATGAGTAAAGCTGATTTTTGGGCAATTTTTAGTTATGGCAGACGAATTTATGAGGACACATGCATACTCTCTATAATCAACCCTTCTTTTAGAATGTACAGAGACCTGATTCTTTTCACTTAAATCATACTTAACTGTCTTCCTTCCCTCACACTCCTAGAGAAATGCTTGTGTAATAGACAGGTTGTCAGCAGACAAACTCCTTTTCATCATCACAAATAACTGTAGGCTTGAAATATTACTCAATTTTCTTGAGCCAGGAAAGGAGCTTTACTTTAAGGGAAGGCTTAAAAAAAATTGTTTCAACATTTCAATTTTCCATCAGAATATACTGTGCTGTTATATATCTTTACTCCAGCATTTTGGATAACCTCCTGCTATGTTGAAATCTAGCATGCACCCTCCTTGCAGTAATTTACTTTTAGATGAGGCACACTTGGAACCTCATCGTGAGATAGTGAGGCATTTATGAGACTTCAAGGCTATGTCTAAGCAGCAACCTGATCTGGTGGAAAATGTCCCTGCCCATGACAAGGGGCTGGAGCCAGAAGGTCTTCAAGGGCCCCTCCCAACCCAAACCATTCTGTGATTTATACTCAGTCAACTAGACGAGTGGTTTTTTTAACTCTCCTTTACTTAAATTGTTTCATATTCCATTGTTGCTGAAAATTTGACACAGAAAAATCAGGCAATTGTACAAATGCAGATCTTCAATTATTAATACCCACTATGACTCCTGTGACATAAACTGGCAGAGCAAAGGTTTTGCTTTCACAGTGGGTTTTTCACCCACTTGAACCATCCAGAAGTGTCACTTTATTTCTATGAAGTAAGACAGGTGCATTAGCGCTTTAACATGCTCAGCTGCTTCTTACCTTGTCACATTAATATTCTGTCCAGATTTTTAAATAAGTTACAAGTATGCAAGTCAAACTGTTCATGCTGCAGGCTGCTTTCCTGTATTTCACTTGGAGCAGTGCTGGTAGGTCACAGTGATATTAATCTATAATAAAGATGAAGAAATTTAAAGCAATGATTGATTACAAGGTGACTTTACTTTTATTTTTTGAATTACTGGATATGATTACCAGAAGAGGCAATCATCTCCACATCAGAGCAGCAAGAGTAGCCCTGTCAGGATGGTTGTCCAGAGATGCACTCTGAGTGACTAATGGCAGAAAACAATATCAGAGAGCTGTGTGGGCAGTTTGAAAGAACAACTAATCTGACTAATGGAGGATTCTTTCTTGTTTGTGAATAACCCACGTGTGAATTCTGTTTGTGGTTTTTGGTGCTATTTTGAATTGCCTCTTAAATTTTCCTGAAGGAGTTTCAGCTGTTGAGGTGATTGTAAAATGCTTGCTGTTAGTATTCCTTGAAGTATCCAGTGTTAGTGGATGTCCCTGTATGGTTCAGTTGCAGGATTTTGTCCTATGCTTTTCTGAGGAGCCTAGAGTGAGAATTCCCAATTTGAGGTGATGGATCTAATTTATGGTGGTCATTTTTATTAGACTGAATTCTGGAAGTGAGACTTAGAGTGCCTCAGCTGAGAAAAATAAACTGCTAAACAGTGCTTTTAGAATTATACCAAGTTTCTTATTTTAGCACTGGAATCAAGAGAAATTGATTCAACAGCCTTGCAGAATTTAGGGTCCTACTTAGCACCTTTTGGTCGGAGCAAATGCAGTTGCACAGCATCTTTATGTTATAGTGTGGTAGTTTGAACCTTCACTGGCATTGCAGGAATACCATTTGCTTATGAAAAAACAAAAAAATATTTAGGGTTACAAAAAAAAAAATTAGCATTGAATAACTTTAATCCATCCACGTTTTTTGTTAACAACAACAAAGATGTAGATGGCCTTTTGCTCAGTGCTATGATTCTCATATTGTAGCAAAAGGAATAGTTAAAATTATGGCTGCTAAATACAGCTTCCAAAACTGAATGTGGACATTTTCCTTTTGTCCAGATCAAGAAATGTGTTTCTGACAGCCTCTGAGCTAGCAAATGCTGTTCTCTGAGGTTTCTCTGTCCAAATTTGTTTTCTCTCCTCTTATAAATGTTTTCAATGAGATAGAAACAGGCAAGAGAGGATGCAATGAAAATCTTAGTTTGGTAAAGCAATTAAGTATTCCTTTGCCCTGCATAAACTTCTTTAAAATATAGTTGACTTTTCCCTGTACCTTTTTTTCCATGTTGGCACAGGCCTGTGGCTCTAAAATTCAAAATGTTTTGTCCACACCCTTCTAACGAAAGTTTTCAGCCAAAAGATTTAATAAAGTTCAGATAAGAGAGTCGTGTTATGCCTTGGTTATCTCTTGCCTGGAGAGGCAGAAGGGCTCATCTTTTACACTGACAGCTCTGAGTGGCTCATATGACTGAAACATGTACATTTGTCTTGGTTTTTTTTAATTTCTTGCTGCCCTAGACACCAGAACAGCAGAATCTGCTACAGTGGATATGTTCATTTTAACTCTTCCTGCATAAATGTCGAGCCTCTTATAGAGGAAAACATGGTTTCTGCTCCACTTGCCTTTCCCTCTGCCTAGACAGGTACAAGCACAATTTTATGGGGCATTTTGTAGATGGTGTCTCCCTGTGCCTACTCTTAACTGCATGGGTGCTGTTAAGCACAGAGTAGTCAGTAGCCATACAGACTGTTTTAAAAACAGTAAAATCTGTGCACTTTGGATTCTTTATTGTACAGGACCAGCAAATGATGTCAGGTACTGGCTGCTGTCAGTTTTTTTCTGCTCTGTGGCCTATTAATGTGTCTAAAATCCACCATATTCTCTCTTCCTCTGTAAGCTCTGTGGACCAATCTTGCTCATGACACAGCCCAGGAGGATGCCATGGTGTGTGAGAGCATTGGGGCTGGTGTTCCATCTGAGAACAGCATTGCTCCAGCTGTGCTCCTCTCTATGTACCTCCAGAAGATCCACAGTCTTGTTCTAGATATATAAAAGAAAGATTAAAAAAAATAAGAACAGTGAAACTTTATAAAAATTTCACTGGCTTCATGCTTCACACACACTAAGGCAGCTCTAAGAATCTCAGAAATAGCACGTGTGTAGGTGGTATCAAATCACAGAAGAGATGATCTCTAGTCCATTATGGACTCTGAGTCACAGAGCAAGAAATTATTGCTGTGATCTAGAAATTCCAAGGAGAGAAGGTTGGAAACTACTGATGCCCCACCAGAAAACCCCAACAAGCAAAAAAAGATGCCCCACTTGAAAGTGTTTTCTTATGAAGCTTTAAGACAAGCAAAAGGCTCTGCCATGTTTTCAATTCAGTGCCATGCAGGAATATGGATTTTAAAAGCAGATTTTTATTTATAGACAAGCTTTATGTGTCAAGCAGGTAACACAGCATGATTTATAGGCAATTAGAGCCTGTGCCACAAAAAATGCTTAAGGGTTTAAGTCTTGCCTTAGTGTCTTACATGTGAAATGATGACCCTCTGGAGGAAGTGAGAGCTTTTGCTCAGATGATGTCTCATTCTGACATTTTTTGACTAAAAGTTCTCCAGATGACTGGAGTGCTGTGCTGGGGATTATTGAAGAGACACCCTCACTCCTTGCATGTTGAAGCAGGTCTGTGTGCACAAACCTTCCTACACCTCACTGGACGAGGCTGATCCAGAAAATTTGTCCGGGGTATGTTCAGCAGACCTGCTCTTGCCACAGCTGAGCCATCAAGTGCATCATGAGAGTTCCTTTCACCACCCCTTTTTCCCATCTTGTTCATCCTACAGCTTGTGCTTGAAGGAGACAACTCATCAGGATGTGGGGTTAGCTGCTTTAACTTTCTTGCTTTTGCCTGAAAAATGCCCTCAGCTGCCACCTGAATGTGTTTCAGAGAGAGGAGGAAGATTTAGCACGGTTTTCCTATGTCCTGGGTAAATTTTTTAAGTAAAGTTATAGTCAAAAATTTGGGCTTTTCCCTTTATCATTCTTAGAGGAAAAGTGTCACCCGCATTTAGTTTTTAAAGTAAAACAAACAAGCCCCAAGCTCATTCATATATATATATACATATATATGTGTGTATATATATATATGTGTGTGTGTGTTTGACTGGAATATGCAGGTCAGGGCTTTAATAATATTTAATTATAATAGCTATAATAAATCATAATTTAGATCATTAAAAGAGGAAGACATTCCAGTCTAAATAAAAGCAAGCAGCTCAACATCTGTCAAGTGTGTTTGTCTCTGGCACTTCTGTTCATGTACCTGCAACATGTTTTTGAGATTGATGCCTTTTAGAACTCCCATTCTGAGATGACCAAGCTCCACAGTGTTGAAATCTTCATGCATAATTCAAATTGATAAAAAATCCACATGTAGTAGAGTTGTAGTTTTGCATACTTTGGGTGTAGTTTATTTGTCTAGTCCATGAACATAGATGAGGTTTTTCTGCATTAATTGAAATGCTTGGAAATAGTTGAGGTTAAAAAAAAAAAAGTGATTTTTCCCTATTCCATTTTATAGTGCTGAAATTTCCTAATCACTCCAGCAGTCTGTTTTTGTCTCTTTTTTGGTGGTTTTTTTTTTTTTGGTCTTTATCACAACCATCTCTTCTGCATGTCACTGTGAATTCACAGACATGATATTATAATGTCAGATGAAATGCTCCTCCAAGTCTTTAGAGATGTCATTGATGCAAACCCATCATGGTTACATCATGTCAAGATGTTGGTGAATAATGTCACTGGGAATCTTTGGAGTGCATTTCATGGTAAAGAATTGAAATAAAAAGATGTCAAAGCAATTTCAAAATTGGAGCCTTCTGATTATGAAGGTGATTATGAAAGACAATAGCTGTAACTTGGCCCATGTTACCAGGTGTTCTGTCTTCTGAACAGCAGTTAAATCTTCCTCAGATTAGCTTATAACAAAGTAAAGATGCCCATGTCATTGAATGTCACCTCTGTCACTTGTCTAGGATTCTGGTAGCAGTTGGGGAACAGTGTGATATCATTTGTCTGACAAGAATAGAAGGAAGTTTTGGCTGAAATTTTGGAAGCTGAGAGTTTTACAGTTAGGATTGAATTCTTAGGATGATTACTACAATATACACTAAGGAAGAGTTAATCCTTGTCAACAATTCTGTGAAAAGAAGAGAAAGGAGAATATGGATAGAGATGGGAGAGTTAGTTTTACCTTGTTATAACTAAATATGTGCTCAACTCTCAGTGGCTTCTGAGCCTCAGTGTATCAAAGTACAAATTAACTGAGATGTTTCTCCTGCAAGTTAGGCAGATGAAAGGAAAAGGTTGCTGTTGACATTTGAGATCATTCCGATGATGCAGATATGTGATTCCTTTTGAACCCAGATGAAAGTTTGCAGAATGTGTGTGTTTTTCTCGTTAGTTCCCAATTTTTCTAAATTTCTTCTTAATTTGTGATCAATCCAGTTTTTGCAGGCTGGGATTGCTGTGACCATTTTTCTACCCAGAAGCTTTACTACTTACAGCATTGTAGTTGGAATACAGAAAGATAACAAGTTGCTTGAAGCAAAGCTGCTGTTTCTTCATTTAATGTCAGGTCTGGTGTCTTTTGAATGCTGGCATTCGGTTTCAGAAGGGAGATGTTCCCCCTGTATCTGATCTTGGTAGGCTGGAGATGAAATTTAAAAAATATTATAGTTGGATGCCCTGGGCTGCCAAGGGCCTTGATCCAGAAATATTGGAGGTCACTGCACGAGGTAGTACATTAGGATAGGTATTTAATAGTTCTGATGTTTTATATTGCACTGAGCTATCAGTAGCTTGTAGATAAAAGGAATATGAACAAAATGTGAAATCCTTCCCTCAGTTCTTGATATCTCTCCTGTCACTTTGGTTTTTTTTTTGGTGGGACTTGTTTTGACGTGAATTTTTTCTGCTTTGAATTTTGTCTGCCTTAAAATTCACAGCTTTCATACTGCATATTGAGATGCACGAAATGAAAAGGGAGGCTCTAGAAATATTAACTTACTGATATGTCATTTGTCCATACATATTCCTTTGTAAAAATAAACATAGTTAAAGAATTAAGATATTTTCTCATTTATAATAAAGATCAAAGGAGTTAAGCAAAAATATGGAAACATTCATCTATGATTTGTGATTATTCATTTGTAAATGAATTACCTTTGCCCAGGTACTCTTATTTAAACTTTTATTTAGTCTATTCTAGCAAGGATATGAGAATCTCTATTTTTTGATACAGTCTTCTTGGTCAGTAAACTCCAAAATGTAATTTGATTTTCAGAGTACATTTCAATGTTTACAAAAATAGAAGGTGCAAGTTACGAAATTAACAACCATCTGGCATAAATTTCAGAGGATTTAATTCTTGACCTCATTATAAAATCTGCTATTTAAAATAATAATGCCTTTCACTTTAAAAAAAAAATCAAACTAATTTGCCCAGTTTCTGTAATAATCTTTGCTCCTTCCTCTAAGAAGTAACAGTTTTTCAGCCTATGCCTCAAATAGGAATCTATATTTTTTATAAAGATGGTTGCATTTCCAAATAGGAAACAATTTGTATAAAAAGGAGTTTTCTTGGATTAAAAATATGTGGAAAACCACTAACAATTTTTCATAAATTAACTGAGCCTAAAAATAAAATGAAAACTATTTGAGTAAATACAAATCTGAAGAGCAGTTTTAGTCATCTAGGCAGAGTTAACAGGATTTTTAAAACTAGAAAGAAATATGCTAGGGATCAACTTGATTCAACGTGATTTGAAATCTGGAAACTGCTTCTCTCTGCAGTACCTGGTGTTCATTACATTGATACTTTAAGAGTTTATCTCATTTCTTTCAATTGATTTCAATAAGACCAGAGCTGCTCTTCAAGTGTTCTTGTAGGTTTGTTGCTGTTGTGTTAGAGCTGCAAGATTGTGCAGAAAAAGGAGAAATATTTGAAATATTTCTGATGAAAGTAGTTTTCAGATGTATTGGCTAGGTTTTAAAAATATTTTTCTGTGAAACATGATGCTCTTGGGTGTTAGTGAATCTTATAAAAATTAAATTTTCTCACAAGACACCACTGAAAAAAGGAGCTGATATTCTTAAAAGTTAGATAAATTTTCTTGCTATGCTCAAGAGAGAGAGATATGTCAGAAAACCCAAACCTTCCAACTTCCAATTCCTTGCTTTATTTGAAAGGCCAAGCTCCTCCTAATAAATCCTGATGATTTGGAAAAGCATTTTTGATTGGAAAATAAGTGCTATTGCAAATATGATATTTGAAAAAGCTGATTTAGATTCTTGCACCCCTCCAAGATTAATTTTTGCATACGCCTGTGCTTTTTAAAAAAATGTTTATGTCCTCCTTAGCTGTTGTTTTCTCTGATGGAAACTATCCCCAAGAGACTGTTCTAACTTGTTAAACCTGGCCTGTTACCATCTTGACAATCTTTACAATCTGTAGCCTAATCCTGAAGCTGACCTGCTTGGTAACTCCTTAAAATGTAAAGTTTTCCTTTTTTTTTTTTGTGATTTCTTCCAGTGTAGGTCAGTCTTACATGTCTAGGGAGCCATGAATCTGGAGCCTACAGTGAGGAAGTATATTCTCCTGAGCTCAGGAGGACCTGGTCTGGTTAATCCCTCTCTTTTGGTCTGAAGTCCACCATCCCAAACTTTTGTGCTTCATTCCTAGCAGCCTCTGACCACAACAAATGGAGAAGGGAAGGAATGGATTTTTAGGGGTTTTAAGCAGGAAGGTGAATGCTCTGATAAAGGCAATATTTGCTTGTCTTTCTGGGCTGCTCCATGGGGCAGTTAGCTCTGAGGTAACTTGAAAATATGGTTTGCAAGAATGTCTTGACAGCCAAGGATGGAGTTCTAGGGGAGAGCTCAAAAGGGTGCTGGGTCACGAGAGCTGCTCGTTTCCACACCCTGGGAGTTTGTGGTTGGCGTAAACCTGTACTGGAAATGACTCAAGTTCATGTGAGTTTGTTTCTAGTTACTTCTTGTAGAAAAAGTTCTGAATAATATGGTTTTTTAATTTATTTTTAACTAGGTGGAGTTTTTAAATTCAAGAGGGCCTTAAAAAGTCGTATCTGGACTTCTTTTAATTTATTCACTGCAAATGTATTAACGCAAACACAAGGGTTGCAAGCAAACCTCTTATGAGTTTATTTGCATTTTGCCTGAAAGAAAATAAATCAACAATTGGCTGCTGCAGACATTAAAATATAGCACTTGAATTGTAACACTGCTGTGAAATTAAATATAAATGCTTCAGAGATCCAAACAACATTAAAGTGTTGAAGAAGATGGAATTTTAAATCTTGATTTCTGGCAAGAGAATACATATATAATAAACAATTAGGAAACAATCCAACTCCCTAGGAAAATAATTTCCTTGCATTAGTTTCTATCTGAGTCTACATTCTGAAAAACACAGTTAAATGATTGTGTAAAATATTTGTTGTTAAATGTGATGCCATAAAAGGTAAAGAGGATAAAGCAATATGAGCCTGGTAATAAAATGGTGCTGTTTTTTGAAATATGGTTTAATGAACAAGCTGAGTAACCACTTTGAAACAAAGTTAGATTCTGTTGCTTTCACTGACAGATTTGAGTATTAGCACAGAGTCTGTTTATGAGTTATGCCATTTTTTTTTCTTAGGTTTTACATTAAAATACAGGAAGTAGCACTGATTTAGAGCTGTATTCTTAAATGACAGTCAAAGACAGAACTCAGAGTATGAAGGAACTAGAAAATCATCTCTCTCCAAAAGTACTACTGTGCAAGAGCATATGTTCACTGATCATTTGTCCTATATACAGAGTTGTCTTTGAAAGCAAGGTAATACAGCAACTTCAGGCAGAAATGAGTTTTGGCTGTTTATTTTTTTTTTTCTGTCTAGGGTTTTAGGTTGAAAAGAGATACCTTCTAATATTAAAAAAAACCCAAACAAACAAACCCCAAACTAAAAAAAATGGAAATATTTTGTTTTTGACTTCCCCCGCAATTAGAAAATTAGATTTGTAGTTCCAATTCAGCTTCTGCTGCAGAGTGGGAAGACAGTTGACCTGATGATTTTTGAAATACAGGAGACCCTGCAGACCTCTACAAAGTTTGGGCTATCTATAGGAATTCCAGCATCTTGTTCTACATGACATTTGTTAATTAATTTATAAATGTCATTAACTTTTGTGGTCATCATTCAGTATTTATATTCTGGAATATCTTCAGCATCTTTCATAGAAGGGACTTCCCCCAGTAACAATAAGTCATATAAAAACTTTTTATAGAGGACGAGGCAACTGTTTTATGGTGTCCTTTCTCGCCAACAGCCTTTTGAAAATTTCAAATGATGGGTGATTAGGTATTTATATGGCACTGCTACCCTTTCTAATTAAGTAAATTTCTCAATCCTACAACCACTAGTGAGGTTAAGGACACCAAAAGAATTAAAGACAAATTGGAGCAGGTGAAGAGAGGGAAAGCTAAAGAGACTTGAGGCTGACTAACTAATACCCTCAATATCTGTAATGATTTTAGGTCCATATGGAATACCATTTGAGATATAACTCAGCATATTTTTATCCATAATGATTCAGAACCTCATAAGGTAAAATAAAGCAAGCATGCAATAAATTTCTTTAACAAATTAAAGTAAAAATGTAGCAGTGATTTACGAAGTAGGTCAAATGTGTTGATCACCACACCAAAGATGGAGCTACATTATAAGATCAGCAATTTCCTAATGCTGAGCAGGATTCACAGGGATGGGTAATAATTTTCATGTAAACTACTCTGAAACTGAGCAGTTGTACTAACTCAGCTTATGATTCTGCAGTAGTTAAACCTTGAATTCTCTCAAGGTAAATTCTCTAGTATGCCATGCATTCTCCCACCCCACTCAGTTTTAAAACTTCCACCTTATAAATTGATTAACTCTCCCTTTAACACTGATGACTTTAGTTTAAAGGTGCATTTTTGCAGTTCTTTTTTTGCCAGAAATCACAAATGACAGATTTGTTATCTTTGTAGATCTTACACTATGGAACAAGGCACAAGCACTGATGCATGTCTTTGAGACAATTTTTAAGCTTTCTAAGCACGGGGTGCCCTTGTCCTGATGTCTTTATTATGAGACCTTGCCTATGCAGATACTTTCATGCTCAGAATAAACAATTTTGAAAACTTTATATAGAGGATGAAGGAAAAAGGAGATAGCTAAAATAACATGAAAAGTAATTTGGAATGTATCTCACCTCTCAAAGTCTTCAGAAATACAGCAGCAGAGAAACCTGCACCTTCACCAGTGATCTCAGAGTCATGTTGTACACACAATGCTTCTTGTTACCCGATGACTTTTGTTGGACAGTGGCTCTTTATTTTCTCTGTGCATGATTAGACACAGGTGTTCTGGAGCATGAATCTCCCCCTGCTGATCTTTCAACTGTAGTGGCAAAATCTTTTCATTGCTGGCTTATGGTATTACAGTTATAGAGTGATTTTATCCTGCAGACTCTTCCTGTGGGGTCTTCTGAATGGTGGTCTGCCTTGCAGTGTGATTCAAATTAGGTCACCCTTGGCCATTTTACCTCAGTAGCCAGGCCTGCTCACTCCCCACAGTTCAAAAAGCCTGCTGCATTTAAAGAAGAAAGTATATTCCTGTTTAGATGGAAGACCTCATACATGACACACTTGTTTTCCAGATATGTGTAATCTTGAAGTAAAAACCTGCAAAATGACTGAAAAACCTCAACAACCCTAAATGAGGAAATCAGCCACTTAGACTATGACCTGCCAAGCAACAAAATTAAGATTAAAATTGCTCTCAAAGAAGAGAATTTGCAATGGTAATGGAACTACATATAAGTCAAATAGTCTATCTTCATCTTTTCATCTTGATCGAAAAGCTTCCTTTTAAGCTTCTTGAGATTAAACTCATTTAAAATGCAAGCTTGTATAGGGTCTGTATTCTTGTGCAACCTATTTTAGTCACAGTTTTGTGCAAGAGCTGTCACTGGTACAATGTTACCCACTGTACTGATTCTTTCTATTATTTGTGTCCTGGAGTTGAAATACATGTCACAGCTAAATTAAGTTCAATATTAATTTAGGCCATTTTTAATGTGTATATGCAGTGTAGATGTTTTTACCACCTTTTGTTTAATTGTAAAATATTGCCATAGTTGACATAGCTTTGAGAAAAACCTGAACTACTTGAGGACAATGATACCTGACGTACCCTTCCAAATGATGATTGGTATCTTGAGAATAATTATCCTCTGTGCAGTCATTTGTCCTTCATGTTCCTTTCTTCCCATCTACTTTCTAGAGGGGATCTTAGAGACAAAGGATGTAGTTGCTGCTAACATCAGATTCCAAACTCTATTATCTACTGAGATACAGCAAAACCTGTAATTGCAATGGACTTGAACAGCAAAGTGAGAAAAAAAAGCTTATGTATCTGAGACACCAAGCATAGCTATGAAATGCAAAAGGGTAACGGCAGTTTCACTAGGAATGAAATATTCATGTTGCTAACTTACATAAAACAAAAGATGGAGTGTTTTCTGCAGGGAAATTACTTTTGCTGATGAGCTCCATTTATGCATGATAGAGTTTTAAATTTTTGAAAACCCCCTTGGTTATTTTTTTCTCTTTTCAGTTTTAGCGGCTTTAATTTTAGGCTTATAAACAGATATATGGAAAATTTCTTGCTGAAAGGGCCTTATTCTGTTTAAAGTCATATTTATTACATTCAGCAAAAATAGAATTGCTTCTTTCAATGGCAACGAACACAAAATCAATATTTAAGACTGCAGTCTCATAGACTTCACGTTGCAAAGTGAGTACTTCAGTTTGGAATTGCCCTATAATGAAATGTATCTTCATTTATCATTCTTCTTTTAAATTCTCCAGAGGTTCTGGTTTTGCAGCAGGTAGCTGGAAAGCAGACAGTAGCAGAGGGAGTTGAGAACCCCAGCTGTTGGCCAAGATTAAAGTATGTCCCCAGAATTACCCCAGAGGTCTGATGTGCTTTCTTCATGCTCTTGGTGGAGGATCAACATGTCCCAAAGGCAAACCCTGGTGGTATTAGTGGAAAACTCCTACACACTCTGTGGGCTTGATATGAAGCTGGACTGAGGAGATCTGGAAATCTAGTCTCGAGCTAAGCCCAAATTCTCTGAAACATTCCTGAATCTACCTTGTTTCTGTATCATTACAAGCAGTTTTTTGAAGGCCAAGTGATTACTGACCTTATTGGCTTTTGGCCAAGACATCAGACTTAAAAACTTCTAAATAGTTGCTTTGGACAGCACATCACTTCAGGTAATATTTAACTTCAGCAGTTCAGGGTGAGTTGTTGGCTTATGTTCAGTGTCCCAGGGGAAAAAAACATTAAGAGGATATAATTCCATCAAGTCTAAGAAAAATATGTTCTTGGAAGATGTTAGATAGTGCTAGGGTATACAGAATGTACAAAGCAACAGTAAATAAAACCTGTCTGTTTAAAAGTAATACTGTTACCTGAATTTCTTTCTCTTTTGGCTAGAAATTATGCAGTATTCTTAGTATGTGTATTTAGATACCAAAATACAGCCAGGTTTGTCCCATAGAACAGAAATTTTGTAAATAAGCAGTGAATTTATTGCTCTGATCTGTTTGAGATTGTAATATTTGGCCTACTAAATAGGTAAAAAATGAAATAGATTTATTTGATTGCACACACCAAAGAGTATAGGATATGCATCCTAGGGAATAAGTCGGTGCTTTAAATTATTTTTGTTTTTAAAGGCTACTGTAGTTTAGAGTCTCCTGTAAAAATGTTTGCAAGAATAAATTTGCTAACAGTATTTTTGTCCTTGACTCTTCAAAGTGACAGATGTCGTAAGTTAGGAAAACTTCATCTTCCCTGCAGTAACCTTTTATTAAGAGATCATAATGGTGGCAGAAGCATAACTCTTGTGACATTCAAGATGATGAATGAAGAAACCAGAGGACTGGTTTGAGATGTGTATTAACAAATGAGAAAATTTTTATGCTTTCCTTACTATAAAGAGAGAGTGAGTGAGAATAGAGCATGATTTTAATATAGAGCTTTTCTAATGTAAATATTAGCAATAAATATGTGCTGGTGATGGTTATTTGTGGGAAACAGACTAGGACTGCCTGCTCATGCTGTGGGTGCTGAAAAGCAGAGTCAGTTCTGCTGCTGGTGGTGCAGCACAGCTGGCTGAGCTGCTCAGGGCATAAGGCACCACATCTGTAAGAGTCAGCCAGCTCCCAGACCCTCTGGCCCTCCATGCTGTGGGACTGCTGTAGTGCAGCGAGCTGAACGAAGTCATGCGTGAACCCCAAAGTAGAGTGGGAAGTCTTAAAACTTTCAGCTTATTGGCAAATTAATTGTTGGATCATCTTCTTCTTCACCTGCTCCAATTTGGATGATAGCTGCAGTATGTGAGGCCATAGTTAAATTCAGTTCTTCCCTCGGTGCATGAATCTATAGTGTTGTTAATAGGTAAAATAGCCTTCTTTCTTCTTTTTCAGAGAAAAGGTTGATAGGGTTGAATAACAATAACAGTTCTAGTATTGTGTTCTTTTTCTGCAACTCTCAAAAGGCCTTTGCAAAGCTGATAAGCATAATTAGACCTGATCAGAAACTTCCAGGCAGGACAGAGCTCTGCTGGAGAGCACTGATACAGTAGGACTGACTGCTTTGGCTCTGGCCTTTGTTTGTCTAACAAGTTTTGATAACAGCAGAATACATGTTTGTATTCTGCAATATGTAACAGTTACAAAATCTACTTTCTAAAAAAAAAACCCTTCAATGGTTCTCTCCCAAATTTACTCTAAACCAGGACACAATGGTTCTATAAATGAGTTATTCCTACAAGGAAATATTTTTCTGCAGATTTACATGATGCCTTGGAGAAGCCCTTATTGTACTGAGGTTGAATCTGTGCTTAGGAACTGGCCAACAGCCTTATCAAGAATTAATTTTTAATTAATATTTTGTGGAATGTATTATATAATCCTTGGTTTTAGCAGTTGGCCATAGCACTCATTCAGCACCCTGGCAGGTGCATTACAGATGTCCTTTCTTTTTAGAGCTATTGGGTGGTGACACAGAAAATGCCCCTGGTAGCTGATACTTTCCTCTCTGAGCAGATAGGTTATGTGGTGAATTTCTTAGAACTTGTTATAAGAACTACTGTTTGAAAATAAAATGAAGTAATATTGACTGTGATATGAGCAAAGCAGGCTATTAGATTTGATCTCTGTATCGTGGTGCTGTCAACTGCAGATGAAAAAAAAATGGTGAAAAATGGGAATCTGTACAGTCCTGGGGAGACATCTGTTGCAATAGAACAGCCACCCATATAAAATTAGTGAATATATTAATTAGAAGCCCAGGAGAAATACTAAACTAGGAATATTAACTTAGTATATGATTTCAAAACGGAAGGTGCATAAGGTCAGCTATGTAAAAAAGCAGGTCAGTTGTAAAAAAGCTCAAGATAACACCTCATGTCTCCAGACACGTTCTGATGAACACATAAGCCAGTGTCATCTTTTACTGTGATGTGGGAGAACTTCTCTAGGCTGCTGGGTTTACAAATTGGAGAGATGAGGTAGGAATTCACATTACATGTTTGACAAAAGATTGATTTTCCTCCTCTGTTTGGATTTGTTAAAGGCAACAGTTCAAAAAATGGCTAAAAACCTGTAATTCTTTGGGTCCATGTTCCATCCTGCCATTATATATGACACTTTTGACACTTTTTACTTTATACTGTGGCATATTCCTTAGATACTGTAGGAGTTAATTCTGAAATGTTTCACACTGATGTGATTTATAACACACTTGACTCATTACAGGGATTTTCTTTATGAATGAAGTGTGATAATGTGCAAAGAAAAAAAGGGGCAAAAAGGTTTTTCTTCAAATAAATTGAAAAATAGATCCAGGGAATATTTTTAATCATTAGCATAAAGATGTTGCCACTTTCCAGAGGGGAAGACATTTTGTAGGAGATGTTTAGCCTTGAGGCAGTTCGTTCTTTACACAGAGGCATAAAAAATACAGCTCCTGGCTGTTTTTATCATTACTAATAAATGAATAAGCACACGTTCTGAAAAAACCATGTTTTATCAGAAGGACATGTTACACTGTTCTTATCAATAATTCTATGCAAGTAAAATTCAAGCCTGTGGGATTGTATTGTTGCGATTCTTTTATGCAATCACTTTTCATAAAAGAAAAACAGACTGAGGTGGTGCTGAATGATGGATGAAAATTTTAGATGTAATTAAAACAAAAAAATTGAATTTCCAAGTTCCTTTAACAAAGGGAATTAAAAAAAATACTGTAAAGCTATGGTTTGACAGATAATATTCCATTAAAGTGAACTGCATGCAGGAAAATTAGGCAGGCTTATATGAGAGAGATTGACAAGCTTTAAATAGCCATGATTATGTGAATAGCTGACCTATTTTGCTTCCCACTTTAATTGTAGAGATGAAAAGATTAAGGATTGTGCTGGAGAGTGCAACTGGAACTTTTAAGGGGGAAAAACCAGAGAAACAGCAATCCTGCAGGAATACTGCAAGAACTCAAAGGGAGTTACATAGCTATATCAGCCATAGAATGATCTCATTGCTGCCATCAAGTGTGTGAGCATCATGAAACACTGCTTTTTGGCAGGTACCCGAGGAACAGAGCAAAGATGATCCAGTCAGTGGAGTTAGTTGAGATTATCATGGACTCATTTCAGAACTAGGAAAAAAATTCAAAGACAAGATCCTACTTTGGCCACATATTATCCCAAACATAAGCAATTTTTATACTCATAGTCACATTTGGTGAATAATTTTGTGAAGAATAATTGTAGTTTGGAGGCTTTATCCATCAGAAGAAAAACAGCAGCTCACTTAAAATTTCCTGGATGAGTAGCATCACCTAATGTATTTCTTCTTGCTAGTTTTCATACCAAGAGCCTAATAAAATTCTCCTCAATTCACTTTCAGATAGGTATTAGTGGACACTCAGTATTTAACAATTGTATGTGAACTTCAATTTCTTTAAATTCTAATTTAAAGAATTTCTAAATTCTCTTCACTGTGTTCTCCTCTGCTCCTTGGAAGATATGTGGGTTATCCAGAGCACAAAGCAGAATGGAAAATTTCCAATCAGGGCATTCACTTTTTTGTTCTCTTTGGAAAGGCTGTATCAGGAGGTTGAAATTCAGGTGCATATCCTTTCTTTTCTGTTATCAGGGAAAATCTAGTTTTTAATCCTGTGGTCCAGTTCAATGATAGCAAAACCTCTCAGGCTTGTCTAGCTTCTCTAACTTTCCTAATGTTAAAAAAGTGTTGATTTTTTTTTTGGGTGCCTTTTACCTTTTTCAAGAAACAAGCCAGACTAAACAGCTTGGTTTTTATTCAATGACAGGTAGCAATTATGTAAGAGCAAAAGTTGACCTATAGCCAACACAATAGATTTTTGTTGCTTTTAAATACATATACCACTCTTTAATTCTGCTGTGCCACAAGTTCTTTTGACTCTGCTGGTAAAATCAGTGTCTTTTTTGCTGTATGATTCTGGTAATAGTAGTATTTTCCAGTGGGGATCCATGAGAACAACCTATGTGAGAAATAGATCACAACACAAATTTTCTTGCCTTTGTAAGGCTGCTTGCATCCACATTACTAATGAAAAGCCCAGCATAAGGCTTGTAGTTTAAAAAATGGATTATTAGAAAGGTCAGGTAGTATTCCGAGATCGTGGAAACAAGAATGTTTTGGTTCAGAGCAGTAGTACCAAGAGACAGATCTATCATAACATGCCATTCTTGCAATTTCAAAGACACAAAGGCAACAGAGACCAAGCATAAGCTGCCTGACTTGACTTTTGGAGGAGCCATATTCACCACAGCAAGGATTGCAGAAGTTACTCTTAATGGGAGCTGCTGTAGCCCACTGAAGGAGGTGGATATTCTTGATGAAGTTTGTTTTCATTTTGGTGTTGTGAAATACCTCTGAATGCCGAGTGTTTGATTTTCTTGGAATGATACTCTCATTCCAAGAGAACGAGAGTCTCATTCTGGCATATGTCAGACATAACAAAACTGCTATTTCTTATCAGCACAAATGATACAGCAGCATCTGATAGATCATGGCTGCTTAAGAGGATGGTGGGACCCTCAGAGACAATGCCAGCAACACTGATTCAGACTATTTTTGATACAGCATGATGTTTTCAGGCCACTTCCCTGAACACTCCCCCGAATCTTTAGATTTCTATAAGCCTGAAGAAAACAAAGGATTCATTTGGGCAAGAATGGAAATGCCATCTGACTAGGCAGAGCAGCCACTTTCTTTGATGTTGGTAGTGAGATCTCTTAAGGAGTGTAAGTTCTTAGAGGAGGCAGCTTAGGGAGAAGGAAGCAGGTGTTTGTACTTCCATCCAGAAGAGAAATTCTGCATAAAAATGCCTAAAAATTGTAACTGTTGGGTAATATTTATTTTTTTCCTTGGCTATATAATTTTATTTCCATTCTAAGAGCAAAGTACAGCAACGCCCTGGAGCTGTTGATTATAGATTATAGCTTCATTGTTTTAAGTGCCTATTATGGATATGCAAAAGCATGAGAAGGGGAAAAAAAAGAATTAAGTACAGTAACTCATGGTAAGACTTCATAGGAGAAGGATTCTTCTAAATGCTAGGAAGTTCTATCCAAAACCAACCATTCTTAGAAAACAGCATGGCTTTATGGAAAGGCATAGAGACAGAGAAGATATCCAAGTGTAGATATGTTCATTTTGCAGAATGCTTATCACTCTCTCTAGGGATAACAAGATGATAGATGAATCTTGCAAGGAGTGACTTTTTGTTATTTTTTTATATAGGTTTCCTCAATAATGTTAACAATAATTTTAAAATAGCAATGTTTGTTACCTGTCCAGTGCATACAGGTTATGGCTCTGCCTGCCAATTCATTTAATTTCATTCATTTATTTTGATTTTTTGCTAGTGCTAAATTTCAGTGGGCGTTTTCAGTGAGGACCACACATACCAAAAAAGTGGTGCCTAAATTCAGCTGTCATTACCTGATGTTACAGGATCTTCTTGGCACCAAAATCAGCATTTCCTGTATATGTCACCATGTGTATCACCATCAGGGCAGCTACCCTTTGGTGTTTATGTTCAAAGGAATATGGCAAATGTGGATTAGGTGGATTGCAGGATCTGCCTCTTTGCAAACACTGTTCTTTTTCTACTCATATGCCTGCAAAATCTGTCTCTGCTCTGGGGATGCTGCATCCTTCAGTGACCTAGAAAGGAGGAATCTTAAATCCCTTCCCTCCTCCATAATTATCCTGGCTGCTTTGCAGCATGTTCTGCTACAAAGGCCAAAGACCTTTAACCTTCTGCTGAAATTCATGCTAAATTCTCTTCACTGTGTTCTCCTCTGCTCCTTGGAAGATATGTGGGTTATCCAGAGCACAAAGCAGAATGGAAAATTTCCAATCAGGGCATTTACTTTTTTGTTCTCTTTGGAAAGGCTGTATCAGGAGGTTGAAATTTGGGTGCATATCCTTTCTTTTCTGTTATTTCTTCATGTGACTTTCTGTTCGTCCTTAGGCTCAGTGTTTATTTTTTATATTCTTAAGACTTAATTTTCTCTCCACATTTTTTTGTCCTGCATCATACATCTTCATTCTCCATTATATATTTGAAGGCAGGATAGGTTCAAAACAAGGAGCATTATTTTTGTTAATGCCCTGTCACTATTGTAAAAAATGCAGGTGAACCCAGTGGGAAGAAATGATGATGTCTGACTCCAGTTCAGAAGGCTGAATGATTTCTTTATTATACCTATATTATAATATGTTAATTTACTATTTAAAGAGAGATACTAAAACTACATCTTACTTTTCTAACTTACCATATCTAACTACTAACTAACTCGTGACCTTCTCCTGGGAGTCCAGACACACCTGGCTCTCATTGGCCATCACACCTAAACAATCCTCACCAGAATTCAACCAATCACCCCAGGTCAACAATCTCCAAATGCATTCCACATGGGAGAAACAAGGAACAGAAATAGAAATTGTTTTCTCTTTCTTCTCTCTCTGCTCCTCTATGAAAATTTCCTGAGAGTGAGAAGATGTGGATACCACACTGTCACAGTGAAATTTAAGTCTCATAAACATGAAGAACAGACAAGTGTGCTGTGTGGTGTCCAGAATAGCAAGAACAGAGCAGACCTCAAGGGGAACAGAGAAGTGCAGAAGGTCCCTTGAGACATCAGAGGTTGGGCTGGACAGCAACATTTCCTCTGAGGCACCTGATCTAGGTGAAGACATCCCAGCTTATTGCAGGGGTTTGAACCCAATGACCTTCAGGGGTCTCTTCCAACTCTACCGTGGTTCAATGATTTGGAAGCTGTCAGGATGAAGGGGATGCTGGTGGTGAAAGCATGTAATTTTGCTGGGCAAAGAGGCCTGTGTTACATGAGGGCTGAGAGTAAGCCATATGATAGAAGACTGGCTCTATATTTCAGTTTATCTGAGAATAGGAAAATTGCTCGTATCCGTCAGAAACCACGCTGTTTCTCCAGCTAATGTACGTTCTTATAGCACTTGCATATTAAGTAACATTTATAAAAAATTCATAAACAGAAGGAGTCTGAAGCATTCAAAATCCAATGCCAGGCAATTTGATGTTAAAATCTCGCAGAAAAATTGAACTCTACTTCTATTCATCCGAGAGCTTGCAGGCACTTAGCGAGGCACTCGTGGACTTGATGCTTAAATAGCCTTCCACGCTCATTGGCCATGGTGTAGATTATATTAGTTCAACGAACAGTCCTTAATGTGGGTTATCTTGGACTCTCTTTTATCTGGATTTATTATGTCTGGCAGTGGTGTGTGTAAGCCCAAGCTGTAAAAGATGACTGCTGTGCTTCTGAGATAGATGCCTCTCTATTCCTACTTCCTGGAAGTCCTCCAGCACGGCTGAGGAGATCAGGACAGGGATGTTTAGCTGGGTGCAGTCTGGAATCTCTCGTTCCTTCTGCATTTTTGAAAGATGGAAAAGGGATACAAAAATGTAACCTTTTGTACAAAGCAACACAGTCACTGAATTGGTACAAGGCTTCCAGGGTGCCATTTTTGTCTTCTGCATTGATGGGCTTGTCTGCATTTTCACGTGGTCCTTGATTTTGAAGGATTTTCAGTTTTTGTAAATGGAAAATCCCAGCGTCCTCCTGGTAAACAAATGAATCTAGCTCTCTGGGATTTAAGAATAAAAATCAGTTTGATTTTTGTTTTGTGTTGAATTGAAAATTAGGATTCAAGGTTATGAGTTTACATAAGTGAGATTTACAGTATTTTATTTTAATGCAGCTAACTGATCAGTGACATTTGGGGGTACTTAAGAACTGTAGTATTTGACTTTGGTCTCTTGTGAGAATATTAGCAAATATGAAGTAGTTTACAAAAATTCAGGTCAGCAGTTTAAAACAGATTGGAAGAGCCTGGCTTTGATATTTTCATTTTAGCCACTGTCTTTTCATGTGTGTTTTTGCAGTGATATCTACTTAGGTGAGAGTCTTTCTCTGCTGAGTGATATACAAAAACACAGTAAATGATAATGTCTGACTAAATGAGTTTCAATACAGACACAGTTAAACCTCACAGGTTCTGAAATTAAAATGAGGCCACTTGATTTGATAGCAGTAAATGACATTTTTTTCTGTCAGAGGAAGATTGCCCTAAGGGAATGGAAACAACATTTAAGACATTGCCAGACATTGGCAATCCCTCTGCCTAAAGAAATCTCAGATGTTGCCATGGGTATGGAACAATTTAATTGGGACAACCATAATCAATAAGCAAAGACTGCTGCAAACAGTGCAGTGCAGGCTTCACAGCAGTTTCCAATCTGAAGTTCATAAGAAATTGTTGTAGTTACTGTATTTATTGAACTTAATGGCACTCTAGCTGAGTAAGCAATGTTCTGCATCTTGCTAGTTTTGCTACCATAGAGTCATGGAATGGTTGGCTAGGAGGGGACCTTAAAGATCATCTAGTTCCAGCCCCCTTGCTGTGGGCAGGGACACCTCCCACTAGACCAGGTTTTCTACTTAAGCTGGCCTTGAACACTTTCAGGGATGGGCGTCCACAGCTTCTCTGGGCAGCCTGTTCCAGTACCTCACCACCCAAGACATTAGCAGACATTAAATTTTTCCAAAACAAAGAATAATATTTCCATTTCACAGACATACATAGGACTAACTGGTTGGAATCCAGTAGGACCTTCTGCATTATTTGACCTTCCTCATAGTACAACCTCTGCATAATTATATTCTCTTGCAATTTAAACAGTTGTTTTCTGTATCAAACGTCTGTCTCATGATATGAACTTGTGGCATTCAAAACCATTCCACAGTCTATGAAATGCAAAGAATTAAGTGCATTCCTGGAAAAGTAGCTTGAGTACTCCCTCCCACTATTAAAAGCATTCACCTCTTTTTCTGAACTTAGCTAGCTTTCAATTTCTAGCTGTTGGGTTTTGTTATAACTACCTTAGATTAAAGTGATTCCTGCTATCAGAAATCTCTGCTCGATTTTCTGTCCAGATTACTTGTGATCAAATTATGCCATAATCCTTTATCATAAGAAGTGACTGTGGATCTTCTGCCTTGGTGAAGATTGATCTTAAGTCATCCATCTGGTTTCCCTCTGAATACTTTTCAACATTTTTTTTTGAATCACAGGTCTTCAAAGTGAGCCAAAGTGTATGGCATTGTCTTGATATTACCATGTGCATGCCATCTGTGGAGGAACACTATCTCTGCTCTGTTCCAGGTGGTCCCTTATTCAAAGAATCTCTTTTGGCTACCATATTATGTCTAATTTTCTTGATGACTATTCCATGTGTTAATTAAATTATCACCATTTTAGCACTGATTCCTGGAAGATCTCAGAAGATGTCACCCTTCCAGAATGAAATCTGGGCAAAGCTGGGGGAATTATTATGGATTACTCTTTGATAAATGACCTTTTCTTGTAAAACCATACAAGTAACACACAAATATTATTTGTGCGTGGGACAACAGAAACAGCTAAATGCCATATCTGGTGGTCATGTTGTCAATGACAATATACTGAAATGAAAAATAATGTGGGTATTATAATTATGTCATTTAAGCCAATGAACCTTAAAATAATTGTGCTGAAATTACTCTTTTTCTTTCAGTTGCCTTTTCTTTTTCTTTAAAGCTGAAGAATAATGGAACAATATATAACTCTGTTCAAAAAGTTGCCATGCTTATGGCCTGGGAGAAAACCAGTTAAAACAATATTATTGAAGTGACATATTTATATCAACATCTTTATTTCTGAGACAAATCTGTCATTTAGCCTCTATACCCAAACCTTTCAGGGTGGATTGCTACAATTATTTTTATGTAAGTGTTTTTAAAGAGCAAATTAAAAGAAAACAAGCATAATTTGCTGCCATTGAAGACAGAGATGATGGTTGTTAACATAGATTAGTAGAGGGTGAGTAAAGATTACCAGAAAAATTTCCATAAATACAGGCATAGAAATGTTTTACAACCTTTTTTTTAATCCATTACAGTGCATTAGAACTCTCTTCTTTCCCCTCATCTTCTGGTTTTTAAAGTTTTCAGCCTTTAATTTTAAATTCACTTACTGCAGTTGCCACTGCAGCTTGTAGTTTGCTGGCCTCCAGCTGTGCTGAGTTTCCACCAGGTTGTTGTTAATCACTGACATGGGCTGCTGCTTCTGGAGGGAACAAGTCAGCAGAATGTGGAGCGTGCTCTGTTCCTGCAGCTCAGGGCATGCTGGGTGTCACAATATTCAATAACACTTTATATAAGATCACTGAACTCCTATAAAAGTTATTGTTCCATCATTGGTTTAGTCTTAGAAGACCCACGCTGTTTTCAATGAGGACAAAATCTCCTCTCCTGCGGATGGGGTGTCCCTACTAGAGTGGGAGATCTTGTCTGTCTTGTACATTGGATAAGATATTGCATTTGCTGGAATGTAGTCCCTGAGAAAAATTACTGGCAACTTTGAGAAGCTGCTGGCACCCTGGAAGTGAATTTAAATATGAGTTACAGTTCTCAAGGAAGATGAGAAGAAAAGAGGGAAAGGTGGTGGGTAAAACTGTGAGTAATTTAGAGTTTCTGACAGCTGCTAAGCAGGAGTAAGACAGAATATAAAGTGGTCTTTATAAGGGAGAAATGGGGATGAGCCATGGAAAATGAGAAATGAGAAGCTATTAAGTACAGGAAAGGTAAAACAATGTAAGATTTCAAAAAGAGTCAGAGAAATCTGCTCATGAGCACCACTTTGGAGATATGTATAGTCAGCATTCCATGGGTTGTGTGAACTTCTGTGTGTTTGCCTTAATTACACCCACCTGCTCAAATAAACTCTACCAGCTGATTTTTTAGTTACTTTTCTCACTGTACTCTCGTAGCTGGGGTGCTTGTGCACCTACAAATTGTTTCCCTGAGAAAGCCACGGTTTTGAGGCCATGGATGGGCTGTCTGCCTTTGCAGTCAAGGCTACAGACACTGATTTAAATGAAGCTGGGACCACGATGGTCCAAAAATACTTTCAGTACAATTATAGAACTCAATCTGCTTATTTTGTGTAGCAAAATGTGTTTTCTTTCTGTAATAAAAACTGGAGTACTTATCACTGTGATATGCAAGTATTTCTTGATAGATGCCTGTATCATCCTGGAGCTTATTTGGGGGAGGGAGATGCTATTATTTTTCTTTATAGCTGGGAACACCAAAGCAGAAGTATTTCAGGTTGAACTTTCAAAACCAAGCCTTTGATCTTTCTGTTGCAATGTGCCCTGTTTCTAATACACCACAAGTGCTCAGAGACTGACTTAAATTGGAGATGTTGGCACTAGGACATCCTTAATTTGGATGTATACTTTCCTCATGTGTTTTGTTGTTGATGTTTTCTTTTTCTCCCTCTGGAGTTCAGATTGCTTTTTCATGGAACTGAAAAAGCTTTTCAAAAGGAGACCTCTTAAAAGTTTGGAATTTAATGAAAGATTAAGATTGTAGAAAATATGTTCTTAGAATACCTTACTAAATCAGCTATTAAAAAATCATTTTTGTTGTTTTTATTGTGGGTTTGGTGGTTTTTTTCCCTTCAAGACCCTTCATGGAAATATTGTGTTTAGGGTAGGCATTTTCTGGCTGAAATATTACTTTTTCTCTTGTTCCACTTATATTTTGTGGGTTATATTTTGTGCTCAGTATAATGTGTTTGTTTACTCTTTTCTCTGTAAAAGTCAGTTCATGTACATGCTCTTTCTCACCAGTCTTTTTGAGTAAACTATAATGTCATCCATTCAATGTAGTTTCTTGTTTGTCTGTTGTTAATTTTGTACTTTGATCCTTTAAAAAAAAAACCCATGATGCTCCTTATCTTGTTTATAGTCCCAGTGTCTTGTGGGAAGAGAATTGGACAGGTATGTTTTTGGCAGAAATACAACTCTCTGTGTCTTCAGAGGTACTAGGATAGAGGCGTCGTCTTTACTCAGCCATTCAAGAAACAAAATGTTACAAGTTGACACATGGAACCATTCTAAAGAGTAGTGGTTTGGGGTAGCTTTCTAGTTGAGTGAAAAAAAGATAAGACAGTATTTGTACATTTGTGTTTTGTTTTTTTAAGAGCTGCTTTCAAATTGAAATGGTTTAAAAACAAAAGACCCCACTCCCAAAAAACATGCCTCTCCCCACCTCCCCAAAAAATTGGACCAGTTTATGAGTTTTCACATGTCAGATTTTACATGCAGGAGTTAAAATCCTCTAAGTTCCTATCACCCTAGTCACCCAGGTTTCCATTTAATGTAAAAAGTATGTATGTTAATAAACATTTACCTGTTGTTAGGTGGTATTTCCAGAGCACAGTCTTCATACTTTCTTTAACTTCTGGCCTCTTGCCAAAAATGCTGTCAAGGTCCCCAATAATATTTATGGTGACCTTCTTACATGATGGCTTGCACTCCACGCTGATTTGTAGGAAATTTAGAGAAATGCCTCTGTGCTGTGATTATATGAATTTCTTCTTTGTTTGTAGCTCAAGTCTTACTATTTCCCTTCAAAATAAGAAATTAATTACTGCCGCTGAAATTTGATGCAATTTCACTTCCCGCTTTTGCTGGTGTAACCAGAGTTAACTGCTCAGCAAATAAATCTTGCCCAGCAGTCTGTTGCAGTTTAAGAAAATTTATGCTATCGGTTGAGGGAACTGCTGGAAATGTTGTACTCAAGGCTCTCCAAAAGGTAATTGAGAATGTCAGGAGGAATCATTACAGACCAGGCGATTGCCCAGATTTATCTGTTACACCAGACAGCTTTAAAACATGCAATATGTGTGAGAGGTGGAGAGCTGTTCCTGCACGGCGATGGAATGAGGCCAAGCCACTCACACATTTGTTCTGGCTACATATATTTTAAATATAAAGGAATGATTACAAGTGTCAGGTGCTTTATATGGCTCGCATTAATTTTGAGGAGAAGAGAGGATAAAACCCAAGAACACCTCTGTGGGTTGGATTTAGAGACTAGATGCAGGGAATTCACAGAAACAGGCAAGATACACAGATTTTTTTTCTCTGAATTTTAAAAGCAGCTGTTGGATTTGGACATAAAACATGAATCCCCATGACAAGTCTTAAGGCACTGTATTTCCAATACTCTGATCAATGGTTTTTAATAAATGTCATCAATATGTCATCACATTTGTTCTGTCACTGTTCTATACTGTTGTCAGGTTTTATGGAATAAACTTAGGATCTGAGTGATGACTATAATTGCTGTCTGAAGTTTACTTTTTAAGCAGAAAAAACATGTGTCTTTTAAACTTTTCAGAAATAAATCTGATGGTTTGGAAGTGTAATAAGGAAAAATGTCTGAATGGCGAAGAAAAACTACAGAGAACTAAAACCAGTATTACACAGTGCAGCAGTGCAGAAACCACTAATTGTATGCGGAAACTCATAAATTCAAGTGACTTGAACTCAAAGTTATAAAACATGCAGTTAAGTTTGATAATTTATGTGTGAAAAGAATATAAAGAGCTTGAAATTCACTAGCCCATACTTGATAAAATTTACTTTTGATATGCTGTCACTCCTGTGGTATTAAATGAAAGGCTTTGCGCACCTCATTGCATTTTTTACATGAAAGATGCTAATTTACTTTAGATTTTGGACCAGATTTCGGCTTAAAACCAAGTACATTTTTGTTGAGAAATTTGGGAAAGAACATATAAAATGGAGCTCCATATTTAGCTAGGTAAACATGAGAACTTAGGAAAAAAGCAAAAGGAAGTATGAAAAGACTCAGATTCAGATGCAAACAATGTTTTAATGGCAACAGTGAGGTGTAGTTAAAAAAGAGAGAACATGGATTAAAAAATTACATAAATCCAACCTTTTGTTTATTCTGTGTTTCATCTCAGAAATATTGCCCAATGAGACTGCTTTGCATTACTGGAAAGAATACAGAGACTGAAGATAATTTTTAGAAATGCGTATACCTCATGTAGTCAAGAGCCACAGCTTATTGCAGTTTGTATGTTTCCATAAGCAGGAATAAGGAGAAGTGGGTTTATCATTGTCTTATTTACTTAAGTCTTGCTAATTTATTAGTGCTCTTTAAGTCCTACAAATATAAAGAGCACTATGGGTGAAATACTTTTTCAATCTGTGTGCTGAGTTTACTTTTACCATTTTCTCCTGGTGTGAAAAGCTAGATCATGTGGATCACCATCAAAGAGTTGAGAGATTAAAGCTCTGTAAATATTCTAAATGCAATATATCTTTATATTTCACGTCTGCATGTGGTCTGATGCTGAGCACCTTTTTAAATTGATTGAACAGAGAATGATTCAGTTGTGCTAAGGTGACATGTGGGCTCCAAAACTTGCCCAGTATGGCTTACTGAAGGTCTGTTTAGGGAACAGTGTTACTGCTGCCTGATTTAAATCTGAGTCTTCATGAGGAAAGAGCCAGGAGTAAACAGTTGACTCTGCTGCTTTGGGTAAGAGAGATGGCTCTCCTGTCAGCAGTATTATTTCTCAAGAGCACTTGAGTAAGAGAACAGATGCTGGTGAGCTCTATCATGTATACAATATCACTTTACACTCATGGTTTTCCAGCCTTTAGTACTGATGTTAAACATTGGTCCTTTCAGTCCATTCCTTGGTCATCCTAAGGATGATCATATCAGTGTCACTGCAAAGGGACCTTGCACAGCTATTGCTCTGAGGGATGTGTGTCGTGGGAGGAATATGACATTTCTGAGAGACTGTCAGGGCCCTCATGAAGTGTTAAGATTATTTAGGTGGCTATGCTGCAAAGAAATGTACATTAACTTGAAATATGGGAAATATCTGTAATAAAGAGTTCCAGTTTATTTGATCAGGGAGAAAACCTAGATAAAGAAAACCCTTGGGTGTTTTTAAAATGTTTCTTAATGCTTTTTATGCTCCTCAAGATGCAGTGAAGGTCAGTGCAGTAAGAAATGTCTCCATTGATTTAGATAAATGGTACCACTTTGCATTGCATTCCATTTTGCCTTTTATCCACTTGAAGAGCTACCATAAGACTTTACCTTAGGCTGTCAGGCAATGTGCAAATTTTTCATAACCCCTGGTAAAGTTGCTAGGTTGGCATGTCTCTTATCCTTTAGGGCAAGTTCTTCCGCTAAGAGGCTTTTCCATTTGTTGTTACCATTGTGCCTGAATCATAAATATTTATTTTTGCTAATAATTAATTTCTCTTGTATTTTATTAACCTATAAACCAGGATGATATTCAGGTTAATTTGACTTTAATATAAAGATGATAATAAAAATATTTCTTCTTTCATATTTTATTTATGTCTTGCCACAGTTGCTCTGCAACCATTACTGAGTGGTACTGCAGGGTTTAGAATGCACAGAATACTTTGCCTGAATAATGAGACAATGCACTTATGTGGTCAGCAGATTTAATGGTATCTAATAACAGCAGAATGAATTTTAGGAAGCTCCAGTGTTGAAACCATGGCCTTATGAACTCAGTGGGAGTTTTGGAGGTTGCATTACTTTCAATCCAAATACAGAAATTATTGCTATAGAAAGCCATCTTGTTTAAGAGGTAGTTAAAATACCTATATATAGAGGTGTGTATATATATGTGTGTGTATATATATATGTGTAATTGTTATATATATGTGTAATCCTCAAGGATAAAGAAACACAAACACTGTACAAGACTGCCACTCTTTATGAGAATGTTACAGGTGAAGCACTAGTTGTCATACTGGAGGTTGCTGGAGCTTTCCCTTATAATTGCAAAGATTGTTGTTTGGAATAGACAAATGCAGGCTTGTCAAGTCTCATGCTGTCAGCTTTATGCTTTGTTTGCTGCCTTCTTTCCAGCTGCAGAGTTATTGCCCTGCCTTGTAGCTGCTTCTGTGCCTTCATCAGAGCTTTGTACAGGCAGAGCAGGAGCTGGAGGGATGCTGTGGTGCTGCTGCACACACTGCTGAGCACTGGGACAGGGGAGGTTTTTCTAAGGAAAAGCAGGCAGCATTTGACTGCTGCGGTCTCTTCTGTCACACCTGAATACGTGTAAGTCTGTGTGTCAGCTGGGAATTAGGAATTGCTGTGACAGCAATGTTTGAAAGACAGATCAGTGGAGTTTCAGACTTCACACTTGACTCTTAACTGGGTTGACAGTGCACATGGCCAAAGATTAGTTCTTCACCTGACAGAAATGATCACGGCACACACATAACAATCAGTCCTTTACAGAACTTATCCCAATTTAGCTGTGGCATGTAATACCACTGAACTGATTAAGGCTGATGATTCTGGCCCTTGAAAGCTCAAGGTGGCCAGTCCCAAGAACTCATTGATGAAGGAAGTCCCAGCTTTCTTCATGCCTTGTTGGTGTCCTTTGCTCCTCTGACCTTTTCTCAATAGGAAAAGGGCTCATCTCATCTGGCCATACCATCTTACTTTTATGATGATTACTTCTATTTCCCTTATTCTTTTGGTATCAGTGTATGAAAGGTTCATACACAGAAGTGTTACAAGATCAGTGTTTGTATTTAAAGTGCAATACAGATTTGTCATATGCAGAAGTTAACAGAACTGAGGCAAAAATACAGTAGATCCTTTGCTGAAAATAATATTCAAAATATATAATTAAATTTTCTTTGCTAAGTTATTCTTCAGAGATTGAAGTATCTCTAAACATAATGAAAGACTGCAAGAAATTATCTTTAGCTTGTACCAGCTTTATAAAAGATGTGAAATACTCTCCTAAAGGAAAAAAACCTGTGAATAGTTTCCTGCTGATTTAGTGAGCTGAAGTGACTCCATAAATATTGTGAGCCATGTCAAAGCTGATTTCAGTCAGTGGGATGATGCATGGAGGGACAAGAGGGAGAGGGGGTGTGGTGAAATGAACTTTATCGAGGAGGAAGTGAGCTGGTCATCTTACAGTACTTCCCTCTGAGATGTATATTTTAGGAAACTGTAGGTTTTTACACCTTATATAACAACTCATTATTTAGAACAAACTTAGGGAGATCTACCTGTTCCAGTGTTAGTCAGGAGTGACTGGCCCTGTTCCAAGAATGAAACTCACCCAAATTTGTATCTTCTCCAGCAAAGATGAATGACAAAACCACTGCATTATTGATGCAAACTAGATACTGAAGCTTATTTTGTTTGGAATTTCTTGGTGTCACCTGAATGGATCAATTTTTTTTTTTAATTGGCATGCTTTCTGTGGTTTAAGGAGTAACATTTTGTTGGTCCACCCTGAGCAGTAAATGTTGAAATCCTAGAAGAGCTGTTTTTATAAAAACACACCATAAATAAATGTCTTCAGTTTAATTCTTCAGAATGCTCTTATGGTAATAGAGATTTGGTTTTCTCAAATCACATTGTATCAGGTTTTAACCTTGGATTAGCCTACTGATCATGCAGAAAGTAAAGCCAGATGAATTTACAACTAGACCACACTACTAACTTCACCTTTGGGAGTATATTGAACTACTACTACAATCAGTTTGAAACTGTCAAAAAATAGCTGTAGTGCAGAAAAATTCAGAGACAAATAACTGGTTGAAAGACAGCGATAAGAGTTAGAAATTCTGAGTGCTGCCATTGCTTCTCAGAATAAGGACAAATCTGGATCTTGTTACCTTTCTGCTTTGATGTGAGATTTCTTGTGGTTCAAATTGTGTTGGCATGAAACTATTCCTTGAGATCCTCAGATCTGAGTAATAGAGGGATTCCAAAAAAACCTTATTTTTCCTTTGTCCGGAGAGAATGAGATTTCATTTTGAACTTGTGTGGCTGGATGACATTGTTGTCCAATATCTTAAGCATGGATGTATAATGTTTATGAATTCCAGAATTAGTTAATTGCCATTTAAAGATTCCAGGCCAAGGCAGTATTGCCCTTGGTTGTCACTCTTTTCCCAACAAAATGATGCTACAGGTGAGATATGTTTTTTTTTTTTACCTGTTTTTTTTTTTCCCCTTTGTGTTGTCACTTCTGTGCATTAGTGAGATGGAAGTGCTCAAATTCTACTAAAATTATTGACTTCAGGTGTATACAACTTGATTCATATGTACAGGTAGCTGCAGATTTAGCTGCATTTGTTACAGACAGTGTAGGATTAGAAATGAGAATTATGATATCTAAATTATGGGGATGAGTGGGGACTTAGTAATACCTAGAGTGATGAAAAAGTATGATTTCTTATAAATGTTATTTGTTGATACCATGTGGCTCCAGGTCTATTGCCCAAAAGCACATTACATGTTCTGTAATCCTTAATTTCAGCCACAAATGACATATTGTATATTGCTAGGCAAACCAGATTTGGATGTGTTACTCTGAAGCATTCTGATATTATTTATTATCTAGCCATTATCTATTGCTGGAATGGTCATAGATAAAAATGAAGTGTACAAAACTGATATTTTTGGCAAGAATTAGAGTTTATGAGGAACTACATTGCATAAAATATGAAATGAAGAATATATCAAGTTCCCACAGAGATGTTTTCAGTTACTCAGATATCTTTCCACTAATCATTCTGCTACTAGATTAGATAAAAGGAAATATTTCTGCTGAGCAGTCTGGTGTACAATTTAAAAATTAGTAAGATGTTGTGGGTTTTAATATTGCCAGAATGTGAGTCTTAAAACAGTAAAGTTATGAGAAAAACTTCTCTGTCACTGTCACTAATTGCAATGATCCTATTGAGGGTCTATAAAGCAACTGAAGAATCCAGAATTAAGTAAACACTTGTGTTGAAAAATAAGCAATGAATAAATCAGAGAAGAGTGAAAAAAATAAGAGTTGGTGTATAAATTTTATGCCCTCAAATAGAAAGCCAGGAATTAAAAGGAGGTAGTCACATAATTTCATGGCCTTTCATTTAAGCAGTGATTGTACACCACAGTCAGCTGGGTACATGATAATATGAAATTATGTTTGTTTCTGAGGTTTTGTTCCTGTTGCTGCTCCTCTTTATTTCTGCAGTGTTTCTTAAAGAAACTTGCTAGGCTCCTGTATGCTACTTATTTGCAGTCTTTCATATTGTAATGTTAATTTTTAGGGTGTGCTGAAGGATTAAATTTACAGTCATGATCTTCACACAGGGTATTTTGTCTTCTATTACTTGTTTGTAAGTACATTACATATTGGCTTGTATGAATATATCTCATTTGGGACTGCTGGGTTTTATTTCCATGTTGCTTAATTGGCTTTTATGAATGACTGTATTGATAAAGGTGATGAATATATTGTCAGCTGAATTATCAACATTTTCCCTTCAAAAGATGAAGGGCAAGGATGGATTTGTAACTTGTCACAGACAGGCTTCCATCTGTTATTATCACAGATCAGTGATACTTTAAATTGTTTCAATTTTGAGACAGAAGTCATGAATCATTACAAGAATCTGAGGAACTGCATGAACTTTTTAAAGAGGTGAAATTAAAAAGAGAGGTCAAGCTGAGGGAACTGCTGGCCCCGTAAAGGTCCCTTTAAATAATATAATGAGATTCCAGGAGGCATTTGTGTCCTTTGTGAGCTTCCTTTAAAAGGTAGCAGGTTCCAGCCTATTTGTAAACACATTAGCTGCATTTCCTTCTGTCTTCCAAGGGATAAAAGTCATTGTAAGAGAGCGTTTGAGACTTTAGGAACCATCCTTGCCCTTTTTTACACACTCCACAGGCAGCGCAGTGGTAGAATACACAGTGGGATACAGACTTTAAAGTCCTCATTTTACCCTTAAAAGCTGTGCTGCTGACAGTGCATTTTTGAAAAGGTCTTTAGCTCGAAGTGGCAAAAAGGTCTATATGCTAAATACAAGAGACTTTGATGTTTTTTTGTTTTCTTCCCCTCTGAAATTTTAAATGGAGTTGAAAAGTCCTGTGAATTGAGTGACCTATCCAGCAATAGCTGCTGTCAATATGTTAGGTAGATTTGAATGAGCCTTGCTTCCAGCTTTTTTTAAGACTTGCTCATCTAATTTGAATCCAGTTTTACATATGTGTCTGAAATATGGCTTTAAGAAAAGAGAGAAGTTTATGAGAAACATGATTCTTCCTTCTGTTCTTATTTTCCTCTGCTTTTGGAATTTCTATTAGAAGTGCAGCTGTATGCGTTGGTACATAATTATTTGCAGTAAGCAAGGGTGAAGCAAACTGTACATGGGAAAAAGAAATCTATGGGTTTTGGAATGGTTGATTGTTTTTACAGTAAGTCAACATGAAACTACTGGAGTTTTTTTGTTCTTTTCTTTACTAGACTCCTGGTATGTACATATCAAGTCTGAATTTTGATTCAAATCAGAATCAAAATTTTTTTATCAGAATTGGCAAGGGTCTGTAATAATAGTCATTATATTTATTCACATAGTCTGTTGACATGTTGTCCAATGACCTCTGGTTAATACCAGTTTGATAGGTCTATATTAATATCAAATATCCACCTATATCAGATATGCAGTACACAGTGTTTAGGTTTCCATTTTAAATGGTTCTTTTCTGCTGCTGTTTCTCTTTTTGACTTGTTGATGATACGTTGGCTAAAAGGTAGAAATAATAAAAACATTCTAATAGAGAGTGCTCTTGTTGAATTCAGTGCTTTTATATTCTTCACAACTGATCTCTGTGTTGTTCATATCAAAGCAGTCCAGGCTATTATCTCTGAAAAGAGACTGATATTTGACGTGTTTGTTCCCTGCGTACGTTGAGCTTGTGAATAGACTACAGAGGTCCTGAGAAGTTTTGAGGTGTGAATTGTGAAGGGCAAGAGTTATCAGCCCCTACAAAAGTCCTGGGAAATTGAAAGTGCTCCTCTGTAGCTGCACATTCAGAGCCATTACTGAGACTTGCATAGGGCATGTGTGCCATAACCCTTTTTGCAGTTCAGCCAGTTTCCCTGGCATAATTGACACAGACATAATTAAGGCATGTCTGCACGCAGCTGTGAGGCTTTGTTACTGCATGAAGGGCTGACAATTATCTCCATGCTCCTTCACCTGGCCTTTGACCAGCATCATGGTGACAGTTACTGTGAAAGCCATGGATGAGACAGAACAAGAAAATCTCATATTTAGAAATCCTCTTTCTCTGCTTTGTCTTCTGCTTAAGAAATCTTGAGGTGTTTGATGCAGACTGCTAGTAAAATAGCAGTCTCCTGCAAGATCCTTGTCTGGATCATGCTTCAGATTCCAACCTCTATGTTCATCACTGCTCAAGTCTGGGATGGGCTTATGGTCATCTTTAACTGGTAGTGCCGTTTTCTGCAGCTGACATTGCTCCAACACTGCTGATGTACATGAACATCCAACACAAACAGGATTATATGCCAGACATTCCTGACCACTTGAATTTTCACTTTAAATTGGATGGAGGTCGTGGTAAATCCAACAAGATAAGAGTAAGGAAGCCTGGAGAGTGTGTGAGGGGCATTAGAACACACTAGGGACCAAAAGTAGTCTGCCAGTCTCAGTAGGTACCTCTTGAGATTGTACCAAGGTCTCCAGGGTGGAAGGAATAATGAATTCAATTCACTGTCTATTTTTTTGAAAGCTCCAGAGATTAAAGCTATTGAGGAGTGATGATGACAATCTCTTGTAATGTTAAACTACTGTTAAATTGGAATTAGATTCTAGGGTTGACAATTTGTAACCCATGGGGATTTGCACCTATATCACTTTATTTCTGTCTACCTGGAGCACTGTAAGGAGTTCCTTCTGTAAGCAGCTCTCTTCACAGCGGGGTTAAACCTGTAACTTTTGGGGCTTTTCATTCTTAATCTGTGATTCCTCCTCCCCCTTGTGTCTTCTTGCTTTAAATGGGAGGACTTTGGTAATTATTGGTATACTGTCTGGGTTGGGTTGTTATGTGTTAGTGGGAATTAACCTCTCCCTGTCCAGAACCCCAGATGCAGCAGTGGGTGGCTTTGACACAGAATTTTTGTGAAATGGGTGTTGGAGAAAGAACAGTGAAGGCTTAACACTGGCACCACTTTACCCCCAGGTGAATAATTTGAATTACTCCACTCTTTCAGAAGATGCATATTGAGCTCACTGACTGCACCTGACTCCTCCTGACTCTGTATCTTCCCTTTCTATTTTCAGTTTCCAGCAGCCTGCTGGTGCTGGCTGTTGGTCATCTCAGGGGATGTGGACTGGTTTTGTCCCTTTGCAAGCTCTATTAGGCCTATGTGCAGTACTCTCATCTGCTTGAGGTGAGCTTAGGATGTGAATTCAGACTGCACATATGGCAAGGTATTGGACTTAGTATTGACTTCAATTAGACTTGTATTAGCCTGGGGAACCTGGGCAAAGTATTCCTTAATTAAAATGAAGCAAGTGTGATCCCCAAGCAGGGAGTCCTACCTTGTTCTGCTCTCATAAACACACTTGGTATTTGATGCTGTCTTCAAACAGGGATGATTGAGGAAGATTAAAGTAGCTTCTGGTCTCAGATTTATGGATGGGAAAAACTCAAACTGTTTCTAGTATCAGCAGGTTTTGCCTAGAGCTTTAAATAAAGAATTTTTTTTTTTCTGGGTTATTTTTCTTGTTTTCACGTATGTTACTATAAAAGGAAACGGTGTTAGCTGCCTCTACTACCAGGCTGCTCATACTCATTACCACACACTTGATACTCCCTATAGATTGTACAACTTCAAGGTATAATTCCTAAAGTGCCAGACATGTCATTTTGGAGGCTCAGGTTTCGGTGTTGGGGAAAAATATTTACTTCAGCATGGCATGGGTGATTGCAGAGTTAGCTGTTTTAGTGAAAAAAGTGAAATGAAATATCAGTTGTTACTGTGAGACTTCAGTCACCAGGTAATTTTGAGTACTCTGGCACTGCAAACAGCACAGGGACTGAGCTTTCTGAGTAGCAATCCTTTCAGTTCATAAATGAGATGATTTTAATGGTCCACAAAGTGCATGGAAAATACTATTTTCAAAAATGTGAGTTACTGTTCCTAAGCAGCCATGGTACCTGTTCATCTGTGAGAAAATCTAGAGGATTTTTATTTGCCTTTTCAGTTCTGAGGTAAAAAAAGAAGGCATACATTGAAATTAAATTATTCAACATTTATGATTGCATTAGGTTGGACTTTTCAACCTTATTTATTTTTAAAATGAACTTATTCACTCAAGTAGTGAGGAATAACATCGGATTCAGAAATCTCAACAGAAAACAAAATGAGAAAGGGAAGAAAATTTAAGCTCATATTTTGCTCTAGGTATAGATCCCTTTTTTCCCAGGATAAGGAAACTTAACAGATACCTGCAACATTAAAGGGAGAGGGAGAAATTCCTTTCTGTTTTATGAAATTAAGCATCTAAAATGTACTTGCATAACGAACTAGATTTTCTTATTTACCTGAAACTAAGTTTCTAAAACCTTTTGTATAAAAATTTTGTCAAAAATATAATAAAATAAGAATTTTGGTAGCATGACCATTTTTAAGAGTAAGAGAGGGGAAAACAATACATTGGCAGTGAGGTTCAGTGCCAAATCCTCCTTGCTTTAATCTTGCAGAATTCTCATTGACTGACAGTGGGGGATTCTTCTAAGTAGAGTTTTGCTTGGAGCTCTATGAATAATGGAGCTTATGCTTCTCATGCAAAATTTTTAGAATGGCTTTTTTTTAAGTGGGTGAAAAAAAAATAATGTACTGGCTTTATTCTTTCAGACCCAGGCATATTGAGAAACAGTTGGAGATTTTTAGCTCCAGTTTTAAAGCCTTGCTCTGAAAATAGGAGGTAGAGACCAAATATAATGTTTTGCCTGTGATCTACACACTGGGCTTCTGGAGGGCAGACTTTGGCCTGTTCAAGAGAATGATTCAGAGAGTCTGCTTTTAAAAACAAAGGGGTCCAGGAGGAATGGATGTCCTTCAAGAATGAAATCTTGAAGGTGCAGGAGCCGACTGCCCCTGTGTGCTGAAAGATGAACCAACCAGGAAGATGACTGGACTGCATGGGCAAGGAGTTTTGAAGGAACGAAGGAAAAAAAAGAGGGTGTATCACTTTTGGAATGAGGGGCAGGAAATTCAGGAAGTATTTAAGGATGTTGCTAGGTCATGTAGGAAGAAAATTAGAGAGGCAAAAACCCAATTAGAGCTTAATCTGGCCACTTCTGTGAAGGATAATTAAAAAAAAAGTTTTTATAAATTCATTAATGGCAAAAGGAGGGACAAGAAGAATCTCATTCTTACACGTGGTGAGGGGAATGGAGTCACCAAAGATCAGGAAAAGGCAGAGGTATTTAACACCTTCTTTGCCTCATTTTTCAACAGTAAGACAGCCTGTCCTCAGGACAANACTCCTGGAGAAGCTGCAGCCCAGGGCTTGGACAGGAGCACTCTTTGCTGGGTTAAGAACTGGCTGGATGGCTGGGCCAGAGAGTGGTGGTGAGCAGGGCTGCATCCAGCTGGCAGCCAGGCACCAGTGGTGTCATTAAAGTATATAAATATATTTTTTTTCTGTATAGACAGTGCTCATTCAGGTCCTTGCTGTTGACAGTATGAATTTTCTTGTTTATTCAGTGGAGGTAGGTCTTTCAGAAGTATTTGCTTCCATTGTAACATCCCCTTGACTCAGCCCAGTTAAAATGAACAGGAAGAGGACAAGATAGCACCAGAGTTCTAGAGTATTTACCTTTATTAATTTCCATTATATGAGGTACTTTAAAATATGGTCTAAGGTTATACAAAATAAATACTAAAAATTGTGCTTTTCATTGTGGTTAAACTACTAAACTTGAAATTTGAAGTTTAATGAATCTAGATTGCATGTGTTTATTTACAATGTTCTGGGGCTTTCTGGAGGTTTATCTTGTTCATATTATCATGTCTGGCTACACTGATGATAGCTGAAAGAGACTGGTGTCAGTGGTTCAGTAATATTGGTAGCCCCTGTAGTGGCAAAAGTGTATCATGGGGAAAAATCACATCTTGTCTCTTTTTTCCTCAAGTGTTGCTCTACTTATCATAATTCTGGAAAGGTTTTGAGAGCTTCAGTGCGTGAGTTGGATGCAAGTCTTGTGTGATTAATCATTGTGACCAAAAAAAAAAGAAAAAAATGGGTCCAAATATGACTCTCACTCTGAACATCAATAATGAAAACAGAGAAAGCTTTTTCCAAAATTATATTCAATCAGAATTATATCTGGAGTGCCTATAACAAAAGCTCTCTCCCTGTAATCTTGCATGGTTAAGTTTTAAACAAGAACAACTGATGAGGACATTTTCTTCTCTTCCAACAATCTTGCAAGTATAATAATACTGAAAAAGTTTCATACTCAGAAGCATTTCAGCTGATAATATAAATCACTTTATAAAAGCTTTTCTTACTCCAAACAACCCTTATGAACCTTCTAAATGTCTTAATCTAGCACAGTACATCATCATGGCTCATTACATGCTGTGAATGGCATAGTGCAGTGACTGGATATACTTTTTGAATCACACTAATTTTGAGAGACTAGCACTCTTGTGCTTCTTTGCCCTGGTAAAAGCTACATTTCTATGAGATTTTATTAGTTGCTGCATCAGTCATTTGCTCTGACATATATTCTACATTCTTTTTGCTGTCACATCATTTACCTCACTGGACTTGCTTGAAAACCTCTATCAGCAGAATGTTCCAGATGCATCTGGTAAAATATCCTTACATAAATATGTGCACGTATACTACTGAGAGCAAACAAAATTCCACTCATACCGTTGATTTATGAAGCTCATGACCTTAACAAGGCAGCCTATGCCCAATCTCTCAGGCAGTGCCAAAACCCCCACTTCTGACATGTTAGATGTAGCAGACTTGTCCTGCCTAATGCACTTTGAAGGGTGCAATCATCAGTGCAGGTTCTGAGGTCTGATGCATCTATTCCATAATTTCTAGTTAAAATGTCTGGATGATGTCAGCAGTGATTTGAGGTGAGGGCAAACAGCAGGGGGAGGATGGAGAGAAAATGTGGGCTGTCTAATTGCATTGGCTTGAACTCTTCTCAAGCCCAGAGATTTTAGATCAACACATGAGCCCAGAAGCAGTCCTGTCTAAATATCTGTGTAGAAATACTTAAAAACCTCACACTCAAATGATGTCATAGCAGGCAGACTCACAGCATGCCACCATAAGCTGTGAGTTTTCTGCTGAATATAGTATAAAATTATACAATTTTTCTTTTGTCAGTTGATATATGGAGGGTATTTTTGGATGTTGTTTCTATTGACTTAAATGTTCTGCTAGAGGTTAAATTTTTCTCTCTCTCTGTCTAGAGTGCACCTCCTCTACATCCTTCTTTGATTTTCATCTTGATGCCTCCTTTACAGCTACAGAAAACATGCTAGAATGTATTGTTATGATTTTGGGGTTTGTAAGTATTTTGAGGATGGTATTGCTGGGAGGAGCTTTGATTTCTGATAGGAACACATGTGCTCACGAGGACAATGCTCTCCTTGTGCCTGCTTGGGTCATAATTAAATCTGTGTATGTATAAATCAGAATCGTACTTCCTGTTCACTAGTCTCAGATCCAAATTAAATATATATGTTTTCCTCACCTTCAGAGAGACAATTTAAAAAGAAATTGAAAATTGTCATGTTCTCAATATTTAAGTGAAAGACGTTTTGGAAATAGCACAAACAGCAATTTCCCAATACCACAGAGCATTTCTTTGGATGTTTTTTTTTTTTCTTATGTACTTTCAAGAAGGAGGTTTCATCCTAACTGCATCTTAAAACAGTTTATGGTCTCTCAGTAAGCAGTGAGCCAGTCATGAAGTCAATACCCCTGATCACAGATCATCAGCTATTGAGGAATCTCTCATAGTGGTCTTTGGGTGACTTCTGCTCTAGCTCCCTTGGCTTCCAAGCTTTTATCCTCTGCTCACTTTCACCTCAGATGAAGAGTCTTCTGGAAATAAATAATCAACCAAAACAAAAAAAAACCAAAACCCAATCAACAATTTGTGAAAAGCCAACAAGAAAACCTATTGTCTGTATCTTTTCAAAATATTTTAAGTGAAAGTAGACCAGTTCTGTCAT
This sequence comes from Ploceus nigricollis, assembly GCA_013399945.1. Lineage (NCBI taxonomy): Eukaryota > Metazoa > Chordata > Aves > Passeriformes > Ploceidae > Ploceus > Ploceus nigricollis. The sequence continues at coordinate 101,332 of VXBC01013058.1, forward strand.
ACTGACTTCTAAGCCCTTAATTATCACCTCTTATACAGCTTTCTATAGATTTTCAAGCAGCTGGATGCTTCAAAATTGCTTGGCTGTATAACCAAGGTGAAAGTTAAGAATCCTGGTTTGTTCAGCTGCCTGGTTTGGTTTGGTTCTATTTTTGCTTGGTCATAACTGCAAATCTTGAGTAGCAAAGCTCTATGGATATGGATGTGCTTTCCTGTATAAAAACAGTCATATTGGTCAAAAGGGAAGGGATTTCAAGACCACACCAATCTATCAAGAATCAGTGTATTGTTGGATTATTTTATAATTACCATCATTACAATAGTAAGATTTTATCATATGTAGATCAGAAATTTTGCTGATATTTAGGTTATTTAAAGTCACAGAACATATCGACACTATTACCAGAATTTTTGTCCTGGCTGCTTTGAGATTCAAGTGCAGTATTTTTCCTTGACTCTTAAAACTGTAGGCTCTGCTCTATATTCTCATCTTTCTAAAGCACTTTTTAATGTGCTAATAAAATAGTTAAAAACCAGTTTTATGTGGGACTTTACAGTATAAATTATGTATGTCAGTTTCAAATATTTCCCTGTAAATAATGCATCATTAGCAGATTATCCTTCAAACTGATGTCCCAGAGGAGGTAAATTTCCAGGTAAATTTTTGAATATTATTAATATTTCTCCATGAAATGTCAAAAGAAACTGACATATAAGAGGAAATAAAGGTGCCAGCAGGGTGGTTACCTTGTGTTTTTCTCTAAGCAGTCATCGGTTTGATATTTACTGAAAAAAAATTGACAGTTTGAATTTTATTTTGTTGTTGTAGCATCCCAACTCCTTGACTGCTGAAAAAGATCAAAATCTTTGATGCATCTAATACATGATTTAACCTTTGTTTAGAAACAAAAGAATGATATACAATTCTTATGGATTCAACATTACCGTGTCCTTCCTTTCTAGTTTTTTTCTGACAATTTGTAATGATATAATCACTCTCCTTTGTTTCAGCTGAGCCTTAAAATGTCCATATTTTGACCTTTTCAGAAGCAGAACTGACTGATTTGTGCTGTCTTTTTTTTCCCCCTTGTATTATCCACAGGCAGTATAGTTTTGGGAAAAAAATGCAGTGCTGCTGACAGGTTTTGGCTTGACATAATTGCAAGAAACCCTGCCAGTTCTCACAACTGGACAAAAGGATAGACCCCTTATAAAAATGTTTCAACTTGACTATGCTCACATATTCATTAAAAAGAATATGAATTATATTATTTTTCTATTCAATGAGGGGAACTTGAATTTGTATGGATATTTTATTAATTATTCAGGTTTTTCTGTCTCCAACTCTCTAACATTTGGGCCATCCAGTCAAATGGAGCTTTCTGGAGTAATAATGTTACCTGAGTAATATCAAGAGGGTAGTGAGTAGTCAGAAATGGATGCACGACAAAAAACAAAATAGCAAAACACAAGCTGGCAAAAATTTGCATGGTATAGTTAAATAAAAATGCAAATTAATACTTTATTTTTATTTAGTAAATAAACTATTTGGCAAATCTCCATGTAATATAGAAAAAAAAGGGAGAAAAAGACTGTATTTTTCAGCTACAATTTGTTTTCTCCCACTCAGTAATCACAACATTCTTTTACAAGTGGAGCCCCTTGAAGCACATTCTGAAAAACATTGATACATGTATCACTTTTAAGAGCTGTATTTTTTTTTTTTTT
>VXBC01013058.1:103090-140149 GCA_013399945.1 Ploceus nigricollis
AATTGATTCACATATCCCTTTTTAGAGCTGTTTTTTTTTTTTTTTTTTTTTAGAATATGTGACAGAGTCCAGGAAGGAATTCTGTTTCCAGCTTAGACCTGAAAAATTCACTAAATCCTTGGGTCTGGATGGGTTTGTTTTGGAGAATAGGAATTGTGTCTTCAGTTTTGCTGAGACCTGGAGAGCTAAGCTGTGTTTTCCCAGCTGTTGATGTGGTGCAAGGATGTGGATCCATTCACTAGGAAAAATAGGTCAGGCTGCCCATGAGAAAACAAAAAAAGTTGTCTTTTATTCTTTGGAAGTCATCTGGATACTGCAGAGGGGGTTAGTGCAGCCAGCTCTGGATAACTGGAGGTCCAGCTGCTCAGCAGAAAATAAGACCAGGCTGTTGGTGCCATAAATCACATCCTTGGCCATGTCACGATGCCTGTGCTGCTTGCACTGACAAAGCTTTTGGCACACTGAGGCTGCTGATCAAAGGTATGACTTCCCAGGTATGAACTGAAGTGTGGGACAAAGTGAACAAGGTAAAAAAACCAAAAAAAAAATTGAAAATGAACAGTTCAGTGGATAGAAAAATATTGAGAAGGGCTTAAACGTCAGACTGAATATTACTGCAGTAGCAGTCGTGGCAAGCTCTGGAGTGCAAGACCTTCATGTGTGACTTGAAATAAATCTTGAGGTTGTAAACTGGCAAGGGAGGGAAAAATGGAAGCAATCCATAGCATAGAAGTCGAAATATACTCCAGATTAAACAGGCTTGCAACACTAGAATGCACCAAATGATGAAAATAATTAAAGGAGAGCTATTGAGATATAAAAATGGAGATGAATGCTCTGAGTGAGAGCAGTGTAGCATTTATTCTCCTCGTGAAAGATCCTTTGTCTTTGGAGATAAGAGCACAGTGCCAAATCCCCAGCGAGAGCTGCCTAGCAACTAACCTGCCGAGTGAGGGCAATGCAGCACTTAATCTCTTTAGTAAGCAAGTGTAGCTATTAATTTAATTAGTAGAGGCAGCATACCATGAACCAGTATGGTAAACCAGAAAAAATTTTTAATGAAGAATTTTTTTTGAATTCTAAACTTGAGTGGTCGCATCAGGGATTGCCTCCCTGTTACAGTGGGATAATTGAAACCTTATTAAAGTAAACCTTTATTAAAAGTAAAGCTCAGAATGCTGTGCTGTGGAATGGGATCCACTAACAATAAGCAGGAATTTATTTTTATTTTTGGCTGGGAGAGATGCTTAAAAGACGGGAGGTCCCAACAGACCCTCCATGCATTTCTCACCACTTTCATCTCTTCTGACTTGTGTTCTGGCTATTAAACATGATGATGATGGCTCCTGAGAATAGGGGTACTGGATCACTCTGGATTTGAGAGCATCTGTAAGAATTTCTCTGTGGTATGTGGAGTAGTACATGTACTTGTCAAAACAAACTTCCACTTCAGAGAAAAGTAGGAAATGTTTTCAGGAAGTCCACTTATTTGAGATTTAGTAATCAGAATGAAGAATTTTTCTTTGAAATCAAAGGAGGAACACAGTGACATATGACAAATATATACTAAATATTTAAACTTCTATAAATAGTATCAGCTATTTGTAGGTGTCATCACTAAAAACTATACTATTGGCAGTTAGATAATGCAACAGGAGCTAATCTATATTATTGGAGCTGTGTCTTAGAAATGCAAAGATTTTTTCAAAATAGCCTGAAGATATCTTTCCTCAAAAAAACCCAAAACTGAGAGACCTGCTGTTTGGTGCCAGCATGTGTGTGCTCAAAGCAAAAGTATTTGATCTTCATAAGTAGTTCTGTAAGTTTCCCACCAACCCAGGACAAGATGGGAAAGTGATATATCCAATGGTTACTGTGAAATCCCCTGAGCAGTCACTTTGGTTGGGTGACAGAAATTTTACATCACAGCTGATGCATGTTGTGTTGTATGTATAATATAATTCATTTATTCTATGGAAATAGCCTTTAATATAAGGCTTAAAAAAAAAGTTATGTCTTCACTCAGTTCCATTTTAGGGCAGAAACAAATAAAAGTTCTGTTGTAAAAGCTCTAATATAAGATGCTTTGTTAACAGAAAGTTGTAATAATTTCCCAGTTCCAGGCTGTAACCAAAATTTGTCTTCTGCTTTTGCTAACCAGAACAGTAAAGATTATTCACCAGATGATTTCAGAGTGAACATGAAACTATAGATTATTCTTGTAAAGGTACTTGGGGTTTGGATTTGACTACAGTCAGTGATGAATGTTAATGGTTCTATGGGATTAAAGGAAAAAGATTAAGCAGTTAGTGTTATGAATACCATATGTATATACATGTGAACTTATGTGTGAATAGGTGTGCTTACCTTCTACTTTTTCCATAAATAATTTTCTGACCTCAATAAAACAGTGCAGAATATTTTGTTGTTGCTAATGGCATAGTTTATATCAGCAGGTAGTGATAATAGGTGCAACAACACTAGTTATTTGTGTGATTGACTCTATGGCAGCAATGTGTAAGGGCCATGAAAATAGTACTGGTTTCCTCTGAGACCTAAATGAAATGTACATAAAGGGAGTTTTAATTTAGATGTTATCCTGTTGCCTATTTTTCTTGCTTTTGCTCTCCCATACACATATACTGAATCAGTTAGCAGTTGAAGCTTCTGAATACTCAACAAAAGTTGCTAAGAAAATGCTGAAATACAGTGGTTAGAGCAGATCTTTTTAGTTATCTATCCCCATTTTTCCTGTGAATTTAGTGTGAATTATTACAATGAATATGCTGTGAATTCCTACCAGTGAGTGAGTAGCCATGAGCTCTACAGAAGAGGTGAATTTCAATGACATTTTGAGTGAAGGGAGGATTGTATTTCACTGCTAAGTCTGTACTTGCCAGTGAACTTTCAGTAAAAGTTGATAGCAAGAAATACTGTTAAACGCTTTATTATTTTATTGCTGAAAATTAATTTTTTTTTAGTTATTCTAATAACTTTTTTCATATGTTAAATCATTGAAAGAGGTGCTTCTGTTGTAGGGCAAATACAACATTAGGAAAGATAAGAACCCTTTTTAATTATACCCCAGAGTGCTTAGGATGGAGTTCCTGCTTTAGTGAAGCCTGTGATGAGGTGGTCTCATTTTAAGGGTCAGTATTTAATGTTATGTATTTTTACCTGTTTAGGAAAAAAAATGTCTGTGTTTGGTTTTGTTAGTTTTTCTTCCCTCACTAAAATTGTACAGCTGCCAGTATTCTGCCATGTGGAATAAACTGGTATGGACATTGGGCCATTAAAGCAAAGTTTTGGTTTCATTGTGCACAGCTTAAGTGTGGTAGTGATAACTACATGTAGCATATCACTTCTATCATAACTTATATAGTGCAAAAATCTTTAATATTGTCATAAAGCATGAATTAGGTTTTTTCACTAACACTGACCCTACTTTAGTGTTCAAGAGTGCTGTACTACATATTCCAGTCTTGTGCTAGAATGCTAGCCCAACTTACTTTTGTTCAAACCTTATCCATGGTTAACATGAGGATTTAGAAATACTGAAAATTTTGAAGGCTTGTGACACCAAAAGACAAAAAACAAACCTTCCCACCTTATCTTTTTTCTTTCCTTTTGACCTTCTTTTTAATATCTTATGACCAAAGGCTGCTTCATTGTAATTACCACAGCTGCTTTTTCACCTCAGGTGTTGATACGCTGCTCCTGTCAGGCTCCGTTTTCAGAGCGCAGCCGCATCGTCGCCTGTCATTTTGCACTGCAGCTTGAATTTACCTTCTCACCATCTTTGTAAACATGACACTGCCTTTAAGTTTATAGAGAGATTGAGGATGTGAGCTCCCAGTTCAGACCTAAACCAGTTATGCTCGTGCCAGACAGAACTGCTGCAGCTGAGATATTTGTTACTGCTTCCTCTACAATTCCCTGTTCCTATCTGTGAAAGCGTTTGCTCTAGGGTGAAGCATGTCATAAAAGACACAGGAAAGAAACAGTTTGGATTTTAGGTTTAGAAACACAAACCTCAGACATTTTTCAATTAAAGAGAGGAAAGGGAAGAAGTAAAGAAGTTTTCAACTTTCAACCAGTTTTATACAATCCTGGAATTTGTAACTATTTCTTTTGTAGTGGTGAACAGCTTGGGAGAGGGGGTGAAGGAGGTGAGGGAAATGGAAAAAGAGTGACAGCAAGAGGATATAGAGCAATTATTTCATGATCTTCTTTTAGTAAGACTTTTGGGAAATGGTAAAAATCTGTATTACTGGATAACAATCCTCACTGTGCAGTAACTCACTGCACACCCACATGAACTGCTTTTTCATGTAAGTAGCTCTATTGAAAAAATTACCCAGAGGAGCAAAGCCTGCTCACCCAGATGTGTTTGCAAAGAGATGTTATCCTGTTCTTGTTTTATATTCAGTAAACAAGAAGATATTTGTATTTCACTAAAAACCAAACAAAATAGAAGAAGAAAAAAAAATGTACAAGTGTAAGCACATATATAACATTACCTTTAAATATGAAGCTCAAATGAATCCTTGTCCATCAATGTCTGGAACTATTCTTAACATCATAAAAATACATTTTACTAAAATCAACCAAAAATTAATGGATCTGATCTCAAACTAATCCTAACCCTTAAATTACTAGTGTTAAAATCAATCTGCAGGTTCTTTTTTGGTAATGACTGACAGAAAAGGCAGATGAGCCTATCAAATTCTGACCTCAAGATTTGACTCATAGTTTCAGATCAACTGTGAGAAGTCAGTATTTCAAAATTATAATGATTGATATAAGTTTATGCCGTCAACTCCATGGTAAAAAGGTTTAACTTCCTGTTTTAAAGAATGATCATCAAATTATCTCTTGTATCCTTGAAAGTAGTTATTTTATTGTTGCAAGGAATGTCTTCAATTTTTAAGATATGCTGAGGTGGAAGAGTCAAGCTTTATAAAAATGAGAAATTAAATGTGAAATTGGCCTAACTATACTGTCTGAAGGATCAGATGTAAGCGAGGATATTTAAAGCTGCTCAAGGTGCTATAAAACCTTTGTGGTCACTTCGGTTCGGAATATCTTACCCAATGAATTGCAAGAATTTGTTGGTTGGCTTTCCTCCTGTAGTTAAGGATATGTCTGTGCCTTTATCTGGTCATGTTAAATAAATAAGGCTGATAGAAAGGAGCAAGGTGATTAATGAAAATGGAAAATCACATTTTTTTCTTGTATTTTTCACTGACATTCAGTTAACAGTAAACAGGACATTTAGCACTTGTCCTGCAGGGCTACTTGTCTCGTGGCTGGCAGGATCACTCAAGGCTGGAGGGATTTTGTGTTCTCTGTCTGAAAGTTTGGATCTTTCACTCTTTGAAATGGAGTATAAAGCTGTTAGGAGCCATTGCACTACTGCAGTCCTTGGGCTTGCAGAAAGCTGTATCTATTTACCTAAAATGATTTCTCTTAAGCTTTCTGTTTTCACAAACTATTTTTATTTGACTTCTGGAGAAACCTTTCAGAACCTGAGCAGCCCCATTCATCACCACTTAAGTTTTTCTCATGGAGTGAAATTTAGACTTGCCCTTGGCTTTTGTCTCTTCTGTCAGTAAATTGGGGGCACAGAGGTGGGGAAGGATAAAGATAATTCTGTGCAGCACTGAGATCTCACCTTTGGGAGCATGTGGGGAGCTCCAGCTGAGGCAGGTGGCTCTGTGTGTGCTCACAAGGAGAGATGGAGCCTGACACTGATGCTGAACAACAAACAGCTTCTTGTCACAGTATTGCCTCTTACTTCCAGCTAATTATTTACATAAGGTCTTTTGAAACTTCAGAAGTGTTATAATTGATCAAAGCTTAACTAAATAGGAATTAGGTATTTTTCTTTTATCTGTACTAAAAATGTCTTTTTACCTACTGTGAGGGATGTTGCCAGCTCTAAGAGATTGATTTAATGCTCATATTAAAGGGATTTGGGGCCTGATCAATTAAACACATGAGCTAAGGCTTCAGTAAGGAATGTGAATCATTTTGGCAGGTTGTAAATATTAAAATTGATATGAGCTCAGAGACAGCATTTTTTGTTAACTGGAGAAAAAGAGTCAATGTAGAAACAGATCAGAAATTGACTCGGAAGAAGAAAATGTTGTCAAGTTTACTTTTCTGTGGCTTGTTGGATGCATCCATCACTGCTATGAAAAAAGGACCTGGAATTTTCAGGAGTGAATAACTGCTGTGTAACAAAATGGCACAATAGCTATTGTAAATACAGAGAGGGAGGGAAGGGAGTGTCCAAAGGTAGATGAAGTCTTATGGAATAAAATAGCTCAGTAAATTTTCTGATTAAACCAGCAGTATTTGGAATAAAACATTTACAACAAAAAGGATTCACAGAACTCCAAGTCAACAGCGATGGCATGGTCTTTGTAGAAGTCCAAGACTTTACTCTTTCAATAGCATGAAGGATCAAGGAAGAACTGATTTTGATAAATTCCTCAAAACCCCCTAAATTTTCTGAGCAAGGGGAAAAATCAGGATTTTGCTCATTAAACAAGATAAAACTTCTGAAGTTGTTTGATGTGTGGTGCATTGCCAGATGAGGGGTGTTCATTGCTCAGGGCAGGATCTATCCTGAGTCCAATTCCCTTCAGTGTTTTATTAATAAGGTCCAGTGTTAGCATTGAAAGCATTTTTCTCCTGCTTATTTATGGTGTCAAGCCTAGTAGGAAATTTCGTATATTATTGTATATTTTGTATATTAGAACAATAGGAAAAAAAATAGAAAAAATTTGACTCAACAGGTTCTTTTTTGTTTGCTTGGTTTTTTTTCCTTATGGTTTTTTGCCTTTTGAATTACATCCTGCTGACAAATGCTATGCTTAGAGAGTAATAACCCAGCAATAATTCCTCAGAATATAGAGTTTGGAGTGAATTACAAACTGAGCCTACATCACCAGTGTTATTGAAGGAACTGAAACATCATATTTACATATTTAAACAAAACCATTTTGATTAAGCTGCTGTTTTCCCTCAGTGCTGAGGAGGTGGTCCCATTAAATGCTTTGCCCATTTTGGGCATGCAGGCACACTTCTAAAAGCCAATCTAAACTTTCTGCAGGTAGACATAGTATACACTGCTATAGGTTGTCTACTGAGATAAAGGAGTCACTGTTTTTTTCAAATTCTTAAGCAGCTATCAGTCAAATATCTGTCACAAACATGCAAGAAAAGTTCTCTGGGAATTTAATGAAATTATGTTTCCTTCACAAAATCCAAGGGCTCTCTGCAGATTTTTTTCCCCCTGTAGAACTCTATCCTAAACATTTCTGGCTGCCTCTGATAATTGTTGGGCTTTTATCCTTGTGTCACTCGTAATTACTCTGATGTTTTCTGTTACTTTGATAGTGTTGACTTTAAACCTCTGAGCTATTTGTTATTCTGGATAAGATTTACCACTCTGGTCTTGTTTGACTCATACTTTAGGCCACACATTGTAGATTAATCAGCTTGTTCTATTCCAGAGAAAAGAAATGTATTTTGAATTCTAAGTGTATTTTGATGTATTTTTACTTTTTCTATCAAATATTTGTCTCATCCATCTCTTCATTCTGCAACAAAATCTTCATCATGTAGCAGGTCAATTTCTGGTTAACAAAAATCCAGAGTGCTTTCTGTAAGATGAAATATTTGTTTGATGGAGTTTTCATAAGGGAATATTAGCAGTGTTTTCACTGAACGAGCTGGAAAGATTTCTTGAGGGGAGATGCTTTGTAGTCTCTAAATTAGGACAAATAATCACTCATAGTATTTTTTATTTCTTGTGAAGATAGATATTTTCTGTCAGGGACAGATAAGTGGGCCTATTAGAATAGCCATGACTTTCCCCTGCTAGTCTCTGCCTGTGGTATTCACCTTCCCAAGTGTGAAAGTAATAATGGAATTCTGTATTCCAGCTGCAAGGGGTGGGCAGCAATTACTGAGTGAGAGAGCCAGCTGATGAGGCTCAGTTATTCAGAGGAGGAGCAGCTCTTGAAAGGATGGAGAATTAGGCCTGGCTACAGCTCAACAGTTTTGAGAAGAACAGATTTGGCCAAGAGGAAGTAAAGGATGAGTAGTGTTGATGATTTAATGAGGCAGATGGTTTATTGTTTTGAAACGAAGCTACTACAGACTGCCATGTTTTAACTTTATGTTTAAAACTGATTGATGGTTTTTTAGAGGCTGGACTGTAGTTCTTGTTGGCCTGTTTCTGTAGCAGCATTTATGTTTATAGCAGATGACTGACAACCCCTTAAAATACACATTAGGTTATCAATTATTTGAGATAAAATCAGTATAGTTCATCAAAAATTTTGAGGTGATTAATGAAAACTAACCTGCTTTGGCCACCACTCTCTATGTTATTGCCATCAGAGGTTGATGTGCCCCCACAGAAAAACTAAGGCTGCAGAGTATGTGTTCTGGGCTTCAAGAGCTGGTCCACTTGAAAATATTTTAACATTTGCCTGGCCTTCTTGTATAAAACTAAACTAGATTCAACATCAAATAATTATGCAGGGATGTGTAGCTTTTGAGGGGAGATGCTTGCTAGTCTCTATATTAGGACAAGGAATCACTCATTGTATTTTTTATTTCTTGTGGTCTTCTAGATAACTGAATTATTTTTGAGGTGTTTTACTTGTGACATGGAAGAAAAAGAATCCTAGTAGCTGCTGTCTAATTATTCTAACCTCTGCAACGTTAACACTGAATCGTTTTATTTCAGACCCCATGAAGAGGTTATAAATAAAAATGATTGTCAGAATAGATTTGGATCTATTGATCTTCAACATCAGACTGGCCAGAAGGAAGACACAGAGTATCTGTGTTAATTTTGGGGAGCACTAATGAGTTTCAGGCTGCTTTTGGGTTTGGATTGCATAATATGTTTCCCATCTCTGTTTGTTGAAGAGTTTTTCTTTAGATTCTGTAAACTAGGGCAATAAACTGTGATTTCAGAGGTAATAATACAGTGCAGACAGCTTCTTTCATAAAAGCTAAGTGACCTGATTTGTTAATGGCTTTGGCTACTTAGATGGACGAAAATATTCTGAAATCTCATTTTGTAAGCTGCTGTTTTTTATTTTCTCTTCAGATAGAAGGAACCTTCTCTGTCATAAGAGGCTAATCCTCTCAAAGAGAAATCAGTGCCCTGGAAAGGGGCTGGACCTTTCTCCTCAGCAAATACATCTGCAACTGCAACAATGACAAACCTGAAAAACTGATACCGTGAGAGATAGAGAATTTTAGGCTTTCAGGTTGGAAGGAGTTAAATTAATGAGGTATCTTTGAAATGGCCTTAATATTGTATAGAATCCAAGGAAGGAAAGGAAAAGGAAATGTGTGGCCTGAACCAGTGCCGAGTACAGAGGGACANGGCCAACATGAAATCATGACACCCACTTAATCCATTATTTGATTCTGGGGTCCAGCTTTGTTGGTGCAAAATACTTTACTGTGTCTCCCAGAAGATTTATCTGTTGGTAATACAGAACATCATGGCCCTTCAGGATTCTGTTTAATTACTCAAAGTAAATTATGCTCTACTCTTTATTTATTAAATATGTTTCTTATTAGCTCATGTGTCCCCAAGGCAATACAATTTTTACAATTAAAATGGTAATTCTGTTACAGTGTTTTCTTAATTTTAACAGCAGATTTATTGACAAAAAGAGAGTCCTCTACTAGAGGAAAAAAATAAATTAGCATTTCAGGCAAGTGTATGAAAACACAAAATGTGTCTAGGTCAAGGAAACTTAGTTGTGAGTATAGTCATGGCTTTTGGTCTTCTTTTATAGGCCCCATTTGTACATAAAATATTTAATTAAAATCTGCCTATATTTCAATCAAATGTCATTTAAAAATTGCTAACTTGATGTGTCATTCTGACAAATTAGATAATAAAAGAAACAGAGAATCTTTTTTTTAAATTAACATCTTGCCATCAGAGATTATGTCAATTTTTTAGAAGTATAATCAAAACATTTTTTTAAAAAAGAATTCTCACATGCCATAGATAACATCTACAAGTATTTCCTGATGAAGTAGAGAAGAAATGAGTCGTGTATAAATGATGTATAAAGACTTTGATGGTTGGTTTCTCCCCAAAATATTTTGAAGAAATGAATGCTAGAGAATTATAGCAGATTTATTCATGATTAAGCCTAAAGATAAACCCTGTTGTGCACTCAGCAGAAAGTTCTTCCAGCTTCTACTTTCCAAAATGTTGGTGATCTCAGAAAGACCAGTAGAGGCTCTCTTATTGTATAAGCTTTGTATTTCCTTTGCCTTCCTTCTTCGGGGTTCATAGTTCAGTCAGAACCTACTATTCAAATTTAAAACCTTATTAAAAGGTTTGGAAAAGTTTGTTTGAAAAATCATTACGTGAAGATAACAAAAGACAGTAAGGACAGGAAATTATGGGAAAAATAAGCAACCTTGTTAGGGGGAGATCAGTTTCTGGAGAAGGAGTTGAAGACACATTACATACAGGCGAAGTCACAAAGTCATTTTGGTCTGGAGTGCTGACAAGGACAGGTGAAAAAAGAGAGAGAGTAACAGCTGATGTTAGACACATGAAAACTGGTCAGCTGAGGGCACACACATGCAAACCAAAATCAGCACATGAAAAGTATGATTGCTTTGGGGAACACAGAGGGCCAGTTGCTTTGGATGCTAAGAAAATGTTACAGGTGAACTAAATTAGCAAAGGAAAATGCTGGATGTCTTCAGTGGGATCCAAGTTGATTTGACAAGAAGAAGCAGTGGCCAGAGACCATGAGGGTTATCAGATAAATTTCTGGGGGTCTGAACACCAAGCAAGGGATTTCTGAGGGGTACAAAACTGGCTGTGGAAGTGTGGGAGATTAAGGGATGCTTGTGCTGAGAGACATGACAGAGATTTGAAGAAGGCATTTTTCTACCCTACATATAATTAGCTTATGGAAATTATTGCCATGAAATACCAAGAAAGTAAAGAGCTTAGTGGGATTAGATACCTATATACAAGTAATGAGAACACAGGCAGTTAGTTACATTAGATGGGATAAAATTAATTAGGCCTAAAGCTTCTCATACCTGCAGGCATGAAGCAAGCAGTAATGGTAGGGGCTAGAAAGAAAGATCCCTGGAGATGATTTTGGTGGACTGAATTCTGAAGTCTAGCCTGGTCCTTGATTCATGTAAATCCTAAATTCTAGGCAGGCCGGATAGGTGGTCTAATGATCACATCTAATGTCAGACCTACGGAGGTCATCAGAAGTGGCAATGATGATGGCCTGAAGTTGATAACACTGCATTGGTAATCAATTTTTCACTTTTCTGGTTGATCTAACAATTCTTCAAGTTATCTAAAAGCAATAAATGTTATTTATATACTTGATTTCAAGAAAAAAACAGAACAAAACCCTGAAGAATAGGAGACTGGAAAACATTACTTTGGACTCAGTTTTATAAAACTGGTTTTGCAGAATAACTACAGAAAATAAACATGATTTTGATGGATTTAGGCATATTGTGACTATGCTAATATATTGGAAATACAGGGTAATTTAGTCACTTAAACTGTTCAGACAGTTTTAAGAATCTTAGGTAGTCCTGTTCACTCATAATTTATTCTCCATCTATCTCTGCCATTAAATGTAATGGTTTTGCTTCTTTCATCTGACAGTATTTCAAAGCTTTCTACCAAAATTCTGCTTTGTTCTTTCAGGCTGTGCAAATATAACTAATTTGCCTCCTGCAGTAGCACTCTTCCTATTGATTCCTGTTTATTGTGGTCCCTAACAGGTCCCTGAAAAGGCAATATACTTCTGGCTTGCTAAATGGTGCATTGGATGTTGGATTGTGTGTGTGGTTGACAGAAACATTCAGTAAATGGATTGTCTGCAGTAGTAATAAGAAAATATTTTAATTTTCCCTTACAAAAAAATATTTGTTTTTCAAAAGAATACAAATAAGCATTTTTCAATAAATACCATTAAATGCTCTAGCCTAAGAGCTCAGAAACAGAAACTTTTTTTCCCCTTTATATTTGTCCATAAAAATGTCTTATTTCGTTAGTAAGAACCACGAGACTACATTGTTTATTAGAAACTGCTGTCATGAAGACAAATTCCCCAAAGATTTAAGTCTACAAACTGGAATATAACTGATGTTTTGCCAAAAAAAAGAAAAAGAAAAAAAGGTGTAAAGAAGGATGGAAACTAGTACTTGGAATATCCTTACACAAAAGGTCATTTGTCAAAGGTTGGTTATAGAGATGTTCTGTCTTTGTAATCAGCCTCTTACAAATGTGCAACAATACTGACAACAAAATTTTTAAATTTTGTATTAGTGAAGTTGGGAAATGATTGTGATGCAGTCTGGTAAGTTAGGGAAGTAACAGTCTGCTGGTGTAATGGACACAACAAATGTATGCATGCCAGGTATATGTGTGTGTGTTTATGTTTTTCAGCTATGCACGTCCATTGCAGATCCTTTTTCTTTGGGGTACATACAAAAGAAACACCTCTTCAGACCTGAACAATAGAAGTCTGTGCTCTGTATCACAATATTTAAGTATGGTAGCTCCCAGTGATTTCCTCTATAAAACTGCCATTCTTCATAGCATATGTAGCAACAGGAACTACTGCCTTCAGAAAGCTTGATTTGTGATGGTCACATATTGCTGTCCATGATTTCCAGAAACCATGATTTCCAGAAACCATGATTTCTGACTGCCACTTTAGCAAGAGGTTGTAAAATTTCTCTTTAGAGAGAAATGTAATTCAGGATAGCATGCTCTGGCCTGTTTGCACAAAAGCCATGCTCCTACTGTATCTTCTGTGCTTCTTAATTCTTGACTCAGCAACTTTGTTGCCAAGATCATTGCTATGCCTTGTTTTTTCACTTGTTTCCCTATTTCTTTAGCATTCATTGTTAGGTTTTGTTACAAGTATTGAAGCTGTACCCAATCAGTAATGAAAGCAGTAAGAATATTTGTTTTTGATGTATTTGTTTGGATGAGTAAGAGAGGAAAGAAATTAATTTTTTTGGAACCTCTAACTTGATCAAAAACTCTCTTATACATCTGTCCCAAGTTTCTTACTCTTGCAGCTATAAGGACAACTTCTTTTCCCTTTTCCTTTCCCTTTCCAAAAAGCTCTCTTTTGACTACCAGTTTTCTTGAAGTCGCTGAAATGGATTTTCAGTTTGAACATATTGAAGTCTAGTAAAGGACAGATGTCTATCTTGCTGTTCCTATTTAAATTAAAAGCTTTCACTTATTCTGTTAGGCTAAAATAATTTTGTTCCCACAGAAGAGCTCAGAATCTAGTACAGACTCCTTGTCCTTAACGAGCTCATTGTTTTGACTCAATTGCAAAAAGAGTCCATTTCAGCAAGAGGTTTTCACAAAGGAGTTGCCAATGTGGTAAGGAGAAGAGGATGAGGTTTTTAAAAAGCTCTTACTGAATTTGCAAGTAGAAATTCTATTGGAACTTGAAGGGAAGTTTGAATTTTATCGCTATTACTAGTAACTGCTTATAAACACAAGAGCTACTTTTAATAAAACTATTTTCTAAACAATTCTTGACGCAAGCAGCATATGGTGTTTCATGCTTCTGTAAGTTGAAATTTACATTTCTAAAACCTTAAAGTAATTGCTTTACAAACAGTAAACAATTACTGTAGCTTTGTAAATACAACAGATTTTGGGTTATACTTAATTTGGTAAGCACTCTTTTTCCTAGTGTTAGATTAAAATGATTCAAACTTTAGATTTGGAATTCATTTATCATATCAACATTTGAACAGAAAACCAGTGGAAATTTCAAGAGGATTTTACAAATTTCAGTAACAATTATAGGAATGAAATGATGACAGGAGATTGAGAAGTTGCTTATTTGATAATTTATAGGAGATGGTTGCATAAAACTTATCTTGCTTTACAAGTAGAGATATGTGCTAACAAATAAATAATTATAAATAATATTTCAAAATGAATACACATTTTAGCACAAAAGTAGCTTGGTTTTCTAAATTCTTCAATAATTTGATATAATGTGCAGAGCCTTGTATTTACCTACTTATACATAAATATATATTTTGATTGTAGTTCCAGTAAGTCTTTTTTTTATGGAGATATTTAAAACTTCTTTTTGATCTCTATAGTAATGTTACATTATAGAAATTTCCATTTCCAGTTTATAATACAGATTCATGCACACTCCACCATGAGGAAAACCATCAGCAATCATACTTTAATGAAATTCTGGGCCACTTCTTTCCTCTGTGTCACTCACATCACCCAACCCATTAACACCTGCTGAATCTTCTCCCCATCAGTCATCAATCATGAGCAATCAGTCAGACACTTGATAATTAACAGAGAGAGGGGAAAAAAAACAAGGCTAAAATTATTTCTTTATGGTGGCTTCATGCATAAGCTCAAATAACAACGGGGAAGGTTTAATGAGAGCCTCACTACCTGTAAAACAAACCCATCAAAGTGGAATCCAGCTGTACATGGAACACAGAGACTTTCCCTATGATTGTTATGTCCTTTACTTGAATTGCAACTGAGGGATTGTGGCACAAAAGGGAAACTGAAGTTGGCTGAAAGCTTGAAGCAGAGGCTGGAGGATGACTTTGTGAGGCACTTCTGTGGTTCTTGTAATGTCAATATTCTTAAAGGAAAGATCCATCCCTGAAAAAGGTCTCCATTAGCACTGTTTCTGCCCGTCTGGAGTTGTTCTTGGTTGGATGAGTGTGCTCAAAATGCAAGACAAATCTTTGTAAAGATTCCCACTCTCTCAGTGGGCTCAGAGGCTAAGGTGAGGGCTACCAAAAAGATCACTCCCAACTTGTTGGTTTACTGATCCCACTTTGATGAAATTAGTATCTAAGTTAAATGAACCATGGTTTGAGTATTTTCACTGATAGAATGGTTTTAAGTTTAGCTCATTTGATAATTTACAAAAACAGAGAAAATGAAACCAAGATGTACTATAGAGATGAAAAGCTGCTAGAAACCTGCTGTATAGAGACTTCCTTTCCTTCATTCAAAGTAAATATCCTGCTATTTTGAGATCACCTCAATGTTTGATATTCTGTGGTATTGCTGAGGGTAAGTATATGAAGATTTACTCTGTGTGCATCACCTGTGCATTAGGTATGAAAAGGAGTGCAGAATTTCTCAGGGACATTCTCTTGAATGCTGATGTTAGTGCTTGTTCTCATTAACTGGGGTGTTTCATCTATTTGTGTTAAGGGCAGTGTATTGCATGCAAAATAAACATCTCTGTATAGAAAGAGATCACTCTTGGGCACCTCACCCCTCACCCTTTCCTGTTCAGAACTCTCTGTGGTGACTTTCCCATCATTTTGGCTTGTTAATGGGACTTCAGCATAGGGAACTCATAATCTTTCTTTTGCAGCTAATTTTTTATTTCCATTTCTTCTGCATTTCTTGACTAAACAAAGGACTTCAATAAGGGAAGTTATACTGAAAAACTTGTCCAACAGGTTAAAAGTAGGTTTATCCTACTTTTTGTATCCTACAGCCATTTGTTTATCCTTTCCTTCCCTGAATAGGCCCAGTGAGACTGAATTACACGCTTCCCAGACTCCAGAAAGTGTTATGAAAAGTAGAGAATAATCTAGAGTAACCAGAAAGTTACCAGTGTAACCAGAGTAGCAGGGTCACAAATGTAGACAGAGAAAATAAGGAAAAGAATTTCCCCAGCACCAGAGGCGTCCATTTAGGAATCTGAAAAAAAGGCATGGAATAATGTCAGGAAGTGAGGATTCCTAAGTGTATGGAACTCAGTGAATGGGTTAAATATGGCACTGGTTTACCTCAGTTTTAAGTCTTAGTTTTTTTATAAAGCTGCATTGGATCTTCTGGACTTTTATAACATACATAAGTGGAATATTGTTTCTATATGAAAAAATATTAGTTTTAAATATCTGGAATATATAAGGAATATATCCCTCATGAAACACTAACCAGTTGAAACTGAAGTTGGTTTTCATTATTTATTTAATCTTTTATTTTGGGTTGCAAAGCAGATGCAGCACACCAGCCTTCCTTGCTCTTGCTTTCCCTCTCCTTTTTCTCCTCCTGCCTCTCTCCTCCCCTTTAGCATGCGAGCTGCAGATAAAAACAGCAGAGTAGAAGCCAGGAAAACAAACTGATCCATTTCCCATGCATATTTCATGTATTTGCCTAATTTCCTGCAGTGTTGACTTAATTAGTTAATTATTCCACCCTCTTATGGCCAGTGAATATCCTTATCATCACTATGTCAATGTTGAAAAAACCCCAACAAACAAACAGAAAAACAAATCAATGACGTTTTCAGTGACAATGGGCCACATGAGAGCTTTTCAGTGCTGGAAATGAAAATGAGTTCTTGTTCTTTGAATGGGTGTAGTATCCTAGGGACACTCCCTAAGTTCTTCCCTGCCCCCAGCTGTTTGGTTTCAGAAGGGAAAGACTTTCCTATTTAAACATTAGTTTTCTGATATTGTTTGTTGCTTTCCAGCCTTAAATCAATGACTTGATTCTTCTTTTTCAAAGATATTATCCTTCGTTATTTTGTTAATTTAGCTTTGATTTTCAAATATATTCTGAATTCTGGAGCCTTGTATACCAAACGTATGATGAAGATGATGATGTCATCCCTTTCCTGCTGATTCAACATCTTATAAAAGATATTTAATCTGTAAATTTTATCCAAGTCATAACTGGTTGGAAAAGAAAATTCCTGTTCATCATCCCCATTCTTCAACCTCACAACCTCTCCCCAAAAGAAAAAGTTGTACTCCAAAAGAAAAATGAGAAGGATTAGAGCTCTGTTCAGCCTTTAGAAAGAAATTGAAGGTTCTGTGATGATCATGAAAATATCAGAGGAACATGCGCATGTTATTGTAAGGAGAGAACACAGCAACTTATGCTTGATTACATTCCAGCAGAAATTAATTTATAGAAATAGAATATATAATAGGAAAATTAGTGCTACCAGTAAGTCATGACATAGGTTATATTTCAGTTTCTTAGACCCCATGCAATAGCTTCTTAGAGATGTGACATACTATGATGAAACCTTTGACTTTGCATGCAGTAATTAATGTCAAAATTTTCTATCAGCGGCATAGGGGTTTATCCTCTCTGTTTAAGTCTAATTAAGGGTTGAAAATATTTCCAGAGGACTTGACAGAATGCAATAAATATTGTGCAGAATTTCTTACTCATTTGAAAAGAATAGAACTTAAAACAACATTTAATTGCAGACTCTTTTGCAGTGCTTTTTCAGGTAACAGCTAATAGCCATGAATGGCCAAAGGTGACAGAACTACTTGTGTGCTTTCAAAGGGGTAACTTTAATTAGGAACAAGCTTTTCAAGGTCAATATCTTTATTCCAGAGCCTAACTGTGTGGCACACATATGGAGTGCAATGACCTCTAAGCATCAAGGGAAAATGAGAGGGGCTGATGTCTGATTCACCAAGGTGGTTTGTTAACTTCTGCAGAAGTTTGCAGGAGTTAGGCTGATGGGATTTGCCTCTTGCTGCTGTGTGTTTTCCCCTCATCCTCTTCTCTCCTGTACTCCATACAGCTGCCCTGTTTACATGGAGGAAATAAAACTGGAAATAAAACTGTCATGGTTACTTTATTGTCAGAACTGATCCACTGAAGTAAATGTCCAGTTTGGAGGTCCAAATCTTTATTTTGTTATTATACACACTGATTTCACATGACTGCAAATTTAATAAGGATTGAGCACAGAAGGATTTAGTTAGAAGAAGGCTGTCTCTTAGAGGCTTGGTGGTTGATGTGTGGTTTTGGGAGAGATATTTCCTGTGACAGGCTAGCTGGGAGGAGAAGGGATTTGGGTTTCTACTTTTCTACCAAATCCACTAATACAGCACATGTGGATGATGCAACTTAAATGAACTTAAACTTACATTAATGGTTTCAGAAATAAAAAAAAACCCTCCAGGCCATTATTTTACACATTACTTTCCTAAGCCAAGGTGGTCACTTAAAGAGAAAACCCTCCTGAAATTGTTCAGTTTCTCCTGAAAAGGTTCAAATGTTGGTGTTTTCTGCTTAGTACATCATCAAAGGTTGGAAACTCTTAAAAAATGGCAAATTCTCTGCTGCTTTCTATCCATGAATACACAAAGCCTGTTACTTCCTCTCTCCAGTTCTTCTCCCATTTTCAGTTCCTTCCACAGATCTGACTGCTGCAGGTTAGGCTCCCATTTGGATCCAATTTTGCTCACCCTTTAGCTCAGTGGATCAACCAAGTAATGTTCTCATGTGAGAATGCTAATGCTCAGTTTTCCAACAACAGTGGCTTGAGACACTGTGACAATTCTATTTAGCTTATGGTAAATATTTCAGAAAGGGAAAAAAACCCTTGCCTTGCGGCTTAATAAACTGTCACAGCAGATGCAGCTGTGTAAAATGGATTTGAAATCCTCTTTACTCCTCTTTTAAATATTTTTACTTCTGGCTTTACATTGTTCCCTGGTTGTTTAAAGCTGCTTTGGATTTCCAGCACCTCCGTTAAATATTAGGAAATCTTGGTACAAAACTAAACAATACAGTGTAAATGGCTTCAGTTTCGTTTTGAAGTGAAGATAGAGCTTGAACTAGCCAGTGGACCTCTTAAATCCAAAATGTGTACATTTTCCCTTAAGTGAGGCTATATATAGCTCTTAGGGAAGTCTGCAGAAAAGAGTCATAGGGCATTTTAAAAAAACTCTACTAAAATGTTAATTATCAGAACATCAACATTTTTACTTGGGATAGTTTCTCAGTTTGAACTTCCCACTGCAAAGTACAATTTGAGCAATGACTATTATGGTGCTAAATGTCAAGCTGAGTCTCATTGGCCCTTTAGTAATGAAGGAATCAGCTTTCTGATACAGATATTTCAGCATTGCATACAATAAATTCATTTGCATATTTAAATTTCTCCAACATGCATGAGAAATTGCAATGCTCTGACATTTTATGGTTTTCTGTGAAGCAGTCCATGGGGAGCTGAAGAAGGTGAATAATGATAAATAGTGTAAACATTGCAGTAATAAGGAAAGAGTAAGTAAAAGTAAGATTAACTACAAAGAGAACATAGGGCTATTGGAGGTAAATATATTGTGTTTTTGAAAAGATTTAGTGTCACAAGAAGTTGTTGTTGTAGGGAGGAAAGAAATGGGATTTTTGGTGGTTTTCCAAATGAGATGAATACTTTTAAGAATACTTTTAAGCCTACTGGTCACTATGAAACCAATGGTAGAAAAAAAATTAAACTGTTTTTCGATGTGCAGAATGAAAACTGTAGAAAAGTTGAGTCTGTGAATAATAGAGAAGATAAACAACTACAGAAGAGGAAAAGCCCAGGGTTTCAGTATATTTGTTGTTTAAACATTTTGAGGTAACCTCATCAAAGGTCTCATGGAAATGAACTAGAAATATCTCTGAGAGAGGTTTGGGTGATAACCAATGTCAGTGGTTCACTGACGTGTTGTCATTTTGTCAGAAATTCTCACGATGTGTTCCCCTTTTTGAATCATCTAAGAATTGAAAATTCATACCTGTTTCTAGATGTTTTCAGCTGAAAATGGCTGGGATTTATTTTTGTTTCAAATGCAAAATGTGTTGGGGGAAAAGAGTTCAGAAAAATGGATTGATGGGACTTTGGGATTTTAAAATGATGGTTTAAGGCTGAAATTATAATTGAATACACAGTGTGCAATAGAGAACTGAAGTTCACAGCTTGATGATTTTTGTTCTAGCACGTGTCTTCTGTCCATGTGTCCACTGTCAGGAATAAGACAATATGTGCAAAAAAAATCCTTCATGAAGCAAGAAGGCAAAATTTATGTTAGGATTAGTGTTACCTAGAACAAAAAATTGAGGCCATATAATGAAGCAGAAGGACCATTTGTCATGGTCAATTGTATTGGCATCCTATCTGCTCCTTGCATGGAACTGAAGTTTTATAAATTTCATGTTTCAGCACCATTCTGAAATTTGGAGAAGATGAAGATACTGATGTATTTTTTTTTTTAAATTTGCGAGTGTTTCCAACTACTAAAGATGGCCTCAAAAGGAGACTATAGGAAGATCTTCAACAGATGGAGAACTGGTTGGGAAAATAAGAGGATGACACTTTAGGGAACCAGTGATACAGGAAGATAATTTCACATTTAATTCAGAGAGAAAAGAAAGCCACTGAAGGAAAACAGACTTGACAGGATATGTGGGATTTAGGATGAAAACTGATTTTTGGGCAGCATTTTGAGTGTATTTCTGTGGTGTAAAGTAGAGGAGGTCAAGGCTGATGAGAAGACAGAAGTCGGCTGGAAACCAGACCAACCAGGTGCTAATTTCATCTGTTCAGACACAAAAGAAAACCTTCCCTTTGGAAAATTTGTGTAGGAAGATGAAGTGAGATAAGAATATCTTAGCATTTTGAGGGCTTGGGAAAGATCTGCATTGAAGGCAGTGCCTGGGTCTGTGGTTTGAATTACAGATAGGATGTGAGTGGTATTTATAGAGACTGAAAAATTAATTAGGGCAGCAAGGTGGAAAATAGGTGCTTAGATTTGTTCATGCTGAGTGTAAAGTTATACCTGGCAACTCTCAAAGAAGCATCAGTATAAAATTCACAGTGGGAGACTCTTTTTGGTCTACAGGCAAAGTTTTGTGCAAATTATGTCAATGAAAATCCTCTTTTGTTGTTACTACTGTTGCTGATTTTTGTTCCCTGAAAGTAGCCAAAATTACCATCTATGGAGTTAATCACTCAAGGCAGTTTCTGGTATGCCCACATTTTAGCAGACAGTCCAGTTTTGGCAATGGAATTTCCTTCCAATGAGAATATGTCACTGAGGGTGTTACTCATACTTCTTGATACTATGCTTTGACTTTTAGCTCCTGTCATATGTTTAAGATCAGGAGCTGTCTAAAAGATTTTCGAACACAGTGAGAGATGGGAAAATACTGTATAAAATAACAACTAATTGTGAAAGTTTAATGTAGAAAATACCAAAGAATAGCTGAGACTTCCCTGAAACCTTTTTTTTTTCTGGATACCTACAGGTTAATTTGGGTATGCCAGTAACATGCTTTGTTTTGTTTTCTGGAAATTTAGGTGCATGAAGAAATCTCATAGGACGTATTGGAATGTCAGCTTGGGACAAAATAACTTGTGAACTTCAGGTAAAAACAGATGTTATGTTGATACTTTCATCAATGGGCTTGTGGCAGTTTATTTTTCCTAGGACTCAAGATTATTAAAAACATAAAAAAACATTTAAAAACCCCTCTAGATCTTTTTGGGATTACAAATACAGTTATTTTTATAAATTCACTTGAGCTGAAATGTTCCCAGTGTAAGAACTGTAACCAATCTGTTGAATTATCAAGGATGATGCCCTGTGCTGTCACTGTCTTCAGGGACATGCTGTTGCTTCTGATGTTAAGGAGACAGGATGAAAGATGCTGCTTTCATCTTGCATCAAATAAGTAAAAAATTCAAATTCTGAACTGACAGTTCTAGGCTTGCAGTGGATCTGTAACATTTCTGATTTCTCATATATATATATTAGTTTCAATCATTCTGGGACAAGTGCTGTGACAAAGTCAGTTGTGCAAAGCTCTGAAAGAGCCAAGGTTTTTTAACAAGAGTATTGAACAGCAGATGTATAATAATAACTAACTACTTGATAGGAGCCCTTGTAATGGTGCTACATTTGTGTGACTGAGGTAATGCCTTAGGTGCCAGCACAAACCACAGTTTTCACATTTTCTCGGGGCAAATTTAATACCTTAAATTCTTAGCTTTAAAGCTGTAATTGTATTTTTGTTGGTTTTCAAATGAGAGATTTTTGAAGGTGGATTTTTCTTTTAGAAAGTGCCTACTTTCAGGAAACGCTAAATGCAAAAAAACAGTTTGTAAGGGTTGGAGTGTCCTGAAAAGGAGCAGCAGAGTAACCTCCTTGTCAGCATAAAGAGACACATTCTATCACCAGTGGAAAAAGAGAGGATTGCACATCCACATCCTAGCCAGGCAAACAGCACACATTTCCTTCAGCTAAATTGTACATGACACCAATCTAAATCCAGAATTCCAGTGCTATGAATATGAATTTCCTCAGTGCTTGTAAACATCTTGGTACAATATTAGTGCCATGCAACTGCAAAACACTTTAAAGATATGCTTGACAGCCTAATGTAAGTTAGACCTGAATATGTTAAACCCTAATGCAGGGCTATAGTAATTGATTTGTCTATAATTGGACATCTGTTATTAAATGTAAAATGCTGGTGACTTTTGAATACTGGCTCTGCTGCATTTCTTCTTCTGGTGTTTTCCCAGGTTAAAAAAAAAAAAAAAAAAAGATCAATCCCATATGAATATTTTTTGAATTTTCTGAGTCACTGGCTCACAAGACCTGCTTGTGTACAATGCAGTTAGTGGGGTCCCTTTCCAACATGTGTTAAATTTTATATTTCTGTTTTTCTAAATGGCTTTAATTTGCTGCAGCTTACATTGATGGTATTTATTTTTTATACAGACCAGGATCACTGTGATCCCTTTAATAATAGATGTGTATTATAATAATAGCATAGACCATGAACTTATTTTCACTTTGCATGTTCTACTATCTTAAAATCTGTGATTTAGAAAAAAAATCAAGGTGTATATTAATACCTTTGCATTAAAAACTGTGTACGTTTTACTGTCATTCAGCTTATAGCTAAAGGCTGCAATCTTTTATTAAAACCTTTTATATTTTATATGACAGCCTAAGGGACCTTTATAGATGAAAAATGGGTCAAACACAGGGATTTGATGAAACCCCCATTCATTGTGTGCATTATCAGCTTTTTTTTGTTTTTTGCTCATCTTTCAGCTGAGGCAAAGGCAGACCTTTTCATTTAAGGCAAGCTAATGACTGTTTTAGATTCTGACTTCTAATGCTCTAGGATGTTACAGTTCAGCTGCAAAACTGCGGATGCCTATTTACTTTGGACTAAAAAATAGATGTGTAGATAACTTACTAATTAAATGTCCAGTGTTGCATTTGAGTTGAGATTTTTTTTTTAAGGCTGAAGGATTTTTTTTTAGTATATGTTTTGAAGGATGGAAGTCCAGAGGTACAAGCTGTTCTGGTATTATCCATATAAATTAACAAATTTCAGTTTTGCACTAGCAAAATACTTGAGCATAAAATTGACAGAACAGGCACATGATTTGAGTTGGAAATGTTTTCATGCTTCTAAGCTGAGATGCCTTGCTGATTTACCTTCTCATGCTTGATTAAAACCCCTTTGAGTCCAGCTATCTGTCCAGAGTACACTAAAACAATATAATATGTATAGGCAATGTAAAGTTGTGAAATAACAATAGTCTCTGAAATCAGTTGCTGTAGACATTGGTGTGTGTTAAAACTATGCTGATTCTATAAGAAAAAGCTTCCAGGAAGAGAAATCCTTTCAGCATTACAACATCCATTGAAACATTTCATTTGAGGAATCTGCCTTAGATGTTTGAAGGTGTTCAAGTACTGAAGGAATCAGCATATGTTTTTTCTTTATTTTTGTGGTGTTCTTTTTGGCTCTGCCATTGGTGAAGTTCCTGGGTCTGAGAAGCTTTGGGCTGACTCTCTACAACCATTTGTACATTTTAAATGCTGCTCATATTTTCAATATTAAGGGATTTTTATATTCTGACCTTAGTGAAATGCACTTATATAATGATATATGAAGCAGTAGCATATGAATATTTTGAAATTACATTTATTTAGTTACTTTTGGTGGCATTTAAACTGTAATGCCTTCTGTCTTGAGCTTGGTTTTGCAGTTTGAGAACATAGAACACACAAGGCAGACAGTATGCCAGTGGGCTTACAACCAACTCATAAATATAAGGACTACGTGTTTGTATTTTGCAGGCAACAGTTGGCACATTTGACATTAAAAAAATCAGGTTTTTTTTTTTTTTTTCAGTTCTTGTTGGAATCTAAGAAATTATAATATTTTGTGATAACTCAATTTTGTTTTGCTGTCCAAGTATAACTGATACTGGTTCCCCACATCTGAACTGCTGATAAGCTTAAAGTGGGGCAGCAAAGGAATCCTGATTGTTTTGCTCTGAAGTGACTTCGGGTGTGCAACTCTGACTGGAGAGACTTCTCAGTCTCTGAATCCATAGCTGCTTCTCAGTTTCTTTGAAAGCTGGCCTTCACTTTATGACTGGAAGCTCCACTTGCTGAAATTTGCAATTCTGGAAAATTACAGCCTAATTATTCTACCTTGCATCAGGTGGCTGTACTCATGATGGTAGGTGGAGGTACCTTGCATACCTGGGAGATCCATGGAAGATATAAAGGTATTTTATGAATAAGATGCCACTCAGCCAATGAAGATCACAATTGTGAACGTCACAATTTTGTGGTGTTTGTTTATTGTTGGGAGAGTTTTGTATGTGTAAAATTAAGTTCTCCACTATGCTCCTTGTTCAGTGAACATAGAAATTACTTGCATGTATTGAACTTTATTGGTCTACATGCTGGCTTTTTATCATTTCATGTAATTCAAATTTAATCTAGGAAGGAAAAGCACTCAGACAATGCAGCGGGGCCTTAATAAATGTGTGGATCACGCCTAGAATGTAAGAAAATGCAGCAAAGGTGACCTCTCAGGTGGTGAGCAGTTCTCTGTCCTCACCCCTCAGGCAGGAGGTGTGAAGAGGGGCATGACAGAGCGTTTTGGCTGTGCTTACTTGATATATTGCTCTAGGGACTGTAGCCAGCTGATACCTATTAGTGTCCTTCAGGGTTATTTTTATCTCTAAATAAAAAACTCTAGATCTCTTTATTCTATAATGGTACAGAGACTTTCTTTTGATAACTTTCCTTTTGGCCATTAGTGTGCCAAGAGTATCTCTGCAGGGCTGAAACAGCAAAAAAATTTTTTTTTTAATTTTGAAAATCTGGGAAGCTTGCCTAACATATTAAAGATGGACAGACAGGTGATGCGTGTCCCTCTTGTTCGATTTTTGGGTTGCACTGAAAGTAGAATTGCCTGAAGTGTTTTTGCCTGCAATACTTTTACTCTCTTTGGGGTAACCAGCGAACTCAGACAAGAAGTTGAGGCTCTGCATGATCTGCAAGCCTCAGCCTTTGAGTTTTCTAGAACTCATCTGGTGTTACTTTATTTATAATGATTGATTCCTTTATGTAAAAAAACCAAAATCCTTAAGTGACTGCACTATTCTAATCTTAACAGCTCACTGTAATTTTAATACAAAATAAGTGTGGACAATTACAGCACTCATTACCCATCCTGTCACTTACATAATCTTGTATCTTTTGGTGTAGGTCAAAAAGAGACTGCTTTTGGCTTAGGTGGATTTCATATCCCACTAATTTATAGGAGCATTACTCAGTATAGCCTGGCACAGCCCTGCTAATTGTTTTGTACAGCATCACTTTCTTTTGGATCAGATATTTGTTTTCAATTTGCATAGAGAATACCTCATCTAAATTTATTGCTCTGGAGACAAGTGAGCCAGACATTATCATGACCATACTGGGTGCATGTCTCTGTCTACTGGTTTAGAGGGAGCATAAATTAATTTGCCATTATTAATCTTATCTTGGGAAGCTAAACAGAATTTCATTCTAGTGAGTATTGCAAACAGTTTTCTGCATCAGGTTTACTTACAGTTTTATGGATACATTATACAGTCTACATATAGCACTCAACAGCCTGCTTTGCCTGTCATTGCTCTTGGATTTGAGTAGATCACTGTCAATTAAGAAAGAAAAGCTTAAAAATATACATGTATCTATGGTCCTTCATGATAGTACCAGACACCTCAACTAAGAGCTTTTTCTCTGTCTCCAGTTCTGCTGGTGCCAAATTCTGCCAAGGTCTTTCTGCATCATGGCTTTCTATTCCTCATCCACTAGCTCAACTTGGGCTGTGCTCAAGTTCCAACCTGTATAATACCTTCTTGCCAGCCACATTTTGTACAATTGACTCTCTTTAAATTGCAAACATTTATGTGTTTGTATCTTCCTGGCATGCCTCCTTCCTCTTTTAGACTGTCTGCTCAGTTCTTCCCCCATTTTTTATCTGTACAGCTGAGGAATGAGCAGCATTTCTTCTTTTTTTGTCTCTTTACCCTTTCTCTCTTTGGTGCAACAATCCAAAACCTACTGGTAACAGCTGCCTCTTAATGTGTTTCACTAACAAGTGTCTCTGAAATGTCTTTCACTGTCATGAAAACTCTGTTTGAACAGTGCTCTCCCTGGGAGGTCAATTAATCCAACAGTAATCCAGTAGGCAAAACAGCCAAAATAATATCCAGTCTTTGGAACATTTTAATTCTCCAGGTAGCCTGTAGCTTTATTCTGTAACTGTATTCTTTAACTTTTAATTAAATGCTAATTATTTTAAGACTATATCAGACAATATAATATGCTTCATGTCAAGTGTTTGTGCAGTATGGAGTGTTTAGATGGGACCAAAATGCTCCAGAGGTGAAAGTCAACCACCCAAAGCTCACAAAATTAGAAGTGTCTTTTTACAGGGTTGGTGGCTAAACTGGTTTTATATACAAAATTTATACAAAATATTTTCCATCAAAATTCACACAGGCAACTGAGCCACTTTATTTTACCTTGAATTTGCAATATTTTGCCAAAAACCTGAAATTTTGTTATCTAGTATTTAATTTTTTCAACTGATGATTAAACATCTGCTTAATATTCTAAAAAGCATTTTTAATTACCAATTATTTCAAATTAGATTCAGTAAACATTTTAAAGTTTCTATTCCTTCTTGTACCATAGCTTCTCTGTTCTATTATTCTACTCTCATTTTTAATGGAATTACTTTTCAGTGCTTCTCTTTATGAAATTACCCAAAAGTATTTTGCATGATAAACATGGATTCACTTTTTATACCTAACTTTAATTTGTAGAACAGCTGCTTTCACTGGCTTTTAAAATACAATTTTAGTTGTAGGCAGATTTGTCAGCTGTTTGAAAGAATTCCCAAAAACTTTAAGTTTATCCTGATGGACAAAGATTAAGAGGCCATTTTCAGTGGTTTTGAGGTTTCACCTCAGCAGATAAGAAAGCCAGGAGTCAGGAAAACAGCATGAGGCTGAGTCAGGGAAGGTTTAGGTTTGATATCAGGACAGTTTTTCAGCCAGAGGGTGGTTGGGCACTGGGATGTGCTCCCAAGGGAAGTGGTTGCAGCAGTGTCTTGAGTTCAGGAAGCATTAGGACAACACTCTCAGGCACATGGTGGGATTCTTGGGATGCCCTGTGCAGGGCCAGGAGTTGGACTCCATGATCCTGATAGGTCCATTCCAACTCAGCATACTTTATTAAATTAATTAAATTAAATCCTATGATGTTTTATCTTTTTATATTTGTTCTTGGTTCATACTTCCTTATACATACATTGATTGAGGGATACATAAATAAGCTTGGGCATATTATGAGCATTGTACGTGTGGGGTTTTGTCCAGGGGAATTTTGGCTTAATTTTTTTCTCCCCTATAGTATGAGAGGATTATTTTCCCCTTTCTGTGTTTTCCTTATCTTTTAGTTGATAGTCTAACATTAGGCATTATCTGTCAGTGATTTTAGACACTTTGAGAGTATTTTGTTCTCTTTCACATCCTCAATTTATATATTCAGCTTTCATCTCCATTACATGCTTATACGTTTGCCTAAGGAATGTTTGAGATTTTTTTATGGTCTGCCCCTGTTTTAGGGTCTTGCAGTTTGCTTTTGCAAGAAGATAGCAGCGGAAATTTAATTCAGTATTGAAAAGCTCATGTACTGAAATTCCGGCTACTTTAAGGTACAACTTGCATTTATCATAAAAAAAGAACATTGGA
The DNA here is from genome assembly GCA_013399945.1 of Ploceus nigricollis. Lineage (NCBI taxonomy): Eukaryota > Metazoa > Chordata > Aves > Passeriformes > Ploceidae > Ploceus > Ploceus nigricollis. Next base: position 131,056 of record VXBC01013058.1, read on the forward strand.
TAAAAAGGTGTGGTATAAATGTTTACTGACATCTCTTTTAGATAGATATATCAAAGATTGATAAGCAGCAAGGACATGAACGAGCTATGTAGTTCATCCAAGCGAGTGCCTTTGTAACAATATAGTCATGCTTTTAGTGTGTGCCACAAATAACATTAGAGAAAAGAACTTTATTAACAATGGATTTAGAGATTGTTGTTGTTGTTGCTATTTTGCTATCTAGGAAATTGCTGAGAGATGGGTCTCCTTAGTAACATGAATCTATTTGTTCTAGTCTCAGAGGGTGAAAACAATTTTAATTCACTAATTTCGAGAGAACCTTTGAAATACTCTAAACTAAACTTTTCTACAAATGACAATATAACAGTTAATTAGGTCTGGTATTTGGTGCCACCTGTGCTTGAACATCAATTAAGAAAGATAGCATGGCTTATAAAGCATGAGCTCTGGCATGGTTTTAACCTTGTGCTGTATAAAATCATTTTGGGTTTGAGGGAAGCTGGAGTGCCCCAGCTACAAATCCATGAGGATCCCTTGGACACTGGGCTGAGGCAAGTCCACAGAAACTGCAGACAGTTTTAGACAGCAGTCTGGTTTTCCTTAATCTTGGAACATTTCTCACTCTTGCTCTTTACCAAAAGTTGAATTTCTTACATTTCAAGTTGTAGTGAGTAGAACCTAACTGATCATACCTTATACACAGGGAAGAATAATCTAGTGTATTTTTGAGTCCGTAATTTCCCTTCTGGGAAAAGGAGTGTTGTCTTGCCTCTCAGACACATTTTCAAGTGCTTCCCTTCTGAAGTTGTTCACCTACCACTCTGAGATTTCTGCAGCTGTTTCAATGTACAATGTTTTGCATCTTCCAGTGAGGCACTGGCTACCAACCAGCACTAAATATATGATAATGGTCTGGCAGAATCCGTGCTCTGCTGCTGTACTCGGCACCATGGAGTGAATAGCACATGGCAAAGATTGAATTTCTTACATGTCTCCCAGTTATGTGGGCACTCAGGACGGATGCAGGTAGAAAAGTATCACTGCAGGATTTTTGAAGTTATAAAACTAAGACTATGGAGAAAATCTTATGTGAGTCACTGAAGTATTCATGAAGAACCACATGGGAACTCTTCCTTGGTGGGCACTGCTCTGGAGGTGCATAAGTGGAGAGAAATTAATACCTAAAATTTTGATTGGTTCCTCCATATGGTAAAACAATGACTTTGCTGCTGAGTTATTCGAAAGCAGGATCAGGCCCTTACATTATTTTATTGAAATAATTGTGTGATCGAGTGAAAAAGCTATGGACAAAACTGAAGAACTTTATTCTGATCTCCAAAGTGTGAGTGCAGCAGCAGGTGCTGGATTTCATGCTTGACCCTGCATTTTCTCTACTTCTTCAATGCAGGAAGGCAAACAGAAATCTCACTTGAGAACTGGATATTCCATTGGATAGCTGTCTTGGGGAAGGTTGATCTGACCATTGTCTTGTTGCCTTTTATTGTTTTGCCTGCTGCTTTCCAAGCATTCTTGGCAATAGAAGTTAACACGTTATAGCATAAACCAGATGGCTGAGTTTGATCAAGACCAGCCTTAAAACTCTGAGAATTTGAAGGTGGGTTAAAGCTGCCAACCTCTTCTTTCTTGCCTTGCACATAATACCTCTCCATCTACATGAACTATAAAACTTGTTCCCTGAGTGTTCGAGCTTTAGTTTGTTATTGTAAAATTGATATGCATTTAAATTTTCTAAGGCACATTTTAGGATTGAAAGCTTTTTTGTTATCTACATGATCTAAAGGTGGCAAATCTCTATTTTTCTATCCAAAAAGTCACAATTTAAATTGCTCTACACCCACTGTGATGCTTTCCTGAGTAATTTCTAATAAAGGTCAGGTTTATGAGATAATATGCTATTATTGGATGGTTTTTAGCTGTTTTGTGTGCTTTATACATTTGACAGCTGAAGAAGCAGCAATTCATTTACACAGAAAATGCTTCCCCACAAGCAAAACAGAACATGCCCACAGCCACAGATAGAAGTGTGTTGGTGGATCAGTAATGTTTCAGTGTCATTGCCTCTGAAATGTGTGTGCTCCTAAGCACTAATTCCTAAGTCAAACAAGAGGCATTTAATGGCTTGTAGGGAACTTGAATTTATTTCTCAATAACTGTCCTGCTTTCTGCATACAGTAGTCAGGGTGAGCTTTGACATCAAATAGGGCAAGTAATGGAGAGGGGATCTCTTGGTTGAAACACATTTGTGGCAATTCACGAACACAAGGAAAGTATGTGCCCCTGGCACACTGAACACCATTTATTCATTGGGAGTACACCAGGACAAGGTAAATTACACTCCAGAAGGATTCATATATCTGTGGGAGCTTTGTGCTACTGAGACATGGAAGCCTGCACCAGCTCCTTTAAAGTTGGGGTAGCTCCTCTCTGTAAGTTGTTCTGCATTCTTTGGTGCAGATGTAGTTATTTTCTAAGGTCTTTCTTGGCCCATCACAAGCAGCTTACTGAAGAGTTTCATTTTAATCTTGCTCTTCAGATGAAAGCAAATGAAAAATTTCATAAGTTCCATTATAATCAAAGTTTTTGAGTGCCTTTTTATTTTGTATTGACATTTTGGTACTTGTAAACAAATGTACAGTGGAAGGCTGAAGCAAGTGGGAGTATGGTGTGACACATGCAGTAGCTTTCTGCATTAGCCATTAGAATATCTGTATTTACAATAACATGGAAAGGTCAGCTGAATCAATTGTACCTTTCTATATAGATTTCAAATGTGTATCCTCAGATGTGCTTCTTAGTGACATTTCAGTAGCAACCTGAGTTTTTTTTCTTGACCACAGCATGGAAGTAAAAGCAAATATTTATGAATGTTGGAGGTAGAAACTGTATGAGAATGAGTGAGACCCAGACAGCTCTTCTTATCTCCTTTGTGTATTGAAGGCTACTTTTCATTTTGCTTTTCGTGCTGGTTGGCAAGATGCTGCTTCCTTGTATACTCTGATGTTTCTGGCTTATTGCATTCCCTGGGAGTGAAACCCAGTCTTTACAGGAACCAGTCTAGAATCAGAATGCACCCAAAGGCTTCCTAATCATCAGGTTTCCTATAACCCAGACTTTCCTTACAAAGAATCTAAATAATAGTTTTAAAAGTTTGCAATATGCTTTTATGAGCTTCTGGTGTACTCCTGAGGGGTGAAGCAAGACTTCAGGGGAGATAAATTTGTCAAGTAAAACCTGTGAAAAAACTCTGCAATGATTTAAGGGGAAGTGTATACATACAAGTGAGTTCAAATATAGAAATTTCAGAAGGACTGTAAATAAAATAAGGATTTAATATCCTTTCTATAAAATTGTTTTGATAGTTATCTGTCGTCTTGTCACTGCTCACAGCAATGTTTCCTCTTGGAGTGAAATTCATCTCAGTACCAAAATCCAGGGTAGGTCTTTCCACATCACTTGGGGTTTTGTGCAGATAATCTGCAGAGATTCTGTGACTTGTATGGTTTGCTCTGTTACTGATTGGAGACCCCAAGGCAAGTGTCCCTATACTGATCTTGCACGTAGTAAGTGCCATGGTTGGGACAGGCTAGGTCAAGGCTCAGCAGTGCTTAAATGCTACTACATTTAAGTAGTCTGGGGGCTTCAGTATGCCTTTAAAAGTGTTAGTAAGGAATTAAGTTATATAACCAAAGGACCTACAAGAGGAGGAGAATATATTCTCAATAGTCCTTTTTTTCTTTTTCTTGTGGGAAGCAGACGTCATCTGACTCGTTAACAAAGTCAACCTCAGCACACAGGGAAAAAAGAACTTAAAAGATACAAATCAAGATGAATTATTGTGATTATTTAAAATAATGTAACGAAATTCAAGTGCATGTATATTCCATGTACATCTTTAAAAAACAACATAACCAAAGGGAAAGCATTTCCTACATATCAAAGAACACTGAAAAGCAATTCTGTCAATCAGTAGACTTTGTGTAAATATAGACATATGCATTTTGCACCCCAGAGACACACAGTGAGAAAAATAAAAAATTGTGTTTTGAAATGTCAGAATGTGGGAAATCTATGGAAATTTTATTCAGCTTCTCAATGAATCCATAGCTAGAAAGGTTTTAATTGGCACTTGACACAGTTTCTCCCCTCCACAGAACCCCTGCCCTTTAAACTGTGTGTTTATATGCACTTATACACAACTGGGCAGTGGTCACCATGGGGATAATTGTTCAAAATTTGCTTGTACTGAATCACAGGTTACATATCCCCAAGTCTTATTTACCTTGCCATCCAAACCCTGCAGAGTACAAAATTACTGATTTCCTTGTGTGCCCCTTTTTTTGTATGTGTTAGATGTAGCATTGAACTACTTCACAAAACCTAAGGAATTTATCTTCACAGCCATCTCAAGATTTTCCTTGCTTCTCCTTTCTTATCCCCATTCAGTGGAGAATTTAAGGCCAAAAGTTTTCACTAATTTTGAGTGTCAAACTTGATCCAGTTTTCTATCAATTTTACTATTAATGCAGTACTTTCTGAATCCAAAGCTCAGTTCCTGCTGATTTCAATATTCATCACATCAGTTTTATAAACCTTTGAACTGCAAATCTCTGGACTCCAGGGAATTTTTTTCACCATATGCTTCTTTTATTCTTATACTGGAACTGAAACATCCGTTATGGGTCAGCATTAGGGTCACCAGGGACAAGGTTCACCTGTCTTGATACCACCATTCTTCTTTTCCAAAGGACAAAACTGACTCATTCACAGTGCAAGGCCTTTTTCTGATGAAAGAGCATGGGTCATTTTGGCTGGAAGGCACAGAGCAGGGAGAAGAAAAGGGAAAGGGGCACATGGCATGCACATGTTGTGCAAAGCAACATTGAAATTGCAGTGTTTGTGGCTGAAGCCTCTGAGATGTGTTGCACAGTACACCTTTATTTTTATTTCCTACCTTTTGGAGTGCTTTACTTTCCAGTCTTAATGTTTAACACGATGATTTCATGTGTTTTTTAAAAACCTTTTTGAGTGAAGGGTAAAAAAATTAAAGACTCCATTATGTGAAAACTGCACATGAGACTTTGAGTTGAATAGCACTGCTTGATCTAACTCAGCAAGTTGATAAGGTGTTAGGTTTTTTGGGTGGACTATCTACTAGAGAGAGAGGCCATAGGATTTCAAGCTGTACTACTAGCTGACAGCAGAACGATAGTGAGACTAATGAAGGTGGGGTGTAGACATGGTGGGCTTTTGTCATGCACCAATAGTCTTCACCAGAAGCCTGCATTTGCCTTTGCTGAGCTTGAGACTGTTCTTCTCTGCCCAGAAGAAGCAATGATTGGCCATGGTAGTTGTCCATGAGTGCTCAGTGATAAGCCAACTTTAAGTCACACTGTTTCTTTAGTGGTAGAATGACTCACCTCGTTGTTGTAAAATTGCGAGGAAAAAGAACCTCAAAACAAAACCCAAACAAAAAACCCCGCAGAACCAAACAAAATGACACAGGACAGCCCCCCTCCAAAAAAAAAAAAAAAAAAAAAAACAAACCCACAAAAACAAAACCCAAAAACCCCTAAACCAAACCAGTAGCAAACAACCCAAACCCCCGAAGTTCTTAAATCAATGCTCAAAGTCAAGCAGGTGCTATTGTGTGGCTGCCATGTCTATGGAGTGTCTGGGCTGCAAACAAGATGACACTGATGTAAATTAATGTAGTGCATTATGTGCATTAAATTTATGTCGTTTTGAGCTTAGGGTTATATATTTACAGGCTTCATTGACATCACATTTAACTTCATAACTTTGTTTCTAGGACAGTTCTTTGGAGGTTTTTGTGAGCTATTCCGTGTCCTCCTTGTGCTACCTTAAGAATTTGAGCGGGTCTATAAGGAAAGAAGCCAAAATCCTTCAGCCCTCAGGAAAGACAGTTTGCTTTCTGGGCAGCTACATTGATCTCTTAGAATTCCCTCTATTTCCAGTTATTGAATGATTACCTAGTTTTGTGTCTATGACCTACACTGACATTGCATTTTAATGCTGGACAAGGATACACATAGGAGTTGCTTAAAACAAATCCAGTCCAGAAGAGAAGTTAACATGGTGGTTATTCTGAAGAAAATTTGGATTGGGTGACTTTTTAATAGTATAGCAATGGGACCACACAAATATTATAATGGTTGAAGCTATGGAAGATTAAAGATCACTAGAAAATTATGATTGAAATGTGAGCAGTTGCTGAATGTCCAGTGTTGTCCAACACATTCATTAAGAAAAAATAATTATTTGAATCTTCTGGAAGCTAATTCTTTCTCACTGGATTTTGTGCAAAATATATGTATTAAATAGAATAGCAAAACTTTACAGCCTCTGCCGTCCAGGGTCAGGAAGGTAATAAAGGAATGAACGGAAATAAAATCTTTCCAAACAGTACCTGTAGGTTGATTACCAAAGATTTCTTCCCCAAGGAGCTTATAACTGGGACACTGGAAGGTTTTGATCTGTGGTCAGTCATTCATGGGCTGAGAATCTGTGATTGTTTCTAAGAACATTTCAAAATAAGAAAGGCAGAAGAAAAGTTAGTTAATGTTCCACAACATTCTATGTGTCTGAAAATTTTTCGAAGTAAGCGACATCTTCTCTGGAAAATTTAGTAGACTGCAAGTTTTTGAAAGGTTGAAAACCACTGGACTTCAAAGATGTGAGGAAAAAAACATATCTGGTGGTTGTTAATGTTATGGACCCTTTAATTACTTTTGACAATTTATATTCCCGAAAATTGTATTGATGATCTTAGTGCTTCCTTCCTTCCTGAACCNCTTATTATCAAATTTACATAGCCCATCAAGAGCATTCTATGATATGATTGAAATATTTAACATTGCTTGTTTTCATACAATTCAATAGAGTCATAACTTTTGATTATGCCTTCTTCATAGAGAAGTGAGCTAATGGAAGATTAGAAAAAATATTATTTATTCTTCCCTGTATTAGTTCTCATGACAGCTAAATTCAGTGTAGAGGTTACTTAATTTTTTTCTGGAGACTGAACTTGCTTTACTTTGCCATAAAGGTACAATTTTTAGGTGGTGCTTTTTACTTCATGGCAGCTACTTTGAATCGAGTACTGCCTCAGCATGATTTTACAATGATTCATAGGAGTACTCAATTCAAAAAAATATTTTTATGCTAGGGGAAATGTTATTATCTTTAACAAAAGGCATCTAATCATCCTTGTTTATTGGTGGTGACAGCTTTTTCTTTCAACAAGGAAGCAAAAAAAAAAAAACCCAGCAAAGCTAGACAAGCCACACACAGAAGGTGCAACCTGAAGTGTTCTAAAATACTCTAGAATATCTTCTTTTTGTATTCAATTTCTGTGTGTAATAATAGCACTTATTTTTTGTCTTTAAACTTAAGCTGGTGTGTTGGTGCTCTAATTATTTTTTATGTAATGTCTTCTAGGACAAACTGCATAACTCTTGTTCTGCTTTCATGGATTCCTATTATGTCTCCACTTAACAATATTTACCAGCAGGAAACAAAGATAAAACATACTCATGATTACTTTGATCTTCCTCATCTCTGTTTGAATAGTCTTGGTTTTGATGTGGTCCTGCTGTTTATTTACTTGCTCACACAGCCTAGGAAAATAAAAGATAGAATCAATTCTTTAGAGTCCCCTATCAGCTATTGCTAAAGCATTTATGAGTTCTTGCTCTTTTCTCAGGTCCCCTGTTCTGTTTAGCATCATCAGTCCTCCCTTTTGGTACTGATCAGTGTATTTCTACTTCAGAAACAGTGTGCTTCACTTATCTTTCTGCAAACAACCTCTTAGTGGTATGAAACAAACAGCTCTTGGTTGTTGGACATTAAAATACAAGATTTCTGGATTAAAATGAGAGCAACCACTGTTATCTCTACTTCTCTCATGTGTTGTTACTGCCTCTGACAAACCAAGTTAGAAGGTGCTATAAAAAGCAGGGGATAAATTCCATCATGTGCCTGTTTAATGCTGTGTTCTGTACCTTAATGAAATATTGGAAAGCAGTTCTGCCAGTGCTGGTGTTTAACTGCATTTAGGGAGAATTTAAGTGAGCATTATCTTCTCTCTATTTCACGGTCCAAGCTCAACTCTATGCTTCGTGCACTTGCCAGAATGATTTTTTTTTTAAAACAAATATATTTAGCTATTATTTTAAAGATGCTCAGTGGAGTGTTCAAAATGAAAACCAAGTTAAGATGTATGGAAACCAATGAAGCTGAATAAGATTAATTTGCCAGTATCAACACATATTCAGAGTATCTTGGTCTCCTTTGAACATTACTTCATGTGAATAATTACCTTAACTCAGCTTTTTCAGTGAGTTAACTGCCAAGGCAAAATAAACAAGGAATGCCTTGTGCATTCAAGATGAAACTACAGACCTGGTTGTTTTTAGTATTATTGTTGAAACTGAATTTTTATCCCAGCAGGTGAAAAAACCACAGAAGTAGGAAGCAGTAGAGTTTCATGGACTAGTTTGCAGACCAGTGCTCCTGGTTCATTTCCAATAAAGTGAAGTAATAATTTATTTTTTAAGTGTTTTGAACTTACTGACATTCTGCAAGCTATCTCTATTTCATGTCCTGCCACTTCTAAGAAATAAACCTGAACATCATTCACCACTCTGTTCAAACAAAAAACCCANAATTAAATGAATATTTCAAAATGAAATGTTCATAACTTTTGCTGAGGATACCCGTTAATGAGAGTGGATGGAAATTCAAGTCATTTATTCTAAGTAAGGTTGCTTTTGGTTACACCACGGATTTTGTTTTCTTTTCAATGATGTTATGCTGTCTTGCAGACAGATTAAAACCAGAATGCAACAAGAGCAAAAACCACTTTTTCCATAGCTAACAGTGAAGTAGGATTCCTTCTCTAAGTTGACATTTTCTTGCAGGTCTTGTTTTTTAAGGTAGCAAATATTTTTGTAAAGCATGGACAGTATTTAAATGCATACAGTAACTGCAGTTAGACTGCACTAATTCCTAAAGAAAAACATCAATTTCCTAAAAAAAAAAAAAAAAAAAACAA
>VXBC01013059.1:10048-24170 GCA_013399945.1 Ploceus nigricollis
TACTTTAAAATAAAAGCATAAAATGGAAATTTTTCATGTTGAAAGTACTCTTGTATGAAGCTGTAATTATGGCTATTCACTCTATTCCCCCACTGATTTTTTATCATGCATCTCATCTAACTTTTATATGCAACTTCACTGCCTTCAGTGGAAAGTGTCTAGTTTTTACCAGTGTAAGTGAAAGTAGAAAGTTATGAGATGCTTCTAAAATACCATGTAACAGTGTATGAAAAAATTTGAATTAACTTTTGAAGAACACAATCCAGATTGTGAATCTCCTAAATTGAGATATTTGCCAAAGCTTTGTGGTTAAATCCCATTGTTTATTTACATGCATTATGGAAAAATTAATATAGATATCCTCCTTTCACTAAAAATTGGATTTACTGGAAATTACAAATGTAAGATTGAAAGCTGAGCAACAATGTAACTTTAAAAAAAAAGTTTTAGAATAAATTGCCATAATTTACAAAATTAACCATAGAGCTCTTAGTTAATAGGGAATAGTTGGTACAAAAATAAAAGAATGTACCAGGCATTTTAGGGGTGATTCTCTTTCTAACTGAAATAAAGTTTCAGTGCATTAAATTGGTTTTCCTATTTCTTAATCTCTCAATATTTCATTAATAACAGAAATACTTCAGAATTTCACTTAATGTGCTGAAATCTGTTGATGACAAAAATAAGAAACTAGAAAGACCAATTAAGGGTACTCATTTAAATTTAATGGTCTAAATTACCTAGTGAGTAATCTCTATATTTTGAAATATTAAACAATCTTTTTTTAGAAAAAGAAAGCATCTTATACTTAACTTTCATTTCACAAAATACTTTTTCCCTCAGTGCAGTGAAATACAGAACTAACTTCAGTTAGTTTCATGAAATTATCCAGAAGTTTGTCACATTGATTACCGTTTCCAAGCCGGTAAAATCAGTACAGCAAAATGCTGATGAACTTAGAGTGTACAGAACTAAAGGCTCTAAACTACAGGCTGTATGTTTTTTCTTGTTTTGTGTGGCATGAACAATGTCTAGCTAGCTCCAGGAATTGCTATTATGATTTACTGACTTTGCATTTAACAGTGCTTGGTTTTATGACTGTTTAGGGGATTTGGTTTCTATACATTACACATTATCTATAAAAGAGTAGAGTTTTACAGGCATTGCTCATTTTAAAGGCAGCTCTAGTTTTGGGAGGTTTGTTTGTTCTACGTTTCATACGTGAGCAGAAAATAGATCTTTAATATTTAGGAGTTTACTTTATGCTTTGACTAGTAACATTTTATCCTATTGGCCTTTTATTCTGACATGCAGTAGGATATATTTGCAGCAAACAAAAAAGTGATTATTTTCATATAGCACATTCCAAAACCAGAAATAATGTCTTTTCCATTTTCTTGTCTCTGAAAATGAAGAAAGTGGATGACAACTATGACTGATCTACCTCTGCTGAGGTAGGACCTCCCTGTCAGCTGTATGGGTCCCACACCAAGCAGTCTAGCAGAAACAAAACCAAAGATCTGGGACATTTAAAAGGGCATTGTTATTCAGGTATTATTATTCAGCCTAATCTTAGACTACTCATTGCTGATGTATCATTCATTTTGATATGTGGGGAAGCTCTGCTACTAATAGTCTAATAGTATATTGATGTATGATTCCTTTTTCTCCCCCATTAGTGTCTCCTGTGCTGTGCAGTGACTTGTGACTATGGAATCTCTTTACTGAAAATGATTCATATGGTTAAGTTTTCTTTCTGTTTACTCACTTAAATAAATGTTTTCAATTTAACACAACAATTTGTAATGAATACTGTGAAACACAGTTGAAAGAATGAGTTCTTGAAATAGAAATAATAATAAAAAATGCTTTTCTCCTTTCAAAAATATTTATTTTAACATGTGGTCATATTTTCCTGCACTTTTACATTAATTGAAATCTTATTGTTCTAGAAAAAAAAAAAGAAAATTCCCCCATCATCTAATTTTCCAGCTCTTATGCAAATTAAGGAATACACATACAGGTATGATTTGTGGTTTTAAAATAAGGGAATGTGTAAATTCACTATATCTTTAAAAAGCACCCTGTCAAGCACTGCTCTCATGGAGCCTGTAGCTTACAATTTATGTTTCACTTTAGTAAAAGGCAACTGGTTTGCATGATAAACCTTTGATTGTCTTGTAAAATGCTCTAAACAGTGTTAATTTTACTCATTTATTACAAAGGAAACTTAGTTGATGTTCAGAAGGAATTTCTAAGGCTTAGAATGACTGCTGAAGTTCCAAATACTGAGCAGTCTACAGACAACAAGTCCTTTTGGTTTATTTGAAAATTACCAGGATAACTCATTTATTTTAAAGGATGCAGATGGAGAGCGCAGAGTACACCCTCAGCCAGCACCATCTATCTTCTGCTGTTTCTGCATGTAATGCTCTATGTTCTTTCCATTCAGAATCATAGAAAGAGTTGGAAAGAAAATGACTATAAGTATCCAGTCAGTTTAAAGAAACTTTTCTTGGCAACAGAAGATAAAATCAAGCACGGTATCAAGTTAAATGCAAAGCACGCTACAAAGCTTATCTGTTTTCTCTTGAAGAAAGCTTTGTGAGAGTAACCTGGAGCTGAATCACCCAGTGCTGTGGTACGCAGAACATTCCAGAGACATAAGAATACTAATTTAATATTTTTTTCTATTAAAACTCACCTGTGCCCTTCTTCTGCTTCTCCAGGAAGTTGTACCCGTCAGCACCTGCTGAGGGCTTCGTTGATCAAAAAAATCAGGTAAAAAAATTCCTGTAGAATAAAGCCAGACCAGCTGGCTTTGAAGAGAAGCCCCCCAGTTTGGGTTGTGTTTGCCTCACTCACCCTCTGCTCTGCAAACCCAGGCTTTTTCTCCTTTGGATGTTGATCTGTAGGCTGTGTGATGTGCGTGCACAAGTGTCTGGCAGGCCAAGGTGCACCTGCTTCTGTCACTCCTGAGTAAATTTAGCTGTAAAAGGTATCACTGACAAGCAGACCTTTGTCAGTGCTGGCAAATGAACAGAGCATTGCCATCCCCCTTCAAAAGTACTCTGCAAGTTCAAATGGAAAATATCTACTCAGTCGTCTTATCCAGTATCCAGGAATTGCTTCTTCAAGAGGAAGGAAGGCCAAGAGGCTAATATATGGCAAAAAAGTTTCCTCCTTTAGATAGATGTTAAAATTACTTTATTCCAAGTAGAATCTATGAACAAGATGAGGGAGGCTGTGTTCTCTTAATTGTGGCTGGAAGAAAACTTTTTAAAAATAGGAACACAGCACACAGACATTTCAATTCACGTTGTTAAATTGTGCGAACTGTTTAAGTTGATTATCTTTCTCTTCCATAATTCATTGTGCTTTTTATCCAAAAAAGTATTAGAAAACTTAAACATATCACATAGAAGGTATTAATCTCATTCCCAAAATTAAAAAGCATGCAGAATTGAGAGTCTGAATTTCAAAATCACATGCTTGTAGCACTTATGCTTTCATAGTCTAGGAACCAGCCACTTTTAAAATGGGACTGAAAGTAAATGTCTTTTGAGGGAAGTGATCAAAACCTGGTATGCTTATCCTTATTGGATATTTGAAATTTATTTATAATAAGGGTATTTATAATTTATATCTGCCCCTTGCTTTTCTTTTTCTCTTTTTTCTTCCTGGAGATAGCTTCTGGTAATTGAGAGAGAAAAGTGTAATTTACACCTGTGTGTCTTCTCAGAGAGTTAAAGAAAGAGTCACCAACATAGGTGCCAGGGTTGGTAGCAACATACCTAGATACTCCATTTTCCACTTGAAAACTAGGCCATAAACTCAAGTGGCTTTAAAGAAAAAAATTCAGTAATGTCTACTTTGCTCTAATATGCTATTTAGAAGGAGCAAAACGTTCCTTTCTAACAAATGAGGCAAAAATTGTGGATCAGGAGCTCTTTGTAAGATAAACAAGGTTCCTATTTACTTACTTGTATAAACAACCACTCACCAAGCTTTATGTCTCTGCAGGGGCACCCTTTCAGATAGGAACATGGACCTTATTGGCATCATCTTGTATCCATGGAAACATTTTAAGTACTGCTCTCTCAATATGTACTTCACTTATTCAGGGTTCAAGAGCTGAGTACCAAATAATTAAGTGTTTTTATTATTTTCTATGTGGAAGCTTGGTTCTTGGGGCTCGTATCTGTCATAATAAAGACCTTGTGCTTTCATAATGTTTGATAAAATCAAGTGTTTCATTTCAAGCCTCCTATCCACTCTATTCTTAGATTAAAATTAATATTCTAAACGTCCTGATGAATTGAAATTCTGAAACTTCTTGTTATTCTTTACTGTTTGAAAAACAATGATCGTAGTTTACATTAACATCAGACTTAATCACTGTTCCCATTGCATTAAATTAGTCTGGTTTTCTGTATTTCTGAAAAAAGGAATAGGAAAAAATTGATAAGAAATCAGACTATTTTCTCTTGTTAACAGCCATACCCACTTGTGTAACTGTGTAATAAGTCAGAGAAGTTGAGAGCTTAACAATTGTCTTGAAACTGAAAAAAAGAATGAAAATAAGGGAGCTTATTCTGGGTTTTTATCCAGAAATGACTGGAAAGCAAAATAATAATTTTTCTTTTAGGCTGCGTCTGCCACACTACTTAGTTAAAACACCAAAGCATAGAGCTAAGAGAAATAAAGCATTTTATGTCTCTATATTTCCATGCAGAAAAAGAAACATTGGCATGAACCACATTTATTTTCAAAGCTATCATTCTAAAGAAAATCCTTTGCAGATCAAATGTAGTTATTTCAATATTACTTTGGCTCAAATTCAAAACTCTCTTGTAATTCCATCTATTAATTGGTACAACTGATGCACATTTTTAATGTACTCTGATTTAAAGTATATGAAAATTAGTTATTGCTATCTAGCTATTAGTTATTGCTAGAGTTAACATCCTCTATGTATTTTTTAAAAAATCCTGCCCTAATTGTGTTTATAAAAAACATTTTCTTCAACTGAGCCAGGCTGAAACAATGAAATACCTTGTTAATTACAACTGCTACCAGAAAAATACATTTCTGTCTGTAAAGATCCAGTACTTCTCTCTGAAATGCTACTGGTTTAGAGCCTTGGTTTGCTAAGTATATATCCCTGCATATTATTTTCATTTACCACTCTTACTGTTTTTATTTGCCATGTCGTGTCCACATCACAGTCCTTGATGAGTGCAGATGGCACAAATGATTTCTCCACTGATTAGGCTGGAACAGTATTTGTGTAGAAATTCTGTAAAATTTTGATATGTGATAAAAATTATTACCTTTTTGCAGGCCAGATTCTCCATCTCAGGTTTATATTTTTATTTATGGATATCTGTTTGCAAATGTGTAATCATTTTATTTAAAAAGAACGATCATAGTGTAGGCAAGTTGGAGCTGCCTGACCCCCTGTGAAAGCCTCAGTGAGTACTCTGTGGGCTGCAGATTGCCACGTGAGACCTAGGATTGTGATTGCTCTCAGGAACTTTTACTCAGAGCCAACTAAGCATATCAGAGAGGTGAAACTTTCAGCCTCCAGAGAAGGAAGCAGCACACATGGCAATTTTTTCATTTCCCTTTCATCGTGTCCCTGACCGTGCTACAAGGTCAGGGTTGCTGGGGTACTAAATGGGGAAGTAAAAAGAGAACCTAATCTCAACTTAGCCCTCTATGTGTTTAACCTGAGGTTGATGAGGAAGCTCAGACCTTGCTCATCATCCTGAAAAAAAAAATTCAGCTACATACTTGAAGGATTGCTCAGGTGCCTTGCAAAATTCAGTGAAAGCTGGTCTTGACTTTGCTGTTTTGAAATGATGAAACCCTATTGACTCTATGTAACTAGTAAAAATCCAATTCTTCCTAACCACAGACCTTGGGGAGAAAAAGAAATGAGGAAAATTGGTAGTGGTATCTCTTGGGCACATAAATCTTCATCTAAGTAATATGTTCTCAGCTTTATGATTTTTAGCTTTTTAATCCAAGATCTTTTTTTTTTCCCTAACATTTGTTAAAGAATCACTTCCAAAATGCTAGAAAGTCAGCCTGAGCATATTGCAGATAAAATCTGTCTCCCTTCTCCATCACGCAAAATAGAGATTCAACATTTGGCCTATATTCAGTTTTTCAGGTGCTAAAAAGCTATGACAAAACTGCACAGATCGTATGATAATGGGTATATTATACAACTCTAGATCATCATATGCCTAACTTATTATTAGTATTTTAATTTTCCACAGATCACTTTTCTAGCACCATCAAGTTAGGCATACTTCAGAAAAATAAAGGCTCATTGAATGGTTTATTAATTTATAGATAAAATACAAATAAGTAGGGAAAAAATCCAGGAAAAAATTTAAGAATATGGCAGAGGAGCAGGTAGTACTGCTGTAAAAAGAAGAGCAAGCTGAGTTATGTGAAGACTCTTATGGATCATCAGCAGAACAAAATGTAGACAAGGAATTCTCCAAGGAGTAAAATAACTTCCTCTAATTTTTGAGCTATCAGAGCAAAAACAGGCCATAAATTCTGACCCTTCCATGCCTGGAGCATACCCAAATGAAAAGGATTGAGAAACAAACCTGACTGACTGAAAAGCAGCTGTGTTTGAGGAACTTGTACGCAAGAAAATTGGTTCAAATTTGGGCTAGAAAAGGTGTGGGAGTCTGCTTCCACTGGTAGGAGCAGAGATTTTCCAGGAGGGAATTACAAAGTTACAGTAGCAAGCTGATGGACTGTGAAATTCCCGTTCACAAATTTACTCAAATAGATGCAATACAGCAGTAAATATACATGGGCAATTTTCCTTGTGGCCTCCCCTCTATCACTGTGCAAATTCTGAAAGGACAAAGAATGTAAATATACATTTGGCAACTGAGAGAGAGAGCAATGTTACATAGGTTTTCCTGATACAGAGTAAGAGCTTTTTCCCTAAAGAAAAAGAACTGAAAGGTATATAGAAAGTAGAGGAAAAGAGTGAGTTTAGCTGCAGCAATTTAGCTGAACAATTTTGAGAAAAGGATGTAGGGCAAGGTTTAGATCAATAAGATGCTAAGATGGATAAGGGTTAAGATAGATAAGATCTGTCCATTTAAATGGTTGTTAGCAATGGTGGTGAGCCACTTTTCACAGAAAAGAAGAACTTTATTTTGGAAAGAGGTTGCACAGTAAAATGTTGGAAATAGGTAGGTTCAAAAGTTAAGAAAGAGAATGGAGTAAATGCAGTGAATTAGAGAAGGAGACAGAGGGAAGAGACAGTGTTTAAGTAGGAATAATTCTGTTTGTTGCAGTTTGTAGGCAGAGGCAGATGCATGCTGTGCAGCAAAACCAGTCAGATTTGGCATAAGTGTAGCTGAAGGCAGATAAAAAGATAATCCTAGAATCACGGAATACCAAATTGGAAGGGACTTCAAGGATAATTTGGCCCAACCTTTCTTGGAAAAAACATGTCTATGAGGGTGAGAGAAAAAGAAAACCTTGGAACGTGCTTCTCTGCTTTTCCAGTTTTATGCCCTAAAATGAAAACAACTTTTCAAAAAAGAAAATTAAAAGCAGTCTGGGGGAAGGATAAATGAATGAATGAGAGAAGAATCTGACCTTGCAGTGAGTTACTGGTTCTGTTGAAACACTGAGACAACTGTATACACAACTGTACAAGCACCTCAAATGCTCCTATTTGTAGATTTTGTTTAAAAAATGTAAAAGAAACTATGGGGAGAAGTTATTCTTAGTCAGAAGAAGTACTTTCTGACACTTGCAGGAATGCTGGGTAGCCAGTGTGTTTGTGTAATTCAATATACAGGGCATAGTGGCAGTAAGGGAGGAGATGACACCACAGGGCCCAAGTTTGGCATCTCATGCAGAGCACCCTTTGCGCAGCTCTGTGAAGGCTGTAGCACTGCCTCACTTACATGAGGTTCACATAGAAGATACACACTTGCTGCACACCTATTAGGTGACAGGCTGATAATAAGACTCGTTCCAGGAACTGCAAATACTTAACTCACAACAAACCTGTCTTATTAGATTCTCTCACAGTTAAAATAATAAAAATGAATACCAATTTTGAGATAGAAATGAATGCATCTATACCACTGGAATGAAAGCAGCTGCAGTCTGGAAGAACTCAGTTATGTATAGGCCATTATTTTAAATGTGCTCCAGGATTCTGTCAACATAGAAAAGACATGAGAATTTCCACAGGATTGTTTAGTGCAGAACAATTAACACTGATTATAAGTTACTTTAAAGTAATAAATAGTGACCTTTTCTGCCAAAGTGTGGTTTGTTACAGACTGATCTGCTATGTTGTATAATTCTTTTACATAGTAATTGCCAGTATAGTTGCTCAAGAATTGAAATGAAGATATGATAGGAAGTCATTCACAGACACTATCTAAAAGCAAACTGAAACCCTCAAAATGTTATGAGCTTTTAGAATGAAAACATTTTAGTGCAAATCAGCAATATGGTGTATTGTCAAATTAATTATTGGAAAAGGAATATTTATAATAAATATTGGAAAGGATCAGTGAAATAAGGGATTTCACTAAACATTCCCAGTTTCATCTAAAAATGACTCAATTCCTCTTCCCACAAGTCATTTTTCATATTTTGCTGTTGTCTCCCAAATTCATGAAAGCTCCAGTTTTATAAATACATTCTGTTCAATAGATAAGAGATTTATTTTGCATTTGTCCCAGTGACTAACAAAAGATGCTTACTAATAAATGAGTAAGTGGGCCTCCTTATTTTTTAGTGCTTTCATTCTATATGAAGAGATGATTTGAAAGCTACCATTTGAGGTAGTTCTGGGACCACAGACATACACAAGTTGAATTGAGATTTTCATTGTTTGTGAGTTGTCAAATTTCAACCATTCAAATTTAAAGGTACCATTTTGGGGTATATGCCTTCTGCTGGATTTTCTATGATGATTTAGCAGTAAGTTGAAATGAGCAGAAGGAGGGGTATTCTAGATTATATCTGTTAAGGGAACCTGTAAAATTGTTTCACTGGGGATTGCTAATACCTACAAATTTTTGGAATAATGGAAGAAGCTCAGGGATAATCTTGGTAATGTACCTGCTGCCTGCTCAAATAGTATGTCTGCCAAGAAGAAATTTGCCAGGAGAATACCATGTTGTGTATGCTTGTCTGAGACGTCAGTCAGAAAACTGGCACCAAAGAGGGGAAGTGATTAAAAGCTCTTGTCATGCCTATAGGCATAGACCCAACTTGCTTAGAGCTGCATGGCAGCTAATTCTGATATTTGTGGTATTATAAGCTCTCGACTTAACATTATCACAGAATCTGAGCATTACTAAGGTGTGTATACTTTGCATTGTGTATGGATTGATAGATTGATGTGCTGGCTGCTGTCTGCTCCCTACCTGTTTGATAACGGTTTGTAGTATAAAAGGAGGAATGTACAGGTTGTTCTTTCTCTCTTTACACCTTTTTCCTGCTCCTTGGAATGATACAGAGAACTAATCTCACCTTGACTTTCTCTCTTTGTCCCATCTTTTCAATTCTTAATATGACAGCAACATTGTCCAGTGCTCCATAGCAGTAGGCAGAAAAATGTCTAGTAGCATTCAGATATTCTGAAGAATTGAGTTTTGCAATAGCCACTTCTGTATACAAATATGTAATTCTAATCCTCTGTTGTTTCTTGGCATTAATGTACCCTATTCACTGAGACTGAAACAAAGCTGATGCCTCTAAGAGTACTGATTTTAACAATATCCAAAATCAGATTATAATAAATTACAGTCTTAGGAATTTTGATTAACCTCTAAATAAGTGTTAAATAAATGTTACTTCAGAAAAACCCTGATCAAATGCATTAATGATAAGTTGTGAAGTAGTAGTAATTGCTGATATGGCATTAGATAATATAGATAACATTGATATCACTGTCTCAAACATGTATACCTCATCAGCTGCCAAGAAGCTGAAGTGATTATGGTAGTATTAACTGCAGTTGAAATACATTAGATAAGACGCATAAAGTGGAAACAGGTGTTTGCTATGATCATTTTACTTGGTCATTCAGTGACTTTATTTTGGGTAAATGTTGCTTGGCTATTAATGAATGCTTCCAGCTTTCTGATGAGCTGCTCTGTTCTGATGAGCTAGATTTTAAGGGAATATCATATGGCTCAGATGAAGACTGTAAGTAGTCCAGGGAGTCTGCACAGGGTGAAGTAATCAGTCAAGTCCAGGGATCATGCTGATAATACAGTCAGGACCAGGAAGAAGTGGACCAGGGACAGGGCTGAGGTGAGGCTACACTATGGCTCATTAATCCATTCAGGGAGCAGTGCAAAGATGACACTGGTAAAAAAGTAGGAGTTTGTTTATTCAGGAAACAGCTACCCAGAGGAAAGCCTAATAATCCATTCAGAGACTACTACACTTAAAACTTAACTCTACTATACTTAAAACTTAGCCTTAGCTTAAGGCCCTGGACTGAACTAAAAGTGAGCTCCTGGCTCTGGGAGCATGAGTGGAGGGTAGGTTTATCAGCATAATACAGCCTGTCATGACAGTCAGAGCCTTGACGGCTTCTTCCTTTCTCTTTCCTGTATCAATGCTTGCAGACACAGAGTTCACCAAAGGCATCTGCCTAACTCACCTTCTTCATGGTGGTCCTAAGTAGTGATGTTGGAAGAATTCAGGCTGAGATTACAAGTGGAAGTGGCAACCTTGTCCTCATCTTGCAGGTGTGTTCATTGAAGTACAGTATAGATCACATGTGCAGACTCGGGAGTTTGGATTTGTTTTTAAGGGAGGAAGGACACATATTTGATGAAGAGTCCTCAATTCATATTATTTCAACCATGGCTGCAACCCTCAACAACAAACTGGGAGAAAATACAATGTGTGTTGGTGAGACAGCTGCTGCACAGTTGCATTGGACTACAAGGAGTTTTTTTCAACAAAATGAGGATGTTAGCTTAATGAAAAACTGGGACACACAAAGACAACAGCCTGCATCAGCCACTTCAGCACCTCCCAGCAGATAAGTCCAGGCAAAACTGTTGATTCCAGGGGAAATTTCTTTTGGTTGTAACTTAAGAGAAGCAACAGTTGAATGACAAAAAGGAAGAAAAACTGTTTGAGTGTGTTTTTGATGTGATCAGTGTCGGAAACAGGGTGCCACCTTCGAGGACAAAGCATCAAAGAAATGACTCTTTACATAGGAAACTTCTGTACCTGCAGGTGATCTTCCCATACATGGTATAATTCCGTTGTCAAGGAGATCCAAGTTTTTCATTACCTGGATACAATGCTTCTTGGCTGGTAACCTTCTCACCAACAAAGACATGAATAAAGTGTAGGCTTTTTTTTTTCAATTGACATCTGGAAGATTTCATTTTCTACCAAGCCCTATTTTAATTTTAAAAATGATAATCTGCATCCTGCAGAAGTCTGCAGCAGTGGGTGGATTCTCTGGAGAATTTAATTGCCACAGAATCACATAAGCCCCTGACTATTACCAAATGATGTGTGATAAACAAACATTTATTTCACTGAAGAATTTTCTTCATTTAGTACTTAAATGCACTGGCAAGTAGCCTTTCAAATGGCTAATGAGCCATAGTGTAGCCTCATCTCAGCCCTGTCCCTGGTCCACTTCTTCCTGGTCCTGACTGTATTATCAGCATGATCCCTGGACTTGACTGATTACTGATCATGGAACAACAATTTCTATTGGAGAATCTGGATTGCTTCATTGTTTATTTAACTTGACAGCAGACTACTTTCAGTTTCACCACTTAGATTATTTTCATGCTCAAAGTGTTTGTATCGTAGTAAAATTTTTTATCATATCTCTGCAATGGGATAGTGTCTCATTCTGCATTTGCACTGGCTCTCTGTAGTTGAGGCTTTGTGCAGAGAGGGTGCTTCAGGAAGCTGGGAAACTCTTAACTCAGCAACTTTTTTCCTGTTGTGCCAGTATGCTGAATCCACAATGAGGGAATCTTGTGAAGCTTATTTTCAGGATGATTCTCTGGTGTTTCAGGTAGACCTGTGAAGAGAAAGAGATGTATTCTGTGATTTGTCTTGAACAAAAGAGCATGCAGATATGAAACAGAATTCAAACACCTCCTGAAGAGCAGACAGAGCTATTAGTGTGCTAGTGGCATTCTTCATGTACCACAAAAGTGCACTAGTGAAGGTAAGAAGCTGGCAAGTACTATGAACATTTCACATTCTTGGAGACACATGGCAGTCAGTAATAGATGTCATATCAATCTTTGGTAGCCTAATGTTTCTGAGGGGTTTAGATCACAACATGTCTCTGAGAAGAGTAGGTAATATGTAATAAATCAAAAGGAAAAACAAACTGTCCTTCTGCTTCCTTTGGAGTCTTTCACTGATGTGCTGGGATGGTATGGGAAGCAGAAGAGAAATGAAGGTCATTTTTAGGCACCTTACAAGAAAGCATCTGATTTTGTCTCTATAGCACAAGATTCCATGTCCGAGGGAGAGACTCAAACACTTCTTAATGGGGTGCATCAGGCACAGCATTAGCTGCTGGTCAAAGGACATGTTTGTCCTGTTTTATTTTGCATTGATGTGGCCTCACCTCAAATCCTGTGTGCAGTTTTGGATGCCACAATATAAGAAAGATAAAAAGCCATTGGAGAGTGTCCAAAGGAGGCCCACAAGGATGATGAAGGCTCTGGAGGGGAAGCCATATAAGGAGTGGCTGAAGTCACTTGGTCTGTTCAACTTGGAGGAGAAAAGACTGAGGGGAGACCTCGCAGCAGTCTTCAAATTCCTCGTGAGGGAAAGAAGGGGAGCAGGTACAGATACCTTCACTCTTGTGACCAGTGACAGGATTTGAGTAAATGACATGAAGCTGAGTTGGGAGAGGTATAGGTTGGTCATCAGAGAAAAGTTTTTCACTCAGAGTTGGAACAGGGTCCCCAGAGAAGTGACAGCACCAAGCCTGAGTTCAAGAAGTGCTTGGATGATGCTCTCAGACCCATGATGTGATTCTTGCAGTGTCCTGTGCAGGCCCAGGATTTTGCCTCCACGATCCTTACAGGTCCATTCTTTGATTCTCTGATTCTCTGATTTTCTGATTTTCAACAGCTTTTTTTAAAGAACCAATAATTTGAGGAATAGTGGACCCATTGCATAGAAAGGGACACACTTCTGGTGGTCCTTGCCTGGCGTCTGCAGAGAATCAAAATCACTGGGTATAATTTCTGTCTTCAGAGACAAGTGAACAAATCATCAGAGGTAGCAGCAAATACTCACATCTCTAGGGCTGTCTACAGACACAAATCTAGTGGTGAAGAATGAATCCTTGTACAGATCATGAGAAGAAGGGGAGGTCTTGGTTCCATGGGTCTGGATACCAGCTGCCAGCTTGATCATAGAGAATTTTTCCTTGTTGTAGGTTCACTATTTATTCAGGCTGTGCATGCAAGTGTTAAACAAGGATTTAGTTTATTTGATCTAACAAATTTTTTTTAACCTTATAAGATCTCCATAAGATTGACATTATCCTGCAGTAGTGTCACAGTTGGCAGTTGTTTAATGCCTCATCTTGTGAGGTCAGGATTCCACGCCCAACTGCATTTAGTAGGTCAGCACAGTAATTTTAAATGTCTTTCTTTCAGATTTTTGCCATCTTCAATTATACCTTTCCACCGTACTATTTGTGTAATTTTCTTTTGTCTGAAGACTCTTTACTGTTGTTCTCGATTGCACAGCATGACAAATTACCCATCAAACCATATCTTTTCAGGCCAGAAATGCATGGTAACAGAGAGTCATGGCATTATCACATGTTGTGTATTTTATTTCCTCACAGTTCATTCAAGGGTGTCACTTTATTTTCCTGCTTCCTTTTGTCATCACATGAAGATTAACTATTCTAGTGTTCCTAAACTTTAGGAATAGTTAGAAACACATCCTAAGCTCAGAGCAATACATGTACAACTCTGTATCACTTAGCACTTCCCCTGCATGGCAAAACCGTATCAATGATTTTGAGTCCCTGCAGAAGCCATAATAAGGCTTTCATCCTTATTATACAGCTGAATAACGT
>VXBC01013059.1:24662-39514 GCA_013399945.1 Ploceus nigricollis
GGACAGTTTGGTAGTTCATGGGCTCATAAATTCCACAGCATTAGTGCTCAGTCTGAATAGAACTGCAGGAGCAAACACCGAGCTGTCCTCACAACCTATCTCAGATGTGAGACAGGATCCCTGTTCTTCTTTACAAGGTATTTTATGGGTCACTAGGAGGAATGATTGATTGAAAGAGAGAAAAACCCCACTTCTGTAAGGCAAACTAGAGGAATTAGGACTTTGGGTAATCAGAAAGACCACTTGGGATGAAATTTGGCTGGAAATAACTTCATATGCTTTCATGTAAGTATTATAATTAACAAAATACTGTCTATTTGACAGTATCATTAATTTTATTATTTATTATTTATTTAAGTAATACTTGCTCCTAGAAAAACATGAAAGCAGAATACAATAAGCTGAAAGTGTCATAATGTCAAGAATCCCAAGACCTATTTGCAGACTTGTGTTAATGGTCCAGTAACTTAATGAGTGGCAGATACTGAGAGACTGGTCTTGAGAGGTGATGGAAGAGCCAGAATTCCCAATAGCTAATATAGGTACAGGTTTGGCACCACCCCACCCTCTGCAGCATTTTACTATGCATTTTGCAGCATTTACCAATTCTGTGACTATTCTGAGTCTTACATGTTGGGATTTTTAAAATTCCAGCTTAGCACCACGGATAATGTAATTATGTTTATTTTTTCAAGCATATCTTTACAAGTTCAGTGAGAAGATTAGTATAGAAATAAAAAGACATGAAGAATTTAGAATAAGCCTGACTTGTGAACCAAAGACAAAATATTTTACTTTGTTTTTGCAACTTTTTATGAAAAATCTTGAAATTGATTTAAATGGGACTGGAATCTCTGGATGTTGGAGTTAATTTATCTTCTAATATCTTTTAATCCATTTGCTTTACAATGTCAGGAAACTAGTAATGGAAACTAGTAATAGAAA
Organism: Ploceus nigricollis; assembly: GCA_013399945.1. Classification (NCBI taxonomy): domain Eukaryota; kingdom Metazoa; phylum Chordata; class Aves; order Passeriformes; family Ploceidae; genus Ploceus; species Ploceus nigricollis. The sequence continues at coordinate 25,608 of VXBC01013059.1, forward strand.
ATCCAGCTCCAGTATGTTTCACTATGTATCTCTTTAATATAAATTTGTTGCTGCAGCTGATAAACAGAATTATACAAGCTTTGTCACAGAAATCACATTGTAAAAGGTTCCAAAAACTTGACAATGTTGACAGTTGTTTTCAGCAAATGGCTGCTTTACTGTAGCACTGTCAATGTTGATGTCCTTGTGTACATTTAAAAGAGCAATGTGATTAAGGCAAGCTTGTCCATGCTAGATATGAGCCAAGTTTTCAATCTCCTCATGGCACTGAAAGATTGCTCAGCTGTTGCAGACAAGGCAAGAATAGCTGGCAGATTTCTGCCATTAAAATAAAAAAAAAATCCTTGTCTTTGGGCATGCATCTATAGGAATGTGTAACATCTGTTACTGACCTTAAGTTCTAGATAAGAACAGCTTGTATTTGTAACTCAAATTCATATATCTTGGTTTAGACGATGCACTTCCAAGGATATTACTAAAGTATTTTTGTAACCAGATATTTGTCTAGACAGCAGTCTAAAGAATGATATAGTTCTGTTCATGATATGCTTGTTAATTGTTACAGTAGTGAAATGCCATTATTCCCCTAGTGTCACTTTCACTGTAACTTATGTCCACCTTATGTTGAATTTAAATAATCAATATTGTATTATATTCTGTATACATGAAAATCAATGTCGGTGCTCTATCTAGAACATCAGTCATCTTTTCCACATTTTTTTTCACTCTTAACTAGATGAAAAGACTGAAAAACTCATTTCTTTAACCTTTGTCAAGGGAAATGGGCCTGATTTAACACAGTCATATATTCCATCCTATTGACCCTGAATTCTTTATGTAAGATGTCAAAGCCATGGGACTTAGAAGATTTGTTGCTGTGCCTGAGTGTGGAAATAGTGGGAAGAAGTCAACTTCAACAACATAATCTCATAACAAACCCAGTGGGATTTTCTCATATAAATTAATGTAGACCTTCTTAGTCCAAACATTCTCATATTCCATTTTGTATCTATTAAAAACCCTTTTAAAAAAATCTGGATTTCTGACAATACCCTGAGGGAGAAAAAGGCATAAATTTCAGGTTGACTCAGGGTGACCAGTTCAAGTTTTCCCAGACACTCAGTGTGATGCTCTGCACATCATGGACTGTTTAGGTAAGTCTATGGCTCAGGGAGGTAATATGGAAAAAAGCTGTGAAGCTATCTATAAATAGCTTTTTTCTCCTGACAGGCTTGTACAGTAAAAGAGTGTGGTACTGAAGGGCAGCATTGGATAGTGTAGCATTTGATAGTGTCTAATTACAAAACTGTCTTTCCTCATCTTGCAACCCAGTGACACATTCACTGTTTTCCAACAAAATTCTGAAAAAAATGCCTTGGACAAAAGTCTTCTTCAAAAAATAAGCCCAACTCAAGCCCAGAAAATGGTCTATTCTCTATATAGAATGAGGCTGAACTCTGATAGAAACAGAAGTTTATGACAAGGTATTTGAAGAGTGTGACATAATACATGTAACAAAGGGAGGAAGGAGATAATTTAATGATGCACTCCTCATCTTAATTCTAATATTTCCCTGTATTTTAAGACTTGATGCTATAATGTAAACATCTTTATAAAAAAATCTTGTTATGGTAAATCATGGGCAGCATCACCTGTGCCTCCTATAATTATCATGTTTCAAATAAAATAATACCAAATGGAACAAGAAGGGCTTTTCCTCTTAACAGAAACCAATATTAGTTTAGCATTTTGCACTGTTAGGTTAAAAGGTTGTGGTGCAGTAAACCCTTGGAAGTTGTATTAATTTTTATACACCCTGTGAAATTTAGGGTGACAATACACTTCTTTCTTCCTACTGTTTTGGATACATATTTGTAATAAGTTTCATTTTTTGGATACATATTTGTAACCCAATACTCTGGGCTCAGAGAACAGCAGTTTAACTCATATTTCATTCTCAGACTCTGTGGTTGAAAACCTAAATCTCATAAATGAAGGGCTGTAATTATCAGCTAGTAAATCTCTCTGTCTCAGCAGTTATTATTTAAGGTCAATTAGAGTGAAGAATTTTCAATCTGGACTTATTACTAAAGGAAATCTTTCATGCAGAATTGATGAAATGGGAGAGCTTCTCCCTGTACCCCATCTGCTCTCTTCTTTTTGTGTCCCTTCACTACAGCTGCAGTCATTACCAGGCTGACTCCATTCTGAAAAGCTAAAGCCACATTCTTCAGAACAGTTGCTTGGTGTTGGTCAGATTTCTCTGCAGACTTTTTTTTCCATTGGAGACATGGAGGCTGACACATAGTTTCCAAGGACTTTGCATGTCTTCTGTCTCCAGAATCATCTCCTGAATCCCAAATATTTCTCAAGTGCCTAGCAAAAGAATATCCAGCTAATTTTTGGCCCGGAGGGACAAGCTTTGAGTAGAAAGCCAGATGTCTGTGAAAGTAGATTGTAAAGTAATTATTTCATTTTGTGTTATCTTGTTGCCTTTCATTGTTACAGTTAGAGCATTCGCAAGAACTGAAGAGACTATGAAATCCCACTAACTCTAGCAGTAATTGCTGTCTTTGTTGCTCAGACTGTAAATGATATCACACAATGATTCATGTAAAAAAGCAATAATGCAGCTTGAAAAAAGTAAAAGATGAGCAATAAACTAAACCAAAAGAGCTTGTTAACTTTCCCAAAACAACACTTTTTCATTTCTGACCTAGGTTTATTTTTTCCCTCCTTCTTTTAGCATCCTTTACATTNAAAAGCCAGCTTCAAGGGACAGGACAAGAACCCTTCAGGGTTCTGTCCCCTTTCTAGCAAAATGAATCAGTTTTAGCTCACAACCTTGTTTTGTTCTCTCTCAAAAAACCATGCCTAGATACCACTGGGAAGATGAGGGCTGAAGATTGACACACAACAACTTTACAAGTTGATAAATAAGGCCCTTATTCTGTAAGCAGGCCTACCCAGACATAGCTCCCCTCCAGACCTCTCCTCAACCACAGTCAGTCTGCATTTTTGTTTTTCTCTTCATTTTCAGTATATCCTGGGCTTTAATTTTCTGAATACTCAAGGCTGACTGGTTGGAAGACATAACATTGATAACACTTGATAATGAAGAAACCATGTGCAAAGAAGAAAAGGAAATATTTATTTTTTGGCCTTACCTGAAGTGAAAAACAAAACCTTCAATAATTTCTGATAAGGAAAATTGCCCTTTGATTTTCTGCTTTCTCTGCATTGGATAAACCATATTTCTCAAACTTTGGGACAGATCTTTTAACATATGTTGGATGAACCCTGCATTACAGAGCAAGTCAGGGAAGTCACTAGAGATCCTTCACAAGGCTTGCTTAGATGTTCCACCTCTACTGTTCATTTTCTTTGGCTGAAGCCATAGTACCAGTGGAAAGGAACTAAACCACTGCTGGCATTTTTGAGCCCAGTTAATGGGATTCTTCTCACCAGGAAAGTTTGGAATCTAATCTCATCATTCAANTTAGCATCCTTTACATTATATACTAAAAATAAATGCCTTCAAGGGTCAAATTTAACTCCAAAATTACTGCCTTTCATAGCCTTTATTTTCCTTTCAGTCATAAAAAAAATAAAGTCAAATTAACACTGAATAATTTGAAAAGTTAACAAAATTTTATTTATGAGAAATGTAATTAAAATAACCTTTAAAGATGTTGTTTCCCTTTAATTCTCAACTAAATATTAAATTATATAAAAATAAATATATAAAGAACAGAAGTTTTAGACAAATAATTTTTTTTGCTTTCTTTTCCTANACCCAGACATAGCTCCCCTCCAGACCTCTCCTCAACCACAGTCAGTCTGCATTTTTGTTTTTCTCTTCATTTTCAGTATATCCTGGGCTTTAATTTTCTGAATACTCAAGGCTGACTGGTTGGAAGACATAACATTGATAACACTTGATAATGAAGAAACCATGTGCAAAGAAGAAAAGGAAATATTTATTTTTTGGCCTTACCTGAAGTGAAAAACAAAACCTTCAATAATTTCTGATAAGGAAAATTGCCCTTTGATTTTCTGCTTTCTCTGCATTGGATAAACCATATTTCTCAAACTTTGGGACAGATCTTTTAACATATGTTGGATGAACCCTGCATTACAGAGCAAGTCAGGGAAGTCACTAGAGATCCTTCACAAGGCTTGCTTAGATGTTCCACCTCTACTGTTCATTTTCTTTGGCTGAAGCCATAGTACCAGTGGAAAGGAACTAAACCACTGCTGGCATTTTTGAGCCCAGTTAATGGGATTCTTCTCACCAGGAAAGTTTGGAATCTAATCTCATCATTCAAGTCCCATTTCCATCAGTGCTGCTCATAATTTAATGCTTAATCATAAATATTGAAAATGTATTACATATTTTGAGCTACATGTTAGGGTTTTCTTCACACACAGTAAATAATTGAACTTAGTCAACTGTGTGCCCCTTCTTTCAACTCTGCACAGGCACAACTATTGCAGGGTTGAACACAATCTAAGTTTCTGCAGCGTGAGCATCTTACCAAATACACATATAGAGCAACCAACTCCTGAACTTTTATCAGATGACGATTTATTGAATATAAATTTGTAAACCTATTCCCAGAAAATATTTTTCCTGCTGAGTGGTATTTGCCCAAGAAAAACAGGGCCATATGCACCTTCTGTAGACCAGGAGAAAACCTCTCTATATATGTCTCTGAATATATAGACCTAATAATGATTGATTAAAAAATTATTGGCAAAGATGGAGCTTTTCAAACTTAACAGATTTATACTGGATTTGCCAGTGTGGAAAAAAGGAGCATCTGAGGATTTATTTGCACAGTGGAAAAAAGTTTTGTACATATTCAAGGAAGATTTAAGACACTGACAAAACAGATTCAGATAAAGCATGAAAAATAAATTAATTACATGACCACTAAATCAAGGCCTTACAGACATGTCAGATGCTAGTTTACTCTTGTATGGATTTTGAGATCCTTGGACACCTCATCTTTCTCAAAGTGGTCAGGGAAATTGAGTAAGTTTTCAGTATGAAGGGTAGATTCTTTGGTAGCCTATAAGAAAATGCTCTTTACAGAACACTTGGAATTTGTGGTTATGTGCTGGTAAACAGCAAAGCAACTGCTAAAACAAATTCCTTTGCATCTTTAAGAGGAAGATACATGTACATAAGTTTCATTTTCACAAATTCTTTAGAAGCTCGGAAGTATCTGGTTTTATGCAAAGTTTCAATATATTCTTTGGCTTTCTTGATTCATTTAAATATTGAAATAACACAGTTGTAATCCATGTTTGAAAATCATGTACTTTGGAAAACAGTGTCTCAGTCCTTGTGGAATAAATCTGTCCTCCACCTTAAAACCTGTGGTTGTGACTAAGTAAAAATATAAAATATAAGTTCTGCAGAGAAAATATGAGAGGTTTGTGTTTGTATGGTTTTTTGTTTTATCTGTCTTTGTTTAGATAGTTGTATAATTAATTCAACTTCTACTGCCTCAGAAATCTAATCATGCTTAAAATGAGAACATATTCACAACAATGTCTTTGGAAGATTTATTCCTCAAGTATCTTAATTTCTATATGCTGATCTGTTACAGAGCCTAATACAACAGGTAGGCTTTGCTGGTTCCAGGACCTCTAAAAATCTTGGTGGTATCCTGAAAAACTGATATCCCTTGGTTATGATGAGAGACAGCACTAGTGCTGAAGCTTTGCTTAAATCTACAATATTTGTCCTGGGACATGGTGAAAATATAACTGTGCTATGGACTGTGAGGGAAAACATATGTTTGGGGGTATGGGGTGCTTCCAGCCCTGCTGGGATGCTTGGAAGAGCGTGTTTGGGGCAGAGCTGCAGAACACACGGTGCTATCAGATTTGTGCCCCGTCATGCAGGTGTAGCCATGGCAACTCCAGGCTCCATATCAGGATATCCAAGTCCACCAAGTGAGTGGGTACATATGAATTTGGGAAAGAAGTTTGCACATATGACAATTTTTCTGGCTTATATGAAAGGAGGAGAGAAGGTCACCCTGCTGCCCAGCTGGTGCCTCTTTGGTACACCTGATCCCTGAGCAGTGATGGCACAGATGCTGCAACTCATCTGTGCCAGGGGGCTAGTGGTGGTGAAAAGAGTGCTGTGTGCCTCATAATTCCTTCCACCACCCCAACACCTTGGTCTGTTTTTTTAGACAATCTATCCATTTATACACTGATGTATGTTTTTTTAGGAAAAAAACACCTCAGGAGGCCCAGGAATGGTGCTAATAATGATGGTGTAGTTTTAAAGACACTGTCTTGGCTCCAGTGCATGGTTTCAAGGAACTGTATCCAAGGCAGCATTCAGACCATTTTAGGACCAGAGATGAAATTTAGCTGACTTCCAGGTGATGGAAGAATAAGGAAAATGAAGTACTGAATGTCTTGACCTTTGCTGAATATCTCTTTCCTACATCTGATACTGGCCCCCTCTGCAGGCAACAAAACTGACAGGGTCAATAACAAAAAACACTTGTTTTGCTTATATGTACTTCCTTGGTCTATGTAAATTGTTCTTTACCAGCAAAGCGCCCTACATACCCCTGAAAACGGGTAAAAGCAACAAAACTGACTGTTTTATGTGTTAGTAGCTGAGTGGGCAATAAGTACCAGAAGGATTATAGGTGGAAGCATAAACTTTAACCATCTGCCTCAGACCTCAGAAAGGGGTATTATTAAGTATTTTTTACTCTTTTTTCCTTTTCCCCAAGTGTGGCAAGTTGGAACTGAAATTTTCTAAGGCTCCAAGCCTTTATTTGTTCTTTTGCACTGTTGTATTAATTTTGCACATGGGCACATGTGCCTTTTCCTGAATGCTGCTATTTTGTTCCATCATTGCTGCCTTTATGTAGAGCTTGACATGGAGGAGTGGGTGCCAGTGTGCCCAGTTTTGGTAGGGAAACTTATTATCTGTTATCAAAGACAGGCTTTACAAAGAACAGAAATACTAATTGAAATAGAAATGATCTTTTATTTCCATTGTCTGAAAGGTTTGATAATGACTTTTTCCTTTGTTAAAAATGGCATGCTACAAATTTGTCTTTGTTGGCAATTCAAGACCTTGTGCCCTCACTTAAGATTTCAAATCTGCAGGCAACTGACAAAACTATGGAGAATCAGGTTAGCAATTGATTGGAGTAAGATAAAGAATTACACATTATGCTGAACCAATTTCTACTCATTAATTTCTGATATAGGTAAAAAGCCCTTTCAGAATATCTTCATTTATAATAAACCTGTTTTTTTAATTTCCCTGTGATTCTTCATTAGGAGGATGTAATGTTTGCAGTGCCTTAGCTTCTGATGTAAAAGTCACTAAAGCCAATGGAAGTATATCTATGCATTTCACCAGGCTGCGATTTGAAAGAATCCTGTACAAAATACATAATTTATGGCTCTCCATCACAAATACCCTTTAATTTTAATGGAAGATTTGCTGGTCCATAGTAAGGTATTTTTTATTAACGTGTAGCATAATACATTTTGTTAATGAGAATACAATTTAGCTCTGTTAAATCTAAATAATGTATCTTGAACTGTAATAGGTAGTGCTCTATAAGTAAAAGGGATTCTGTAGCAATGGCAAAACTTATATTTATTACGTGGCAATGCTATATATTTGAATTTACGACATTACGATAATTTTTCTGATGGAAAACTAGGGTTGTGTCAACAATTTGAAAATACTTTGTTTACTTACTTACAGCCTTTTCTTTTTAGTTTTCTCAAAGGATCAAGCACAATTTGAAAAACCAAGAACTAAAACTTAATGGTCCAGTTCTTCAAACACATGTGGCAGCAAAATAATTCCAGTGGATAAGGAGTACTGCTCTCTTCCATTACATTACTGAGGAAAAGAAACACGTTCAGGGCTGACACTTGCCATTTAGTTTGTCCTTGCAATCCCCAGTATGAAAAGTAATTTAATGTGCTTTTTTGATTTTATTGTAGAAATAAGATTGGACATTCTTCACCTGGCACAAAAAGAATGGCAAGATTCCTTGTTCCTTCTGATCTCTGCTTGTGTAAATATAGAAATTTGAAATCAAGCCATGCACTCGGTTGTTGGTTGTTTTAAGGCTACCACATTTATGCCTTTAAATGAAAACTTTTAAAAGAGTAATTTATAATTATGGACATCAATATTCTTATGTAGTTATATCCCAGTGCAACCTTTGCAACTCTAAGAAGTGAGAATTTCAATGTGTACTGAAATGTGTACTTAAAATGTGTACATTGGGGTGCTTCTGAGTAATTTCTTGCTACTAATCCAAGCCAGCTCAGAATTTCACATCCTTGAACAGATTGACTGGTTTGGCTTGTGCAATAGGTACCCTGCTATCCTGGTCTACTTTGTGAGTGGGTGGAGATGGGTGCCTTTGAAAATGGCAATTGGTTGCTAACCATAACAAGTCAGATTTGTGAGAGAGTGGAGAAGGTAAAAGTATCTCTGTAAAGTAAAATGGATCTACTGACAGGCCTAGCACAGACCATGGAACTAGAAAGGATGCTTTCCAAATCACTCAAGACTTGGGATTGAGGCCATTGACAAGGTTTCTGGCAGGGGTTTTGGGGAACAGATGCAGGAACGTTTAAGATGGGTGGCTGCATCTACAGGTAAACCAGCTGTGCAGGAATGCTGTCTTGGGAGTCCACATATTGCAAGGAAATCACTCTTTTTATAAGAGTACTGAATTGACTGTCATACTTTTACTTTCTAAACAGGAAAGAAAGGTACATGGGATGTCTAGAAAAGGGGAGCTTTGATTCAAAGTCTCAATATAACATCCTTCTGTGTTATTACACATACTGTATCTCATTGGATAAAATCTGGAGATTTCTTTGTCTTTCCATTTGGAGAGAAAGCACATACTGCTTATGTATCTTATGTTATTTAAGCACCAACATATTTAAAGTTTAGGTGAGTTATTTGCTTTCAAAAAAAAGACATCAAAACAAAGTGCATTAATTTTTAATTAACTCTTACATGGGAAAGAGTGTTAGTGGAATTATTGTTGTGAGAAACATCTTTGTCTTGGACTTACTATGATATTTAGCAGACTTAAAAAAGAAAGACTTAAAAACAGTCTCCCCTGTTAGCTTAATGTGCTGACTTCTGCCAAACACAGCAGGTCTATTCAGAAATATTTGCAGTCCTTCCAGGTTGGGACAGGCTGCTTGATCCTATAGGACACTGCTGGCAGCATACAGAGCATTCCTGGGTTTACAGGCCCTACATGATATTTCATGCAGGTCTTGTTTCTGTGGCTATGACCTGTTGCTGAGAGTCAAGCCACTATCTAAACATGAAGGACTTCAATCTCACAGTGTGCTGCTTTCCGAGCAAGTGGTCATTTGTTCCAATTTCTCTTAACCACATTAGTGCTTGGGTTTGCTGCTCAGAAAAATACATCAATTTGCAGAAATATTGGTAGACAAGAAAGAGGGGTTGCACTGGAAATACAGACTGCATTACTACGTATTATTAAATGTGCCAGGAGGATAATATTACATTATCCCCAGTTTCAGCAGTTAAAATATTCTCCTTACTAAAATAATAAATGTTCAAACACTCAAAGTGTAGCCAGAATCCAATTTAGGAAATACCTTATTTAGCTATTAGCAAGATGATATGACTTTTAAACTCCATCTCTGACACCAATTTCTCCACTGGTGCCACTGAAAATCATTTTTTTTCATTGCGCTTACAGATCTATCCAAAATGTGAAGGGAGAAAATAGTATCAGAGAGTGATTTACATTACATTGGATTTTACTACACCTTGGCATTGCAAAGGAATCTTCGAAATAGCTGAAAACTACATAAGGAATAAGTCAGTTTCTAATTCACAGAAAAAAATATTCTGAGGTAAGTGAGGTAACCAAAACATTGTGGCTTAAAGAGCATTCTGAGCAATTGCTGTTTCAGCTGTCTCAATCCACAAGATACTATTAAAACAGACTGGCAGTAAAGAACACTCACAGCCTTTTTTTACCTGAAAATATTAACTCTTACTCAGGTGGCTGATGCACAGAATTAATGAATTTTTTTAGTACAGATTTTGTTTGCAGAATCAGAGACTTGCATCTAGGGGTGTGCAGCAATAAAAGAAAGGCTGATTTGACATCTCTAATTCAAATGTAAATACAAGATGGCTAGTCCGAAATTGGTGGTGTTTCTTTGGATTTATATCACTCCTCCTAAAAATAGAAACTGACAGTCTATTTTTAGATAATCCAGAGCTGATATAGGTTGGAACCTTGCAGCCCTGTTACCAACTGCCTTCATGAAAAACCTCAAGCATATTTGAAAATAAATGATTAATTTTAATACAGTTTGGAATAATCCTTTACATGCAAATCTGCCAAGGACTTCAGGAGTCTGTTTCCTGTCATACTTAATTGCTGGTGGATGAAGGTCTTTTATCTCTGCAGAACCTTTAAGACAAGCCCTGTTTATGCCACAGAAATTATTTTCTTCAGACAGCACTTGAAAAGCACCATAATATTTAATAGACCTAATTTCTAAACTGATGTGAGATGTGTTGATTTTGCCGATTCTTTGTCCTGGCTTCTTCAAAAGACAACAAAACCATTCCTTACCCAGACCAAAGAAGACCAGAAGTGTTAGCAACAAAGCTGATGGAAATTTCTTTTTTCCTATTCAATAGTTGTACAGCAAGGAGAAAGAAGCAAGTGGTGGTAGGGAAAGGAAATGCTCCTATTCATGGGGAATCCCACCTGCATTAATCCATTTGAGTGTACTCAGGCAGAAACAGCAGGCAGGGCAACTAAGCTTCCCAGGCCTAGTAATTAAGTATAAAAAGCCTGTCTTTATCCAAACAGATGATCTATATTCTGGAAATTTCCACCATGCTTCTTTCTGAAGTCCTACTTTTCTTAAAGTGCAGAGCACCAGGATCAGTAGTTTTTATGGGATAGCAGTGGTTATAAAGTCATCCATGCTGAAAAACTAGGGCAATTTATTACATCATGAGTGATCCATGTCACTATTAATTTGTTTGAACTTTATAACACTGGATTTGGGTTTTTTAGTTTTTAGGGTCAGGGTTTGTTGCTGGTTTGGGTTTTTTAATTGTGAATTCTTTGAATTTTCCATTGCCTGTCAGAGATCAGCTGTTGACAGGGAAAGTTTGACATGAATGACAGTGGCTGTGGGTGTCACAGGCAGCATTAGGTCTTACCTTGGTGCTACTTGTAATCTGAGGAGACTTGAGCTTTTAAGACATTGGTGCTTTTCACTTGGGCAGTCAGAGGGGGAGAGAAAGATAATAGGGGAAAATGAAAACAAAATTATAAAAGGAGGCTGGAAACGAGTGAAATGTTATTAAACTAGCAGCACTGCAATCCCTAGTTTTTAAGAAATACCAAACTCGATCTTCAAATGTGAAGTTGGCTATAGAATAAAGAAAAAGGAATGTCCAAATTAAAAAGAGAGATAGATAGTGGGAGAAACCTTATGATGTGTTAGTCAAAGCCAGAAATGTCAGTGTTTCATTCCATGCATTCATTATTTTGTAATTTGTCTTCTGATTTTTTCACTCGTTAGTACTCATGATTTTTTCAATAGGAAAAATATTTATAAGGAGCTGAGTCTGAAAGATGCGGGATCTAATTCACTGAGGTTCATTTTTACGTAATCCTCCTAATATCCAGTGAATGGTCATAAAACTCCAAGTGTTGTCAACACTGATTAGGTTAAATTTATCATGTTAACTTAGTTAAAATAATTCATTATGTTGAGTATTTTGTTTTCTTTGATTAGTGTTGCATATAATTGAACAGAAAATTTTTTATCCTCCTTGTGATTCTCAGTCAAAGTCTTAATTAGCTACCCTTGTATCATTTGAACATTGAAGAGAGAAAGATATTGAATGTGTAAATGACCTTTATATCTTGAAGTAATTTCATTAAAACCACCTAAACTGTCATATGTTGAGGAACATCTTCAAAGCCTTAGAAGTTCAAGACTTCAAATCTGGCAATCAAGTACATGAGGTATGGGAGAATTGACAATACACATGCCAAGCCTGGAGTAAAAGGTACTTTAAAAGACATAGCTTATAATGTGGGCTTTTAAACAGTATTTTCAGATATGTTTTTGTACTTCATGCGTCTTGAAAAGGGAAGTAAATGGGAGAAGAAACAAAGGTAAGACAATAGTATACTTTTCAGAAATTCATGTAAATAAAATTATATCCCAACTTTACACTTTTCAGGTAGTAGGTTTGCCTATGGAAGTAGATTTCCCTCCTTACAATGTATATCTGGATATGGCATCTCCTACCAAATATGTCAGTTAAAAATTTGCAATTGTTCTTGTGTTATTAACACGCATGTGTTATTAACATGTATTAACACTGTAAGTGTTCATCATATTTGGGCATCTCAATCACAGAGAAATTAGTTGACAGGCATGAGAAGAGTTATTCTCTGTTGCAGCAAACAAGAGAAGGCGACAGGGGATCAGAGGGGTTTGGCTCATCCTTTAGAGTTATGGCTACACCAGAAAAAGCTGAAAAAAGATTCTGCTCTGATTGTGCCTGCCTGTTTTAGAAAACAAGTCTGCCTGCTGCAGTGTGAATCCTCTGAGACAATCCCTGTGTTCCCTACCAAACTGGATCCCATCAACAGACCCAGTCATGTACATCCACCTTCTCTATTCCCTTTCTAGCCTGCCACTGAATACTGAGAGATACCCATTATCTGAACATCAAACAATTCTAGCATGGTTATGAAAGAAGCAAAGCAAGACACCAGCTGAGGTACACTGTACCCAATTATATTAGCAAGTACCAACATGTTTATTCCCATGTTGACTTAACGCAGCATTCAAAATATCTCAAAAGGAGAAAAGTTGTCTACTTTCAGCTAATCTCTTCCTCCATGTGGTAGTCATGCTTCTGGAAGTTTAGAGGGGGCTGTCAGCAGTTGGACCCCAGCATGGTCTTGATTTTGCCTTTGTGTTTGCACTGGTGATCCTTGTGGGTTTGACCCTGAATGTCCCATCTCTCCTTGTTTCTGGAAGAAACACTGGCAGAAAAAACAGGTATTATGGATGTGAAATACTGAGTGGAGAAAGTAGATTAAATAATTAACAGAGAAATTGATTTTTGTTTGTTTAGATAGAAAGATACCCAAAACCTAACTTCAGAGTTTATTTTCCTGGGTGATACCCTCAGCCTGTGAGTGGGAAGAAGGAAGAAGTGTGGTACTCCAGCTCTTACAGGTTTGGCTGAGCAAACCTCACGGAGCCAAACACTCCCTTATGTCTCTTGAAGGCATAAGGCATGGCCTGCATCCCTCCATCTTGGTCCTGGCACTGTTGCCAGGACATGGAGGGCCTGGCCCATTCAGACCCAGATTCAGGATCCAAAAAGCCCCATGCTGGCCTGCTGGAATGGCTAAAAACAATGAGCATCAAGTATATACAAGGAATGGAAGACAATTCAAACTTTCAGCCATTGTTCTATCCATTTAAATAATTTTTCAGGGTATCATTTGGACAATGTTGCCCTAAAGAAATGTAGCAGTTTGGACTGTTTTTAAGAGTCAGGTCTCCTATGATCTGCTAGTTTTCTAGGCCCATGTCAGTACTGCTTCAAGCTATTGTGAAAAACAAGACCTCCTTTTCCTCCTTTACACTGGCTTGGCATATGACAAAAAAGCCCTCAAACAACAAAAGACATACTACTATTAATTGTGACCTACAATTGGAGCTGGTACTAGGAACTGAAAGCATGATTTCTTTAAGTTATGGCATGCTTCTCATAGCCTAATACCACTGCAGTGACTCTACTGGGTCTTTTCTGAACAAGACAAAAAAAA
>VXBC01013059.1:56520-92821 GCA_013399945.1 Ploceus nigricollis
TCGTAGGCCAGTTTATGCTGACACTTCAAATGTTAAAACCCTTGCCTTGCCTTGTCTTGCCCTCCCTTCCTGGAACTTCCCTTTCCCTTTCCCTTTCCCTTTCCCTTTCCCTTTCCCTTTCCCTTTCCCTTTCCCTTTCCCTTTCCTTTTCCCTTTCCCTTTTTCGTCTTCTATCCCTGGATACTGCATATGTGAGGTGGAGCCACCTTTTAACTTCAGAGATTATGGCAACAGGAAGTCGGTGGAAATCAAACAAACCTTCAAAATTGCAAGGGCAGTAAGGTGCCCACAAAACTAGTACCTGGATGCTGAACTAGATGGATGGCCAGTTTCATCCCAGACAGTCCATCAACAGCCTAACCACAGGTCAATCCTACTCCAATGTTGTTTATACTGTCCTCTGACATTCATCAAGAAGCCATATGTTGCTGCCCAGGGAATTTCCTCCCAGGGATTGCCTTTAAAGAGAGGGGCAAAAGTCAGTCTCCTAAAGAAAATGCACGTGTATGCCACCTAATGAAAGATTTATTTAAAAAAAAAAGTGATAAATCAAACTTTTGTTGTTGATTGTATAAACATGGGGAAATGGGAATTAGACTTCCACCTCATTTCACATCAGCCTGATTTTTCCTAGACTTGAGGAGGAAAAAAAAGAAAAAATGTCCATACTGTTTGTTTTTTCTATGTGAATTCCTTCAGGTGGGCTTCTGCTAATTCACTCCCTGCCCATTCAGCTGCCACTATAAGTATTCAAAACATGACTTTTTTAGGCTTGCTTCCTACAGTTGAACGACTGTTTATTGTTCTTCATTTTGTATTGCTGGTGTAAGACAGAGGATTCATGTATTTTTGGCAATCAGTGACATATATTGTTGGGGTGTTTAAAACCGATGTTAGAGTGCTCTGACCCATTTCGGGAGTGTTCATTGTTCCTAGTTGTATTTAGACCCTTTCAGTTAAGCTGTTAACTGCCAATCATTCCCCTCCTCCCATGTTCGTACTGTGAATCTGCTGTGTCATGCCAGGTTGCATTTTTGCAAGAATGCCTGTCAAGAGACCTCTCCTCCTCCCCTCTAGAAACTTCTGTATGTCCAGTGATCGTATTGGCAGACTATCGGGTTTCCCTTCCCATCTTCTTTCCTATTTGGTGTCCCCCACCTCAATCTTTCCTAGCAAACACCTCCCCTTTCTCCTCATTCGCTGCCCTCTTCCCTCCTCCCCTAACTCCTCCTATGTTTATAAGCAGCAGACCCAGACTGTTCTTGGCTCTTCTGTGCCAGCTCTCTGCTGGGATTGTTCTGCTGCTGTTGGTGTATCCCCAAGTGGGCAGAATAAACCTGGACTTTGCTTGCCGAAGAGTCCCTCCTTCTTCCTCCACTGTGTCGCCGCCTCAGTGACAGGCCATCTTCCAGAGCAGCCCGGGCACGAACCCATCTAGTGCCGCCTAGCCTGACAACTGTGTCAGTTGCTAGGGGGTGCTTTCTGCTGTTGGTACCTTAGCCGGGTAGTCTGCAGCAGCGGGCAGACTGAAGGGACAGCGGCAATATATTATGCTTGTTTTGAATGCACATACAAGCTAGAGAATTGTTTGATTCAAAATAATGGTTAATGAGAAAAAAACCACCTCAGCTCCAAAGTGTTTGCAGTCTGAGGTAACAGACATTGTACATGACAATTTAATAAAAATTTTAGCATAAGTTTTTTGATTCAATCAATTTAGACTCCAAAGACAATTTAGGCTCTGAGGACTTAAACAGGCAACTAAAGGGCAGCTGCTGAGAGTCAGATGGGCAGATGAATTCATCCATGTGTAAACAAACATGGGAAGGCTTGAAGGTCTTTATGGCAAGGTTTGGGTTCAACACCTCTTTCAGGTTTTAAGCTATTGCGTGATTTCTTGATGTGATTAAAAGTTAATTCCAGTAAAAAATCCAAAAAGCCCCAACTAAATGTATCTGGTTCCTTTCCTTTTGATTTCAGCTTTCCTACCTACCTATGCTTCTGTCTGTTAAACAAAAATTACTGGGTTTATAATAGGAAAAAGTGTGATTTTCAGCTGTTGATCTGATTTCTTGTTAACAGAATTTCGACTACAAGACACTCATAGGAACTTGATCAAGGTTTAGTTTTAAGGAACTAGCATTAAAAAAAAAAGTGCTAATGATGAAGATATTGAATTGTGTGTGTCTAAAGTGTTCAGGTAGATTCCTTAGGATGAGTTATCTGGAGGGACACCAAGTAGAAAAGCGCTGATAAAATGATAAGGACTGTGCCATTAGTTCTGCCTTAAATTCTACAGAGCAAATGAGGGACGTGAGTACCTCACACTTTTTTGTTGTTAGCTTTCACTAATTGTGCAGGAATATCTTTGATTCACACATTATTGTATTTTCCAATCAGCTAAAGCTATGTGTTATGCTCCTGCAAAATATCTTTTCTACTTACTAGAACAAGGCAGGTGTTATCTTTTTGCCATAGCACAAAGTGAAATTCTATATAATCCCCACGTTATGGTTCCTGTTCCCGCTAGTTTAATCTACAAGACTGGGAATTTGTTGTACAACAAGAAACACATTTTAAGAATTGTCACTTTTTGTAATTCCTTTTTGTGTTTCAAGCATCACAGGCATTGTGGCTCCAGTTGAATCCAACTGCAGCCTGGAAAATGAAATATAAGCTAAAAATACTATAAAATTTTTTATCCTTAATCTTGTGTAAGGTTTTTACATTCTGCAGTGAAGCTATCTGAACCTGAAAGAGATTATGACTGAAAATTGAGGAGTTTTGCAGCAATTTGTAGTTCCTCTCATCCATCCTGGCTATGCCTATGAGTCCTGTTCATGAAAGGATCTTTGCAAGGAGACCTTGCTCCACCCAGGGACCTACCAAAAAGCCTGCAGAAGCTTTCATGACAGGATGGCTCTGCATTGAAGGGAAGGATGGTGGGTTAGTGGCCCCAGGGAGGATGAGGACAAGAATGGCTCAATAGATAAAGGCGTCTGTTTAAAATATTGGCAATCTAGATTGTAGTTTCTCTCCTGCTGTTGGTTTTGGGGGAAGTCCTGGGCGTAACTCTTACTCTGTGGTGAAGGTGGTTGACCATGTAATGGGGAGAACAGGCCCATGGAGGATGACAGCAAGGATATTTGCAAAAAAAAGGAAGGAAGGATGTGGGAAAAGAATATCCCATACCAGATAACACGGTTTCCAGGGAAGGTCGACATGACCAATGCTCTGCTTCTATGAAGATCCATCAGAAAACTAGACAGCTCCCGGATTAGCCTCTTCAGGACCTCCATGAATTTCTGGGAAGCCAAGACCTGGCGGAACATGCTTTGTTATTAGTAACTTGTACCTGTGTGCCAGTGGAATGTATGCAAAGTGGAAGAACCACCTCTCTCTCTGCTTTCAATTATGAAAATTCTGTAATTTATACAGGCTGTATGTCAAGGCTGAATAGAGGCATAGAAAATTTGCAAATATGCATTGATATATAATCATGCTGCCAAAATAATTTGTACCACATCTAATGCTCTTAAACATTGCTGTGGGTGAATCTGAAAGACAGAAGTAGTATTTTTATGCTAATATGCTATAAAATGTCTTAGAAAAATAAGCAGGTCCCTCTGCAGTGTGTGTTTATTTTCCTTGATATGATTTAGAAGATTCTCATGTGACAATCATTTGTGTTGCATTTGTAAAATGATATCTATGCGAATAGCACTACTATAATACATTACAATCTGAAGTTGCTTGAGCAGCAGAAAGCCACTAATACAGTGCTTCACAATGGAGCATTTAAACAGTTTAGAGAGTAGCTTTCATGTACAGTGCTTTAAGGGACTTCTACAAGACATGTTTGCAGTGCTTTCGGAAAAGCAGGGTAATACTGAGGGGACAACTCACCAGTGAGCTTCCTGTCACTGAGCAATCATGTTGCATTTCCAGCAAATCCAGGTAGGAACATTTTCAAGGAAATTTTGAATACTTCTCCTTTTGCCCAGAAACAGCTTAGCTATTTTTAGGGATATTTTCCATTGGCCTGAAGCACATTTCAGTTGCTGTAGCTTGATGGAGAGTGGCATATTGTATGTTACGTTGAATTGAGAAAATGACTATGTTGCATCTTGTCTGCATTTGGCACTGAAGGATGCTGAGATGCTCATATTTCCTCATACTTGTGCCAATTTGTATGCAACACAGATATACCATAAATAAAATGTAGAGTACTGGATCCATCCTGCCCTCATTTAACCTTGTGACACTTGGATGGCATTTGATTTCTTAGTAGGAGACTGGAATCAGTCCCAGTGTACCCCAGCCATCGGGTTTATGGTACTTAAAAATAAGGCACTGTTGGTACTGTGCGAAGGCCTCCTATAGTGATAGGTTTTTTTAACAAAAAATGTCAGGAATGTACCCTGCACTCCTCATGGGGCTGGAGAAACAGGCTGTCCAGTGGGGAGATACAGTTCCAAGTTGTCGTGGTTTGACACTGACTAAATGCCAGGTGTCAAGACTTTCAACCCCAAAAGTCTTTCACTCGCCGTCTTCTGCTATAGCTGGGCAGAGAAGAGGGAAAAAATTGATGAAGGGCTCATGAGTTGAGATAAGGACTGGGAGAAAAGCACTCAAAGGGCAAAACAGGTCCAAATTTAAAGGCATAAGTTAAATTTATTATTAACAGAGTCAGAGGAGGATATTGAGAAGTACAATAAGCCTTTAAAACACCTTTTTCCCCCCAGCTCCTCCCTCCTTCCCACTGACAGTGCAGGGAGGCAGGGTGTGGGGGTTTTGTTCAGTTTGTCACTCGGGATCTTCTTCTGTTCACTCAGGGAGAGGAGTCTTTCCTCTGCTATGCTGTGGGGTCCCTCCAATGGACAAACAGTTGGCAACAAACTGTTGTGGCATGGCTCGCTCATCCACGGGGTGCAGTCTTAAGGATAGGCTGCTCTAGTTTGGAAGTAAGGGCCTTTTCTCTCTATTGCTGGGAGCAGGCTCCCTCACTCTCTCTTGATTTGGGTCTCCCACTAGATTACAGCTTTCTTGGTATCTACCCACTCCAGCCCGAGCAGTTTTCCCATGGGCTGTGAGTGGATCTCTGCATCCCCTATGGACTTCATGCATTACAAGGGGACAGTTTGTTTCACCATAACCCTCACCACACCCTGCAGAGAAATCTTGGCTCTGATGCTTGGAGCACTTCCTCCCCCTCCTTCTCCACTGACCTTGGTGTCACCATGTTGTCCTCCCTCACATGTCCTCACTCCCTTCTCTTTGACCAGAAGAAAAACTTGTAGGTACCATTGCCAACAAGTTCCACTAATTCAAAGATTATTTCAAGATCCTCCAGTGCCAAGAGGTCGATCTTGTCTAAGTTCAGTTAGTTGTTTGCCATGTTTTTGCTGCCAGCCAGGTGGCCCCTGCCACCATCATGTGGGCCGTGGTGGCCACTGCGGTGCTGGCACTATTTAATGCCTCTCTTAATGCGGGGCACTGAGAAGGGGAAGCCACCGCCGCCCCTGCCCTTCCTGCCCATGGCACGGCTGGCTAGGGGAGGCCAGGCAGGCAAGGCTCACCACAGGCTGTGCTGGGATGGCCCCAGAGGCAGTGCCTTGCCATCCCTTCAAGAAAAAGCTGCCCATGTGCTGCTTTGATTTTCTTCTTAAACATGTCATCACAGAGGCATTACCAACCTCTCTAATTGGGCAAGCAGCATGTCCATCTTCAGAGCCATCAGAGATTGGCTGTGTTGCTTGCAGCAGCTTCTCACAGAAGCTCCCCCTGTGGCCCTCCCCTGACAGCTACCAAAAAACCAGGCTGTGCCAAATCAAGACACACGTTTGGGAGGTGCCTTTGCCCTGAGGAGCACCATAACTGTGTGGGGATATCTTCACCCATTTCCCTTCATTCCTATCACACACTGCTGGGATGTGATCAGATTCAGTTTCTTCTATTCATCTTGAGACTAGATGGGCAGATGAGCTGCATGGCTAGAACAAAATGGGCTCCAGGGAATCAGCTGCAAAATTCCTTTTTGCTGTTTTCCTCCTCAAATTTGTATCACATTTGGGGAGAAAAATAAAGTTCTTAGGCACTCTGTTTTAATCTATATAAATAGCACAATTAGTGTAACAGTAAGTCAACTTTATATCACTGACTGAAATGTGGACAATGAAACAATTTTCTTTGGAGATACAGAAATTGCAGGGATTTTCCAGAATGAAATTGCAGTGATTTTCCAGATCCGGTGTGTGAGGAAGAGGACTCTGCACTCAGTAGCAATCTATCTTGCACTGCTTGATTCAGACTACCAGGCTGAATTTGCACAGGGATTGCATTACTATTAACCCTCAAAACTGACAGTGATGGAGTAACAGGGGCCTCACAACCTAATTTTGTAACTCAGCCACTAGAAACAGGAGATTTTAGTTTTTAAATCTGCAGTTATTTTCAATGTTTAGGTATGTACATCTTTATTCCCTCAGAAAATGCTACATTTCTTATGTAAAGATCTGGACAATAAGCAAAATAAGATTTTCTGATTTAAATAGAAAAGATCAGCCACAGTCTGCTTAACAAACTGAATGGCACATTGAAGTCACTTTTTATTTATTTATTTTAGGATATCTGTCCCTATCACAATTGTTTTCTTTAGTCCTTGAAAATGAGTTGAGGATGCACTTTGGCTTTGTGCGTTACTTAGCTGCAATAACAAATCAAAGATTTTCAAATGTTCTTCTAAACTATTTTTCAAGTGAATGAGTTCATTTAGGCTGTTGAAAGGTAACATTTTAAATGGCTCCTACAAACAGTTTTTTAATGACGAATTGAGGCCCTGTCCACAGAAAGTTCCATGAATCCAGGGTAGGACTTGAGTCAGGATGAAATATCAGTGAATTGATATTTAATCCTGTAGTTTCAGCTGGTGGTGAATCAAGTAGCACCTCATTAGGAGTAATCCTTTCCACCATGGAGTGAAGCTGCAATAAGTATTTCATGCCCTCACACAGTTCCCATCACTGCCTGATGTGTAATCTGATGGTGTACATATCTTAAAAAAATGAAGACACAAACCACGTTTTTCTTTTTATTTCCTATCTGTTCAAATGCAGGTTGTAACATGCAGGATTATCACTGCTCATAACCATGACACTTAATTACATTTCATGAGTCAAATTCAGAATTTGAATGTCATTCAAGTAGTTCGTGCACACTTTATGATATAGATTTAATCCAGAAAACCTGAAGAAAACAGATCATTTAATTTTCTAATCAGTCTACCAGATATAGGCTGTGAGGCATGGAAATATTTTGAGCATTTTCTATGCTTTTTTAATGAAGTGTTACCACAATGAGAGGTGGATGTTACAGTGCAGCTGTTGTACGTAGCAGTGGCTGCTGTGCTCTTCACAGAGCGTCATGCGCCGGCTCCCAGTGAAGCTCCAGGACTCCAGGCAAGGATGGCCGGCAGCAAGCAGGAGACTGTGATGGTTTTCCCATTCTGGTTTTTATTTTCCCTCTGCAGTAGATAAACACCTCAAAAATTTTGGAATTAAAATTTCAATATTATTAGGGGACAAAAAAATTGAGACTGGATATTTTTTCTTTCTGCCTTTGCAGATGTATAAACTTTGGGTTTGTGTCTCATAGGAGTTCTATGGGTGGGGTTCTATGAATTCTGTAAGGGGACCTGCTGGAATCTTTCTCTAACAGCATGTGTTTGCTTCTTGTGCTGTTACCTCCTCCCTGCATGTTAATCTTCTCCACTGATGATATTTTGTGGAGACACAAGATTTATGTGTTCCATGAACATGCAGACCAAGTTCTTCTTTTCAGTGTGGAGCATCTAAAGTTATGAGGAACATGTTATCAACAGTAAAACAAATGTGCATCAGATCCCCAAGGGACTCGTGTGCAGTGTTCCCTCCAAATATCTGAGAACCAGAAGTATTGTTATTCAAGTGTTTCTGAAGCAAAGGAAACAATAGAATGTGTCCATAAATCTTTGTTCGTGAGCACGGAAAGCTGTAGTACTCAGACTTTATGTCTGAATGGTACCTGACATGGGTAGATGAAACTGGAGTATTTGGGTCTTCACTTCCCAGGTAATCCTTGTAAATGGAAAATCACACATTTTCCCACTGAAAGAAATGTGTATGTTGGTGTTTTATTTGCTCAGGTGTTTTATCCCCCTCAATAACAAAATCACCAATAGAAGGACTCTGTGTGGCCTCAGAAACTTGGAAGTAAAATAAGTACTCTACCGATCAGGGCCATACACATGTATTAGTTTTTAGGAGCAAGGTACTTTCAAAAAACTGCTACTCTCTGAATTGAAAACAGAGAAGAGTCTGTAGGATGTCAGCATCCCAAGGCCTCTTAGACCTGGAGCCAGCTAGCAGGCAACATCCGAGATTAGAAATTGATTTTGTTTGGAAGGAGTTATTTTTAAATGATTTGATAAAACAGAGAGATGTGTTATAAAATAGCTGAGGTAAATGTTTTTATTCTAGGAGAGAAGATATATCTTTTGTTTGAGTGGCAATGGCTCAATACTTCGTGCTTTGCTCTTATTACGACTATATGCATTTAAAGTCAGATAATAGATATACAGAAGTTCAAAAAAGAAAAAAAAAGAAACAAAGGTAAAAAGAAGGAAGCCTTGTATTCCCCAGGACATTTATTCATTTATATGATTAGGAGTAGGAGCTCATATATATTTATACTTTAAATCAATGCAGAGTGAAACAACCTACAACTGACTTGAAAAGATGGAGTCTGTGGTGTTAAGCTTTCCTGGGAGGTGATGAGAACTTTTGGCTTGTAGCAATGTCTTTAGGAACTGACTATGCTTTGTGGCTCATCCACATTGAGTCCTAAAGAATTAAGGAAATTTTCCATTCTTTCTTAACTTTAACCCTGCTTCCCCCACAGTCCTGCGCACATACCACAGCCCTCAGTGAGGGGCAAACAGCACATGATATTGTTCAATTGTTCTAGGAGTTCGATGTTTCAGAGTCTGGGGCCCTTTCCAACTTTCCAGTCTCTTATGATACCAGAAGTGGGTTGTGAAGAAGGAAAATAAACTTCTCCAGCAGGTGAATTTAAACTTAGAATTTTTACCTGACCCAGAATTTCCTGTCTTTTATTTTGCACCTTGTAGTACCTTTGAAATAGCCGTTGGTTTGATCCTGCTTTGTAAAAATTACTGTGTCTGACAGTAGTGCTTGAATTCTTAACTAGAACAAAATCATCATCATAATTTTTGGGAGACATTGTTATCTTTCCATATTTCTTTAATTTATTTTTTTAACAGAATGAGTATTGAGAATTCTTATCATTCTTCTGAAGATTGAACTCTGCTTTAGAAAACTAATAGCTCAGTCAATGTTTGGCCTTTTGAAGCTGTCTTAAATGCATCTAACACTGTAATTTCATCAAACTGTGTCTTCTTTATGTAGCTTAGATCCTGATACAGGAGTTCTCAACAGCACAGGTATTTGCAGTCCATGTTGAAAAGTGTTTTTACTTTATTAATATGGCAAAACTAAAAATAAGTACTTGAATTCTTTTTATCTTTTGCTGAAATCAAATCCAGTTACACATAATGTCAACAGTTTTCTAACTTACATGTATTTGGAATTCAGCCAAGAAACTATATTTTTGCTGCCAGAATTAGAAGAGAATTAGAAGAACACACCAAAAGTATTTCAATACTCCGCAGCATTCTCATTAAAAGAACAGAGCCCTTGACACTTTTCACTTTACTTTTATTTTTAATTATTTATCAGCTTGTATTGGTTAGGCTTATTTGTTTTAAAGACATTATTGAGTCTCTCTTTGCCACATTTAGCCAGATGCATTTGGGCTGTTGCAAAGTGGTGATAGCCAGTTGGACTCCATAGTTATCCATGCATAGGGATGTAAAATGCCTTAGATATGGTATTACTGTGCTTACCAATGCACAGTAAGTCTGTTGGTAAATGGCTTTTTGCAGTGGGATTCCATACTAAGCAATGGTCTGTAGCAACCAACTCTAATGTGAGATGGCTGCATAATTGCAGAGATTATTTATTTTCTCCTTATAAGGATTCCAAAACTAGTTTCTATTTTCCAAAGCTGAATACACAAGTATCCTCAGCAGTATGTTCACATTGGAATCGGTCACCAACTTTACTGGAAGCAGAGTGATACTCAGAACTTCAAACAATTCTGGTCTAGTGCTTTCAGAATGCCCCTGTATACATATAAAATGATAAGTTCATTTTATACAGCAGGGAACTGAGGCAAAAATTGTAAAGGAACTTGTTTAAGCAGTCAAAAATAGAATTTTTCAGGTTTGTTAATCCTAGGAATTCTATAGCTTAGGTTGCATCTTTAAAAGTGATTTCATAGGTTTTGGCTATCACAGTAAAATTCACAGAAGCAAATTTCTGACTCCTTAGTATCTGGTATTTCAATTTATGCATATACTTAAATAATTTACTAATTACTCTTTATGGTGTCCTCAGAGCATTCAAAGCAGGTGAGAGCAGTTTTTGGATGGTATTTAATACATTTAAATTCATGACCTTCTGATGCTATAAGAAAACTCTTTGGCGTTGTATACCAGATCCCTGTAAAGGTCATGATTAAAACTGTAAAATACATCATCTAAGCACAGCAATTAATAGAAGTAGGTTGTCCCCAAGAGGAATCTAGATTCACAAGTTACAGGTAAAAGAATAGCCATAGGTTTGTTCTGTTGTTACAGAAATTGGTTATGTCCACATCTGCTCAGTGAGTTTAGGGGAAAGTTGGTTGCTTCACTCTGGGCAGTACATGAAAGAAACAACTGAATTCTCAGGACGTTCAGTAACAAACTTTTGCTTGCACTTACTTTTACTTTAGAACATTCAGGTAGAATAAGGTACTCATCAAATTTCAAAGTGTAGACATTTGGTTAGAAATGCAACAATATAAAAGCATAAAAATAACACTTAAGAAAATATATAAAAGAAGGAAATAGAAAAGGTAAGAGTAGAAAGATATCACCACCTGTGGACCCAATGACAAGGTGTTGGTCAAAGTGGTGGTCACAGTCTTGATCTGTCTGGGATAGAGGAAACACACGAAACACAAACTTGAATGGATTAGTATATGCTCAGGCTCTGTGGGAATGCCCAGGTACATTCCCTGGTACAGGGAGTTTTACAGTGTCTGATTTAACACTGTGGATCATGGCACACTCTGAGGTCTTTGATGGTTCATGATCCATTCTAACACATGACAACTGCCTCTCATGTCAGTGTAGTTGAGCCAATTTTTCTCCATCTGAAGGGATGAATACCCTCAAGCCTAGCTGGAATGTCCCAGTATGTCCTCTGGAGGGAAGTTTTCCCACCTGAGCCTGTGGAAGGGAGGACAGTGGCATGATGAAAAGCATTATCCCGTCTCTCAGGATGTGCATGTTGGTCTCTCTCCTTACCTGGCTCAAACCCAGCTCGTAGCCTTGTAGTGGGTGCGTGTGAACTCCCCTTGCACCTGCATGGTCACTTTGTGCATGGTCAGCAAAACACTCACTGCTTTTGAAAATGCCTGACTGTTTTGAATCATTAACCATTAATGTTCCAGTCTCTCACAAGGAGGAAGACAGTAAAAGACACATTCTCAGTGTTTTTTATTGCTCGATATGATTATGAACAATCCTCCTGAAAGGAAAAAAAAAAAAAAAAAAAAAAGGGACTACTTCTGTCTCTATAACTTTTAATTTCTTAAAAGAACCCATTGTGTTTATGCTGATGTGAGTATACAGTAGTGGTAAACTCACAGAGCACAGTCAGAATGGAGATATTCCTCAAAAGCTCAAATGCAGAAGTGGCATGTGGTTCTATGTGCATTTTCCAGATAAATAGTAAAATTAAATATGAATTATTGCAGGAAGTTTGTGGTTTCTGAGTCTCAAGCAATAATTTCAGAGCATTTCTATTATGTTCATGTACTGTAAGGGCTTTAGGATCCAGACTACTAGTTATGACTACTAGTTACGACTACTAGTTATAAGGGTGTTATCTTTGAATTGCCAGCAGCTGCAGGAATATTTGAGGAAGCCTTGGCCACATGTTCCTTTCTGTAACCTGTCTGCAGACACTGATTTCCCATCACTAGTGGAGAGCAGGTAAAAGCTGGATATGTCTCTGCTCAGAGTCAGGGTGACCTCTCTTGTAATCTGGAGTTCTAATGTTGGTATAGAACATATGACCCCCATGTTATTTGATTTCATTATTCTTTATGATGTCAACTGCTTCCCATAACACACAAGACTAATTTATTATATCCTTCAGGCACTCCAATATTTCCTATACCCTCACAAGAATTTCTTGACTGGTGTCCCTGGTCTTCAGTTTTCAATCCAACAATTCAATGTATAGGGTGATCTCTTCATGCTCCCTGTATTATTGCTTAAGTACAACCCTGCTAAAATTACTGCACCACCACTGGGGTTGAATGAATACAAGATAAGAAATGCAGTGTGACAGTTTCAAAGGAAATGACAGAGTGGTTTAATTAGTCCCTCTGTGTGTGCTGATTGATTCCTAGAGAAGTTTTTGTTCTAGTGGAAGCAGATGTAGATGGTCGTGTCAGAGCTAAGATTATTTCACTAGGATTATTTATTGATAACTCCAAAAAGACTAAAAGAGCAAGGCATTAGAGGATCAGACAGAAAACGGAGAGATTGGCTAGTTCAGGAATTAGCTGCATATTTTTTCCATTTTTCTAATGCACTATGTGTAGTAACTCAGAGAAGCAGCATGAAGATGCAACATTACCAGATTGGACTGAAGAATCAAAGCTGTGTTTGGTCTCCAGTGGATAGCTTACCCAGCTATATGCAGAATTCGTATGACCTCATCCAGCCATGGATATTGAACATATCAAACATCCACAACATCCAAACCAAAATATGATATTGTTATTTACCATTTAAATGGACATAAGGTGAAAGAACCCCAAGATCTACAGAAAAAAGTGAAAGTGTCCATAATCCAAGGCTAGTATTTGGAAAGCATGAGAAGCTAGTTTTTTGCAGCTGCTGCAGCAGACTGGAAGGGAGAGCTGAATGAAGTTGTAATGCTCCCAAGTGATGCTCCCAAGAAGGAGCAAATGAACCTAACAGCTAGTCACTCATGGAAGGAGATTCCTTATGTATCAGTTTTGCCAGCTCAGGCACAGGTTGACAAGCAGGCAATAAACAAAGATACCAATAAACAAAGAATCAATTATGTTGTTTTCCCTGGGTTTTTCAAATACATAAAGAAGGACAGTCTGGAATTGCATGTTCATGGTACCTGAGACATTTCTGCTTGTGAAAATAACAGGTTTCTCACCAAGAATATTAACCAGTGTTGCTTAGGGACCCCCTGGGTAACTGATGGAGTCAGGAGTCATGATCTCCTAGTTCTGTCTGTAGAGAAACACTGGCATGTTTACTAGCAGTGACTTAATGCCTGGTTCTGACACTTAAATACTGTGTCAGAGTAGAACAGCTTCCATAAGGAAAGTGATAACTGGTGGCCTGCACAAGAAATGATCTCTTGAAAATTTCAAGTGCCGCTTATTTTGAGCTCTTCTTTCAAAAGCAGACTAAGTTTTGACACATGTCCTTTGCAAGATTCACATTCATTTTCTGCACTGGGCTTGCTTTGCTGACTTATCTCTTTTTACCTGCAGAGTAAGACATAATGATTCTTTTACATTCAGTCTTTCATACCTCTGACCAGGAGTTGCTGCTGAGAAGTTTGAGAATAAAACTGAGCGACAGGATGCATCATTCTTGGTAAATGCCCCAGTTCCTCTCTGAAAGCCAGAGCTGCTCACTTTCCCCTTTATTGTGACACTAAGGCAGATACCTGTTTCATCCTGGCTGTTTACTGTGTAAGACACTGTCCAAAAGGCATTAGCTGTAAACAGTAAATTACAGTACAGGAAATGCACAACTCTCTGTGCATTTACTGTCTAAAATTTGGGCAAAATCAGCAGTGGGTGATTGCCAAGTTTGAGCTTTGCATATTCTTGATGCATGTGCATAAATGAATATAATTCCTTTCTTCTTTTCTTCTTTTTTGGCAGATGGCCACTGTGTACAAGCCTGAGAGAAATGATTCACATCAAAAGCTTTCCTTGGAATCCATGTTATGCAGCAGACCAGCCCATGACAGTGAAGTACAGCGAAAGTTTACACAGAGACTTCATGTGTGTGATACATGTCTTGTATTTTCATCCTCTTCCTAACAGACCACCCTTTGATCTGCTCATTACTCTCGTTCATGCTGAAAGGTTTCAGCTTTCCTATACAGAAGCTAGAAGATAGAATGAAAGGTTTTATTGCCTCAGCATGTTAGATTTCCAGACTCTCACAAAGAGGATGAAGGAACAGAGCAGATGCTCAGTCAGATATGACAGCTTCAGTATCTCTGTGTTTCCAACAGAACTCTCTTCTCAGGGCAAATAGTCAAACCCCATGCACCATTACACACTTCCTAGCTTTTCCCATCTTGCAGACTAGTTTTCTCTGTCATTGTAGGAGGATGCAAAACATATTTTATCCAAGGTCAGCAAGTCACACGTGTGCCACAGGCCTAATGATAGTGCTAGAGAAGAAACAATGGCTGGCTATTCATAATGACCCCAGAATCAGTTGTTTTGCTTGGTGGCAAAGATTTTTCAGGCTACTTTTTAAATTTAGGCAATATACACTCTTGTCTCCAAATCATTACATGTATTCCCAGTTTTATGAGGAGCCCTTACTGTGAAGATATTATAGAAGTTACAGTTGGTCAGAGGGTTATTTTTTTCCTTCAGAAAATGGTAGGAGATAGACAATTTCATGTCAAAATCTGGCAAAATATATTTTCTTTTTCTTTCTATAATTTACCTATAGCAGTCGTCCTGCTATAATACTTCTTTACTTCTTCGTTCTTGTCTTGATTTCAGATAAGTTTAGATAACTTAGGTTCTGATGAAGGCTCTGAAAACTGAAAAATTGCGTAAGGAAATCAATATATGTAATGGAAAATTTTCTGTTAACTCTTTTTATGTACCTAGACTTAAAGTTCTAGCTGGCTAATAACTTTTTTTTTTTTTTAATTAGAATACCCTTATTTTCTCCATTCCCAAGAAGACAAGTCGTCTTTTCTGTAAGAATTGTCTGAAAATAATGACAAATGCTTTGCAGTTACATCATCATGCCATTCATCTAAAGTAGGTACATTTACTTACTTTGATAGGGCTTGACTGCTTGTTTGTATCACATCATTCCATCAACCTCCAGAACAGAGAACATCAACAAAACAGTCTTGTGAACGTTTATTTTTTGGTATTCACTAACTTAATATATAGAGTTGGAAATCTGTTAGGGCAATACACTGATCTTATGAAAAAATGATCTGCCAAATCTCTGTAGAGTAGAGGAAATACCAGGAAAATTTAAACGGTTGAAAGTAATTTACTCATCTAAAAGCATTTGAAAATTGTGAATGGAAAGGATCAATAGTAATATGCAGGAAAACAAAACAAAACAAGCTTCTGTCTATTTGAGTAACACCTATCCAATGGTAGATTTTCTTAAGTGAAATGAAATGCCGTTGAGTCCAAACAAACTGTGAAAGGATTAAAGTGTTTCTTGATATGGGAGTGGCAATATTATTTGTGCAGACTGCTTTTTCTTGAACTGATCAGAGTTTAATTTCTCCACTCACCTTCAGGGCCTGATTCCAAACATCCCCTGCCAGTGGAAAATCCTTATTAGCTTTGACTCACAGAACATGTTAAAGCCGACAATTATTGAAAAATATTGTTTTATTTTGGGATTTGGTCCATGCATTCACTCTGTATAGCTGATACCTCTTGCTTGAACTAAATTCTCATCAATAGTGCTGCAAATCCACCCTTGTTCAAGCTGTCTATAAATTATACTCCTCCTGGACATTTGAGATCAGGAAATGCCCTGGGTTGTCTTACATACTTGCTGCTGGCCAGATCATGTTCTTGTCTCACCGCTGATAGGGACAGACCTTTCCCTACCCTTCGTGTAAGTTGTATTCATGTAGGGTTTCATTATGGCATCCTTCTCCTTGTGCTGGGAAACTTATGAGGAATAAAGCATCTGTGCTGCATGGTTATTTTTGAAACTGGGCAAATAATTAATTTCTGACTGATACAAAACTAGGGAAAAACTCGAGAAATAAGTGAAAACAAAAATGAAGTTTTCTCTTTTTTTTTAGAAGTGAAATTTTTATTTGTTGGCTACCCTCATGAACAGTTTGCTTTAATGTTAAATATTTTAACATGTAGTAATTTTCCTTAGACCTTTTTGAATTCACAATGACATATATCCCAATTTAAGGATGATAGAACAAAACATGCTGGGCTTCTCAAAAACAGTACCTCTAGGTTGAGAGGATGCTGAAATGCTGAAATAATTTTTTTTGAAACTCTACCTCTCATTTTTTGACAGGGAATCCTGAAATTTTTGGCATTTAAATTTTTCCAGTTTCTTTCATTATAAATATTGTGATTTTTTTCTTGTTTCTTTGCCATGAAGGCAGTGTTGAACTGGATCAAAGGAAAAATGAGCACAGGCTTGTGATAAGTTTACAAATAATATTTTCTCCCTACCTTCCTGCAAATGGCTGAAAACCACAATTAAATGTAAAGCTTTTGTGAAGTAAATGTTTATTTTAATTGCTGATGAGGCAAAAAGTTCACCACTAAGGCAGGACAATCATGATGTCAACAGCAGTTCTTTACAAAGAACTTACAGAACAATATTGCTATTTTTGGGTTCCCATTCAGAAGTATGAATGATTGCATTCCATATTGCTCTTCATTTTTATAAATTATTACAAAACTATATATTAAAAGAATGAGGTCTTTAAATTTAGAGGAAAGGGGGAGATGCAGTCTGTTTGAAAATCTAGATTCAGATAGTCTCTCAAGATCTGAATTTTTATGGGCTGCTGCTCCCAGTGACTGTTTTAGTGGCTGACCCATGTTCACCTCATTTTTGCACGAGTCATCTCTGTGCAGATTGATGCAGCTGTTCATTATTGCCTCGACTAGATTAATTATCTCTAATTATGTTAGAACTTTAAAATATGTATTCAGCCAGTACTGTATAACAGAGAAAGTTAGAATTGTTACTGTTCAAAAACAATCTTGCAGCCTCTTGGCAGATACTAATTTTTAAAAGATAAGACTTACATTAAGAAAAATTGTCATTTTTTTAAATTTGAAAAACATTTTTTCCCATCAATTAATAAAATATGGCAAATATGTTTAAAATACAATTTAGTCTTGCAAACCTCCTTATAAATGCCAAACAGCTGATAGAAAGGTGACATTTCAGATGCTTAGGAGCCTGAATACCGAAACTTTTCTTCCAGAACTCTGTTTTTTTGTACTGCAGATGTGACAGGTGATGAGGTATCCCTCACCACACTCAAAGAGCTGTCACAGGATTGTAGGTCAAAGATATGTCTCCACAAAGGAGACTTTCAGTTGAACAGTTTCTTTGTAGAAATCCTAATGTGAGTTCATACAAGTTATGAAGAATGGGCTAGTTCATTAAGTGTCCAGTGCTCTCAGGGTGGTGAAAGGAGCTGCTGCATCTCTTGTCTTCATCTTGCACTGTGTAAAAAACAGGTGTCAGGGCAAGTGCCTCAAATCTGAAGATCTTCACAAAGACAGACCTCATGGCATCAATGACTTTCCATTCTGTTGGGGACCAAAAACCTGTACTTGGCAAGTGTGTTTCACTCTTTCCATTAGATGGCATGAACAAACTGTCTATCTGGCTGTTTCTCTATACATGGGACTTTCCTCCCACCTTCTGTTGGTCTTTCTGATGTAGTTCTGCAAATGTTCTCATTGGTTGACAACGGTGCCAGAATACCCTTGCTGAATTTGCTAGACTGCAGTCTTTGAGCAAGCAAGAAGCCAGCTATCAGGAGAGCTTTTAAATTAAATTCTTCCTGCAATTTTGAACCCTTCTTTTCAAAAATTTCTCAATCCATTCACCCCTAGGTCTGACCCTAGATTTCGTACTGCTAGATTTCCTATCCCTCTCAGCACTGAGTAGTAATGTTGAGCAGTGGCATTACCCATTTTCACTTACAGACCTCAAAGATCTTCTTGGAAGAAGCACTGGAAAGAGAATCAGAGAAGCAGCCAAAAAACTGGTCTTGCATGTCTTGATCATCAGGGCTTTCCAGCTGAAGTGAACTTTGAGGTGCCTCAAATCTCCTTCATGTGCTGCAGCAATGTCCCCAAGGAGCTGATGTCTTTATCAGGAAATGCAGGAAATTTCTTTGAGGTAGTCCATCTTTTCCTGTTCCCTGTGAATGGAGAAGAATGCCTCTACTCATCAAGCTGTTGAGTACTTTGATGATACTTTGGTATCTTCCACATTGCCTCTAGAAGTCCAAATAGAACAAAATTGCTGTTTTCAGCACTGCTATGCAGTGTGGAATTGCAGAGTGGAATTACCTTCTCCCTTATCTTCAGAGGAACAGTGCCTGAAGAAACAATGTTGTTAAATGTACTACATTCAGGTCTCGTGTTTGCCAAAAAGAAAGTCTCAGGTCTGGTTCTGCATGGTTGCCCACAGGCAGCCTCACACTCAGCAAGACTGATACATCTGCACATCTTAACAGCCAATGTGTGGAGCACAAATTCCTCATTTGTGGAGGAATGAAGTGGAGGAATTTGTGCTCCACACATTGGTTGTTATGATCCCAAAGGCAAAACAGGAAGCTAAATTAATTCTTGTCATAACCCATCCTGAATGACACAAGCACCATTCCCACTGGCTTGGTGGAGGTGGCCACTATGATCATGAGAGCAGCAGTTTGCCTCTTGTGCAAGAGCAGGGTGCTGAAATATTTGGGATATATTATCTACAAAGTAGACATATTTAGGGACATATTATCTACAAAGTACTTTTCTACCATGTACTTTATTGACTGCATTAACCAGAAGCATTTTAAGGAGTTTTCCAGTTACTAGAGGCTGGGCTATAGATCTTTGAAAATCAAGGTCACGACTACAAAGGCTCATTGACTGAAGAGAAGATAAACTTTATGACAAAGTACTTGAATCCTGTATACTCAAATATTTACCGTGCCTACAAGTTTTGCTGCTACTCTGCAGCAAATACAGCTGAAATACAGCTTCATTTGCCAGTGAGTCAGGTTTATAAAAATGGTAATTGTGAAGTGCAGTTGCTAACTGTATCAAGAGAGAAGGGATTTATATGTAATGGAGATTCTTTTTAGTGATAAATTATCTAGCTCCTGGCTACCATGTATGAGCTCTATTAACTGCCAATAAATTGTTCATTGTTAAATCTAGTTCACTCTTCTTAATTAGGCCAAAAGGTTTTTTTTCTCTTTAAATCTTTTTCGTTCTTTAATTTGGAAATGTATTTGAAATCCTAATGATCCTAACAGCTGCACCAGACACTACTGTAGTCACTTAAGGGCTGATGTTACACAGTCTGGAAAGATCTGAAAACCTATGCATTATACAAATCATGGTTGAAAACACACAGTTAATCGAAGTGCCTGGTTATAGCTGCAGCTAAATTCTGAGCACGCTCCTATTAGCAGCTTAAAAAAACCCAACTGCATACCCTAACCTTGTAGGGTCTAGAAAAGATGCATACAGTTACCTGATTATTTGAAAAGGATTAAAAGGTATGCTGTACAAAAAATAAAAGAAAAGGTAGGAAAATATTAAGCATATGAACTAACTGCAGCTTAGGGAGCTCCTGGTGACCACTGCACTGGAGCAAAATGTTAAGTATTTTAGAGAAAGAGAGAGAAAGTAGTAGAAAGGCTGATATTACCTCTCTGGAAACTTCTTCGTGGACCATTCCTAGAGGTGAAATAGATTCCACCTAAAGTAAATGCCAGTGTGAAATTTTCATTAACTTTCAGTTGTCAGTTCATCACTACACAGAGCAACAACCTAAGTACTAGCTTAGTCCAACATGTCTCCATGGTGTTTCACCAGCACAACGGGATTAACAGCCATTCCAAACAAGGATCTAAATAAGACATTGTCTTTAAAAGATAATTAATATTTGGAGGTGTTTGACCTCCATTGCTGGAGATGTGTTTTTCCTTTCTACCTTCAGTCATACATGTGAAATAATAGGATTACTGCACCTGCCTTTTATAAATGCTTTACCACCCACTTTGAATTGCTAACTGGCTCTCTGGCTACCATTTAATGTTTGAACATAATCAGTCAGCACTTTTCATACTCTTGCAAGATGTGAATCTTTCCTTAGGGTAGACAGAATGCTGGACTTGAGCAGCAGGAGTTGTGACTGCAGGGAATCCCCACTGTCAGAGCTGGAGTTAAGTCAAATTCATATGACTTTTCCCACAGGATACAGTTAACAAATCTTCCTGACAGAGGCTTGAGGCAAGAAGAGACCAGATGTGCTAGAGATAAAATGTGTTTGTGTACATTGAAATATAGCCTTCCTCTATCTGCTGAGCAATTAGGAGCAGTTTAGACAATTGTATTCCTGCCTCACACCCCTCCTGTTTAGCCTACTTTAGCACACTTCACATTTCTGGGTGTTTTAAGGCATTGAACATGTATGGTCCAGAGTGAGCAGTGGGAAAAGGAAAAGAAAAAGGCTGTAGATATGAAATATTATTAAAAAGATCAGCTCCATGGTAACAAATTTCTGTAGCAGAACAAATGTTTATTTTGATCTGAATAGGTTTTGAAAATTTCCAACAGCTACATCAAAGCACTCAGTTTTAATATTTGTTTTGATATCAGTATTTTGTGTCAATTTCTACAAACATACCTCTTTCAATAAAAAATATATTTTTGCAAAAGAATGAATATTTTTTACTTCTCAATTTTAGGGAGCAATAAGGTGGGATGTATGAATTCAGGTGGATCAAAATAAGTATTTTCTCCAACAAGCTTCTTATTATAAAGTTTTATTTGGAGTGAAATATCTCAGTGTAGTTTTATCTGATCTGGTAGATATTTGTAGAAAATAATTCTTCAGATATAATGCAATTATTTAAAATTATTTATATTTATCATACAGTTATAAGACATTCAGACTCTTTGAGCAGTAGAGTTATTTATACTTCCTTTTTGCCTTCCTTGCTCTCTCCAGAGCTCTTTCACGCTTCCTCCCAAAAACCCACATTCAAAACCTTGTTTCAAGTGGTCAATTTAAATCAGATAGCAGCAGAAGTTGTATTTTTCCTCTGTTCCCTGTAAAAGCCAGGTGCCCTCCAGCTCTTATTACTTCCCAGCACAGTGTTTTTTCAGTGGGTTACAGCATCACAGCAGTCTCAATAATCAATAACTGACCTTCTCACTTCAGAAATATTCTCAGATATATTAGATGGGATATATTCTATGGAATATTAGGCATATTGGAAAAGTGCCTACAAATCAGAGAGCAACTGACTTGGGAGACAAATGCAGATTGATCCACTTCTGACCTCCACTTTCTCTTACCATTTGCATGGTATTTATGTTCCTAGTTTCTTAATATGTTCAATGTATTTCAATTTAATAATCAAAATAGAACACTGGATGGTCAGTGATTGTTTAATTAACATTTAAGTTCAGAACTAAATATCAGCACAAAACCACATTTGTCAGTGACTCAACAGAGCAAATCTAGCTGTGAATCAGGTTATATGCATCCTAAATTTAATCAATGAATTTATTGTTTCTTCCACTGCCCTCCAAGGTTTTGATAATGTTTAATGACTTGCATACTGCCAATTAAGACTAAAATAAAGATAATTTTATATTTTTCTTCAGACCTTTTATAGCCAAAAATGTGATAAATCATGGACTTGAAAATTTGTATTTTGAGTTTTGAGCCAGTGTACTCCCTCTTTCAGGCAGTTCATACAGCTGAACACGGGGTTAAGGGGAAATTTCTGTGGGTCCAATGGAAACTTTTGCCAACTCAGACTAAAAAAAAAATTGGTTTAGTGTGTTTTTGGACTCTGATCTTTTAGTGTGGTAAACAACTTCAAGCCCTGTCCAATACAATAAATCCTTAAGACATTCAGTTTTACTCAGAATCTTTCAGATTAGTTCCTTGAATTGTAACATAATTGTGTTTGTTTTGTTCCTATTTCCTTCCTTCCTGCAGCAACAGATTGGTTTTCCAAAATATTTGTTATAGAGCTCATAAATAATTAAACTTCTGCTTTTCAAGAATATGGTTGTGAGAAGGCTAAATTTTTAGATTTCCTTGTCATAAAATATGCTGTCAGCCTTTCATCTTTTAATTTAAATGTATCTAAGTATTGGATGTATCTAATTAAATGTATCTAAGGATTAATCTCAGGACCTCCATGAATAATTAGTGCACAATATTAACTGACAAAGAAATCAGACCGAAGCTATGCCTTGCTGTAATTAAATATTGCTGCATTAAATAGGTTCTGACCATTTCCCTCCCCACCCCAAGCATTTTTAAGCAGAAAAAAACCCAAAGAAACAGCCTGAGGAACAGTTCAGGCTTTGTTCATTCTTGCTCTTCGGTCTAGAGAGGGGACTACTTGTGAAATTCAATATCTTAACCCAAGAAGTAATCTGCCATTCCATCCTGCTAATTCCCTGTCTGTGACTAGCATCTTTTTCTGAGCAAGACACTTGTAGCTCATTGAAATGGGGAAAATAATGAAAAAAGAGAGCATTGAGCCTAGAAACTTGTTTGTATCTAGTAATGTCTGCAAATTTGTTTGTGAAAGCTGAGACACATCTGAGATAGTAGTGTTTGGCTTTTGCCTTCCCAGCAGAGTCTGCAAGCCCACATCTTACTGTCTGAACCAGAGCATTCCTCAGGAAGGGTTTTTTACTCTACTGACATGTCTTGTCAAATTGCAGCGACAGGATTCAGTGTTACTGAGGCTCTGGATTCACCCAGTGAATGTCAGTGCTTGAACAGAGAGAGATGAAGAAGCCTATGAGTATTTATACTGGGCATCTTACAAGTCTACTTCATCATCTCTGCCTATGGGGTAAAACATGGTATTGAAGTACAAACCTACAGAACAAAAACTACTCTTATCCAACAAAGCATGACTGTCATTTGGCCAAATCTGTGTCTGGAATTAAGGTGCTGGAGACATGCAGTTGGTCCTCGGTGAAGTAAAATTTTTGAAAAGGCATGCTTGGAAATGGATAAAAATGAGAAGTTTTGTTCTAGCTCTTATGAAAAAAAAAGGGCACAGAGCCATGGTGGGGGGCTGAGGGGAAAAAAAGCAATGTACGGGTTATTTTTCACACTAGCTCTGCCTAGCCCTGTATAATGTCTTCCCATAAAATAATCTCAGCAAGTGTGGAAACTATTGACAGGTATGCACTGTGGAGCTGCAAATGCAGATTAACTGTTAACTCCTGTCAGTCTGGAGGAAAAGGGGAAAAAGGAACTACAGAGGAAAATAAAAATATGGCTAGCCTGTAGAATCCCTTGGACCACCACTTTCCCTCACCCAACACTTACCCTTTTCTCCTGAATGAACTGTGAAAAGNGGTACCAGATGGGACCTCTTGTCTCCATCTCTCTCCAGCCCAAACAATCTGCT
The DNA here is from genome assembly GCA_013399945.1 of Ploceus nigricollis. Classification (NCBI taxonomy): domain Eukaryota; kingdom Metazoa; phylum Chordata; class Aves; order Passeriformes; family Ploceidae; genus Ploceus; species Ploceus nigricollis. The sequence continues at coordinate 80,157 of VXBC01013059.1, forward strand.
GCAGAATTTAGAAGAGAAGGGTGTAGAATCTAATAGTGTCTCAGAGTCGGAAAGATGGCTCTGGCTCGAGCACTGCCAGCCTGTTCTGGAGGAGGATTATTATTATTCTGTGTGCCAAAGGATATGGCTATTTTTCTCTCTCACTCACTCTTTGCAACAAACATTTGGCTACTATTAGCCAGCTGGCAAATGTAAATGAAACATCACATATCACTTTAGTAGGGAGAGTGCCATCCATGTTTTGCCAGTCGTGCAGTGGTCTGACTGCCAGTGCACAGCTCAGCATGTGCCTCACATCTCCTCCTTTATCTGGAAGCATGGATGAGAGTGGCAGGGAAACTTGTTAGGCAGAGAGAAAGTCTGTGGCACAGTTGCAAGACGTCATACAGGAGAATCAGGCCAAAATCTATCTAGCAAAAGATGGTGGACTGGCTGTATGCTCCTAAAAATTCATTCCATATTGCTTATTTTTCCAAACTTCCTTCTCTACAGTTACACAGAATAAAATGCAGAAATTTTATGTGGAGAGGATGATGTTTATGTCTGATGTGAAAATAGACCTTTGAGAGTTGATATAAACAAGTGTCTATGGAAGCATTCTCTGCTCTCAGTTACACCCATGTAGTTTCAGCCTGCAGTACTGCCTGGGTGTAACAGGGAGAAGGGTCTGGCATCATGCCATTGTTATCCTCCTCCTTTTCTCCAGCTTGATGTTCTTATTGCCTCTCTTTTCATTTCTGTTTTAGAATTTCTGATTTTTTATTTTCTCTTTTTCACTGTCATGTCAAAGATTGGTGAATTAATATTTTTCCTTTACATTAAACCTTTTCTTCTTAATTAGCAAATAAGGTAATAATATCATACAATAGGAAACATATTTATTTCATTGTCAGGCAATATCCTAAGGACCTGTGTTTAACTGTATGATAGCCTGACAAGATAAGTATTTCAATACTCATTTGTGTCCTAGCAGAGTTAACATTCATTAACTCTATTTCCTTTTTGAACAAACAATGCCATGTGGTATTATAAACTTTTACCCAAAGATTTTACAGGAAAACTAAGTAGCTATTTACTTTAAATATACCAATTAAGCATTACTAATGTACAGTAAATTTCTAGGGTAAGGATGATGGGTAGTTGCATACAGTAAAATGTTCTAAAACTGCAGTTGGAAAACTATAACTGGAAAATGTAAGCATTCAAAATCAAAAAAATAAACCACACCTACTGACAGTACTATTTGCATGTTTCAAAACAGTGGTCAGAAATTGTTCTTTTATTATTCTTTAAGGATTTTTTTACTCTGTTGGGATTTTTGGGGGTATTTTGTTGTTGTGGTGGTTTTTTTCCCTGTTGGTTTTTTTTTTTTTGGTGTGTATTTTTAACAAGGCAGTAGCCAATCCAATCTTCTCAAAAGTTTTTTAAGGCTAGAATGTAGCTTAGTATGTAGTCCTGAAAGATCTCATTCCAAATGATAGAGGACAGGGGCTTGATAGAAAACAAGAATTTCAGTTGAGCAAAAATGTCAGTGTTTCCAGGGGTGTGGATTTTTTCCCCTCTTTTTTTTTTTTTTTTTTTATGAAAGCAAAACATTGTCAATGAGAGAGAAAGCGAATGAATTGAAATACTCGGATCCAGAATGGTTCAATAAACCCTAGAAACCACCATAATGATATCTGCCAGAATTAATTTATTTTTGTTAGTTTCAAATTTGACAGATAAATGATGTTATGCATTATTTCTCTGACACTGGTGGGGAAAATGGTCTACTTTCCTTGATTTTCAGCATAGAGACTACAAAAAACATAAAAATCACCAAAAGGATATTACATGGCCTGCTAATGGTGGTATTATACTATTCCAGCTGCAGTGGAAGCTTTTGGGCTAGATTCTGTCTTAAGATGGAGATTATGCTTTTGAGCAAAGTCTCTTGTTTCACTTCTATTAACCTAAGAGGAAACCAGAGTGTGAGCTGTTTGCCAAGAATCACAGTGATCGTCTTCCAAGCTGGGATAATCTGCAAGTCCCCAGAATTTTGACTAATTGCAATTGTGAAAATGGATAACTATTTTTGTTTTTCTTCTCAGAAAAGGATTAATCAAAAAATTGCTGACGATTGCTGGGGAGATTTATCTTAAAAGCAAATAGTTACCAATCTTCTTGACAAATCAGGTGGGTTATTGAAAACATCGGTATAATTTATTGTACTACTATTTGGATCAGAGCCCATGTATGTGCTTGGTGCCCTTCATTTTTATTGGCTTCTGAGGCTGGGTGAAAATCAAGGGGTGCATTTCTGCTGAATTTAATAAGCTTTGGATCGTGATGCTAAAAAGCCTTAGAAATAACAGACAGTGGAAGTCCAATAAAATCAAAGAATTCACTTAGCTGGGTGCCCATTTAACCTGATATATTTATACTGAGCAATTTGACAGCAGTGAAGTATGTGCAGCTGAGCCATACACTGTCATTTCTCACTGAGAATTCTCAGGGACTTTGTGAGATGGCATTAATAAGCACATTTCAGTTTCAAAGGCATCACCTGCATTATTCTCTTGGATTCCAACAGGTATAGGAAATAGATTCTTGTTTGTGATGGAAAGGTCTTGACTCGATAAATTGTTAATGGAAAGGTATCTTATTTGTAGAAAGACCCTTTGTGACTTCTCTTATCAAAGTCCAGTAACCACATTTCAAGAAAGAATATAAAGTTTTGAACTCAGTAGATAGCTTTCAAGGGATGCATCTGTAATTTTCACATTCAAGATATTCTTTGTTATTTTTAAAATATATATTTAAATCTTTTCTGATGTTCTCTTATACTAAATTCCTTATCAGTTAACAAAGGAAAATTGCTCCAAAGCCTTCACTCAGCATTTTATTTTCCAGTAGTATTTAAAGTTCTGAGCAGGCAAGAGATTTTTTCTAGCTGAAAAAATCATGGTCAACACATTTGACATATGCAAAAAGTGGTCTTCCCATGAGCATAATCCATTAGCTATCACCTGTGACAGCAGGAGCCAAAAATTGTCAAATTATCTGTCACTCAGAATTGTTTCCAGTGACAAAGAATAATCAGCAACAGGTAACTTTCAAGGAACATTGGGTCTTTTGTTTGTTAAAGAGTTTGAATTTCAGGAAAATCACATTATCCAGTTTAGGGAAGAGTGCAAATGAGTATACAAGACACACGAAGTCTCTTGTCTGGAATACTAGTGGTCCACTGCAGTTAGTAGCCTGGCACATCTGAGATACACAGTCACTCTCTACTTAATTTCCTTCTTCTTCTCATGTCAATTTTTATGCCACTTTATTAAAAATGCTTTGTTATTATAAACATCTGAGTTAAAAATGCTTCCTGATTTTAGAGCACAGAAGCAGCCACTTCGGCAGTAAGTGGATGTTGAGTTTGGGCTGATATGACTGTTTCAGTGCCTGTGCTTCAAAGCAGCTCTGTGACAAACAACTGAATCTTCTCTATTGAGATACACTAGAACCATTTCATTAGAGCTTAACCCTGTCAGGAAAAAGAGTGGAGGAAATATCCAGTCTCTGAGACTAGACTTGCAGACAAAAGGAATCACACTGTAAAAAAAAAAGCCTGAGGGTTCCCACCTCCCAAACTCTTACATTATTTCATACCTTTTTGAAATGAGTCACTGGATTAATACAATGTTTGCCTTGTCTGAAATTTTTATGCTTTCACAAAACATTTGTCATTCTTCTTTCTATATGATACTACAGTAGTCATTGTTAAATAATGACTTTAAATGTTGTTAAATAATGAACTAAAATAGGTCAGCCCAAAAATCACATTTTCTTTTAGTTTTGAATGAACATCTAATTTTCAAATTAATTCTTTAAAAATTTAGATTTTTAAAATCAAAAAACTTTTAAAATCAAAAAACAACCAAAACCCAGAAAACCCAACCAACCAACCAACCAACCAGAAAAACCTAGCACAAACATGCCCCCGCCTCCTGCCCAATCCTGTATGCCTTCCTTTCATTGGTGCTTCTGTGTGGGGCATTGAAGACACTCAAAACCACAGCAGGTGGTAAAGGGTTGAGGAAGGTGCAGAAAAGTTCTGTTAAAGATGCTGTTGAAGAACCTTACCTCTCTTCATAGCCTGGGTGGAGAGGAAAGGTCTTTTGGCATCCTGTATTAGAGGGATGTGAAAATTGTGGAAGAATGTCCTGAGCATGTTAGAGAAACAGAGAGGCAAAGCAGTGACATGAAAGGGAATGGATTTGTTTCCTAAAAAGAGAGAAATGTTTCTCTCTTTATCACTTTTTCTCTCTGTAGAAGAATCCCCCAAATTCCACACTAGATTCAAGCAAGGGCTCAGTAGTTGCAAGAAACTAAAATGGTGTTACACATCTTATCTTTCTGAGAACTGAGCTCAAGATATCTGTTCTCTTAGGCAAGGAATTGTTCACCTTTTACTGCCTCAAGCTGGGCACCTGAAAACTGGAGCCCTCCATCTGATTAGTAAGTGTAGAAAAGTTTGTCTCTGCTTCATAAGTATGCTTGCAGAGCAAACATCAGGTAGAGGTACTGCACCAAAGAGCACATATTTTCAGATTTTTGCCTAAGTGAGATATCTTTCACTCAGTCTGAAAGTGTTTTAATTGCTCTGTCAATGACTTAGTTGAATATCAGAGTGTGTATGGATGGTAACATAGAAGAGAATAGGAATGAGCTAGGGACTTGACATCACATGCCAAGATTGCATTTCTCATTAATGTTGCCACAGAGAGACAAATTTGTCTTGCTGGACAAAAGGTGGTGGGTACTAGAGAAAATATTTCTATATTTGAAAATTTCTGGTGAACAGAATGGTCGACCATTATGATAGAAGGAAAAATAGATATTGCCTTATGTTTCATATTTTTGCTTGGGTTATATCGTTCAGAGTTCAAATAGATGGTTTTTGAGAACCAAACCTGTGTTTGGTTTTCACCCTTGGGAAGTGAAGAAGAAGATTTCAATGACATACAGTCAATGTACACTAGTAGTAGGGATCCTGGAATTCATAGGGTGAAGGCCTAAACCTTGGTCTACTTTTATTAATGCTATGAAAAGTCTCTGATAGCCTAAATACTAAAGATCTTCAACAACTATTTCATTGTTATTCTAACATATTTACAAAAAATATGTTGTTAAAAGAACAATAAAAACATGTCTATATATAGATAAAAAATAATCCAATATTTTAATGCTAGTCCCACAGTGTCCGTGGTATGTCATACCAGATTCTGATATGAAAGTGCTGAGGATTTGGTGCACTGAGATATCTTGTCTTGGCAAACAGAAGCAGTTAAACGAAGTTTATTTCAGCTCCATTGGAAACACAAAGAGGAAAACCAAACCAAAACATAACCAAAACATCCCCAAAACAATGTTCTTCAGGTTGAAATGGAACTGACTGGAAAAAAAATTCATTAACTGGTAGCAGTCAAAAGCAGTGATCAGAGCAGGACCCTGAAATCTCAAATGAATTTTGGATCTCTGTGACCCAGAGATCATTAGGGAATGGATTGTCTGTCTGACTACCTTTACTACAGACAGGTATGAGTTCAGTGAAAAGGTAAGATTTAGCTCAAAAAGCTGTCCATGTGGTTTTGCTGTTCGCCTTCATCCTTTGTACAGAGAGACATTGGCTGTTTTGAGCTGTGGCATTAAAAACCTTTGCTGATAAAAGCCTTGCAGCCAAGAATTTTTTGTACAGAGAGATATACTAGCTCTTTTGCTCTCTAGGTGCAAAAATTAAAAAAGGGAAATTATCACTAGGTTTCTTAGCATGTTTAATACAAATTCAGGAAAAATATTATCATTGTAAAGTTCCACTTATTAACTACTAGCTCTCAATTATGTGTCACTGTAAGTATTCACTCTGTTTTTCAGAGCTCTATTCCTCATCCACACTCCTACAATCCTAAAGTGAGCAGATTGAGCTCTTCTGTTAGTTGCAACCAGATCCCAAGATTCACTGAAAATCCCCTTCCTCCACTATTTTGGAGAATCCAATCTGATCTCTGGTAGCTGAACTGTCCCTCCTATGTTCTATGATTGGCATGTTCAGAGGTATGTACCTACCTAGTTATGGTGCTGATGAGGCTTTCTGCCTTTGGGACTGTTTAAATTTTTGTAGACTGAGACATGATCTGCAAGGACTTGAAAGACCCAGTGTGGTCTGAGTGCCCACCCAAAAGTGCTGTGGACATGGTAGTGTACGTCTTGTATTTGACAAAAACTCCTTTCATGGACATTAAAGCAAGGAAAATGAAATTCAACCTCCCCTGCTGCACTGGAGAAATTAATTTCATTAATTGAAATATTACAGCTATGGATCTGAAGAGAGAGCAGCCGTCAAACAAGAGGAATGCATTCAAAAAGGCCAGAGATGATTTAAGACAAAAGCAGCTGTTTGTCATACAGATCAGCTTTATCTTACTATAGGTGAATGAGATCATAATTTTTTTTAACAAAATGGAAGTGAACCTTTTCCACATGATGAAGCAGTCTAATGTTATGCACATTTTTGAGGGTGAACCTTGTGAATTCTTAGCTGAGAAACAAAGTTTCATTCATCTCTCACAAATACCAATTATTGCATACATTACAGTCATAATATTTGTTACTTTCAGCATCAGCTTGATGATAGTTTACACTTCTGTGTGGTCATGGTTTAGACTCTCAAAGATTAACTCATATGGTCAGAGTAGATGATTTTTAGTTCAAAAAGTATAATTGTTGTCCAAATTATCAGGCAGAAGGTGTCTTAGTTGTTTAATCAAGGTAGGTAGACACTTCATCTTTACTTTTTCTGCAAAAGCTAGGTTTCTTAATCTCCATGCTCCTTCATTTCCATGTATTGGTGAAAGAAGAATAAACAGAACACAGCCACTTGGTGTGTTAGTCAGAGTGATCAAAATCAGAGGAGGTATTAGAAAATCATCCTTCCAAATATTGCTGCTTTGAATAAAATACTATTAAAAAATTGGTAGGGCTTTTGACTAGTATACCAGCAGTCATATAAAAATTTACACCAGTTTATGAAAAGCAATTGTAAGGTTTACACGATGGAGCTGGATACGTACGATGGAATAAAAGCATAAGGGTTCTCTTAAGCCATCTCTCATCACAAGTTCGCGTGGTTTGTCAGAACTGTGAGATCTCACATCGCATCTAGTCAGTGCTGATGAATGCAGGTAACTTTCTGAGGGCTGGACCTATCTGGTTAGGATGGAGTGATGAGACACCTAATAAATACTTTTCACAATCATACCACCGATCACCAGTTCTCATGTTCTGTCATTTCTTAAAATGATTTCTAGCCCTCATTGTTTGCAGTGAGAAAAATACAGGTATAAAGGATTATGTTAGATTTTCAGTGAGGGAGAGTGTGCAGTTTAAGCCAATAGATTCAAAAGACAAGTGTGTTTTACTGATTTTTGAATTCTTATTTCCTATGAATACAATATATGTTGACCATATGTACTTTCGGTTTTACCTGCATTTCTTCTCATCCATATATCATCAGTTTCAACACAGGATATAGCATGACTGGCAGACAATCTGGAACCAATCTGTTTATCTTTAAAACGTTACTGAAAGGTTTTAGATGTTGCAAGGTCCTGAACTGGAGAGAAAACCTTGGAAGTAACAACAAAGAGAGACAGTAACTTCAGAGCCTTCTATCAAGATCTTGTTGAGCAAAAACTATATATGCCATCTCTCAGAAAACCATTTCAGTGGAATAGTCTTCCTCATTTATTAATGCAACCAGGAATCAACCACACAGTTTTTAATTAGCATTGTAATTTTCAAGAAGTGAAAGATGGTTGCTTTATAGACTTCATATGCAGCTCAGAAGGGGCTCCAAACACAGCTGAATTTGTTTATCATATACTGCTATTTTTTTAAGAGGGTACATCTGAGATACAGTATGTACCTGAAGACCTTGTGCTGCATAGCTAGAAAAATTTTATCAAAAGCCATGAATTCAATGTATTGCGATTTTGTTCTCTGATACTTTTTTCAGCATTAGAAATCACAGTCTGTAGATGGTTTGCAAATAACCACTCTAGGAGAAGTCTCCCACATGTATACTAATAAGAATAATATAAATATTCCAAAATAGATGAAAGCTCATTGAGGGGCAAATATAGAGCAAATCCTCTGTGTTTTTTTGTTTTGCATTACAGTCATATATGACATTCATCTCCAATATTTTGAATTCCTTTGTCTCTGATACTCAGGGATCACACAAATGCTTTACCAATATCAGTGGACTAAATCTCAAAATATTTCCGAAACTAGGACTCACCTGTTATTTTTTACTACTGTTCTTAACTTTCTTATATTCATGTTATCCTACTGTTTTCAGAATTAAAAAATTCTGCTTGGAAATGTATGTGTTTTTCATCTTTTACATATTTAATTGTTGACTGGAAAGCAAAATCTTGCTGCCTTTCATCAACCACAGCAAGATTATGGATTAGCATCATCAGCAGCTTTCCTATCAGCATCATCATCATATTATCCATAGAGGACATGGAATCATAGAACATCTCAAGTTGGAAGGGACCCATAATGATCACTGAATCAATGCCAGATTATATTTACATTACTAAGATAATACTGCTCTGATTTTGGCAGCTGCAGAGTGCTTATTGATTTCTAGAGGAAAGATAATATAACTGAGGGCTGAATTAGGTGACAGGCACCCAAATCGATGAAAGACTGCTTTCCAGTTTATAGAAACTACACTTTTTAGATGCTGAACACAAAAAAATTAAAAAAGAGCACAGTCTTTAGTGCCTACTTTGAAGACTTTGCAAATAATATCTATCGAAATTTTGTTTTTTCCCCTGTTTATTTAACGAATATTTAAGCCTTTCCTACTACAATTTACAAAGGTTGATAGGCTCAATCTTATTAAAAAATCCATTGCCAAAGGGTAAAAACAAAGAAAGGTATTGTGAGATGCAGATTGCCCTGTTTTTTCCATTGAGGCATGTTGGTAATTTTATTGAGGAAGAGAATAAGCAAAGGTTTCAGATTTGGTTCATGTTTCCTAATTGTCCATCTTTGTTCGGAGTATCTTAAAGGACTTGCATAATCTAAATTGGTGGCAACTGAAGATGGACTCAGGGAAGGTTTCCAGGATGACTGCAATGAATATTTAAAGTTCTCCAAGTTCACAATAAGTTTAGCACTAAAGGTCTAATATCCAAGGTCTTGCTGTGGCTAACAAAGTGCAGGCATCATTTCTGTCTAGATCTCCTGGCTACCTCTTTGGTGTTCACTCTAAACATGTGTCTCAGTCCTGTGAAGTGCTGACTATTTTCTTCTTCTCTAGAAGTTGAAAGGAAATTGTTTAAAGAGCCCATCAGCTCTGAGGATCAAGCCCACAGAAAATGCTAGTGTTTGGAGACTAAATTAAGTCCTGCTTTTCTACCATGAGTTCACTACTATGTAAATTCACATTTACCCACAATTCCTGCTGAAACATATTTTGAACAGCAATCCTCCACATTTTATTTGTTCAATCTGGTACTACATTAGAGATACTTTGTTTTGTTTAGGTTTTGGTCATCACCATGGGGCATGGCCTTACTTTCACTAGATAGGAAAGTAAAGATGATGCAAGGATGCCATGCATTAAAAATCAATTGAATCAGCTAAGACTCAGTTTCTTAAGAATCTATCCTTAAACAAGTGCACTGGAATTTTAAAAATCTATTTTTTTTTATTTTCCATTGAGATTCCTAATCTTTAATTTTCTTTCACTGTTATTAGTATAATGCTTGTAGGTTATTTCCTGTCAACTAGCAATAGTGATCACTGCATCTCCTGCTTCAGCAGGGAATCTAAATACAAGCCTTCCTCTGAGTGCAGGGTAATTCCTGTTTTTAAAAGGTGAAATCCCTTGCTGAATGCTGGTCCAAAACCATCTGGACAGTGGGAATATTTTTTCATTTATTTATCCAGTTTCCCTTGAAGGACAAGGAGGATAATATTATCTATTAAAATAATAAAATTAATAGCATAAGAAGCCAAAACAATCTTTTTCTTCTAAAAGCAAACTTACAAAAACTTCCATGGAAAGGTGTAAAACCTACAGTGTTTGCCCAAGAGAAATTTCTAATTACTTAGGTAAACATGGAAGGTAGACTGGGTAAATACATATCCAGGTTAGGTTAAATATTGAGGTGTTTTAAAAGAATATTTATTGAGTTAAACATATTTATTCATACACACACATGCATATTGGTACCTGAAGATTATATATTTATGCATAATACTACCTCAAAGCCATAGCAGCTCTTTGGTGAAAAAGTTGGCAGTGGAGGAATCCAATTTAAAAATCTAATTGAGCAAATCATAAGAACAACAACAAAAACCAAAATCCAAAAAAACCCCAAGATCCCCTCATAAATTTGATGGAATCTCAACATTATCAAGCCATACATTTAGATAATGCCAATTCAAAAATAACTTGTGTTATTTAAACAGCTGCTTCCTTTGTGATGAGTTTATTATATAAACATTGTCTTAAAATCCAGAGGACACATGAATAGCTGGCAAAATCTTACTTGCCATATACTTTCTTGGAAGATAAATTTTAGGAAAGAAACTTGGAAAAAAAATTTGACTGAATTATTTCCACATAGAAAAAACTAAAGTAGTTTAAAAAAGTGAAATTATTCCTTCAGGTGATCTTTACAATTTTCTCATGGACACTGAAAACCTACTATATGTTATTATTTATCCATCCTGTTTAAAATACCTGTACTGACAGACGAACCACAGCAAGTGTGGCAGGAAGATATTTTCATTTCTGAACTCTAAAACAGAATGATTAAAGAACTTTGAAGAAATACTAAATATATATTCTGACACGTGTTATAGATTGGAAAACTTCTGAAGGAGTATTAAAAATCAAATTCAAATAAAGATTTATTTTAAAAGGTGCATATAGTACAGAAAAATAGATAGATATTAAGCTATCATTGATTACAGGCAAAAATATCTTTCAGTTTTGAATTTCCTCAGTATCTGTAGGCAGTTCTATTAAATGAAGGTGTCACTGACAGCAGTTTTTACTTAAAATGAGTAAACTAAAATGTAGAGAAAACAATGTCATTGCCACTTCAGACAGCTGTGTATATGAGTGCAACTGGAGACACAAGTGAGAAAGCAGATATCACATTTTTGGTGTTTGGAAGCAGAGAGCTGCTAGTAGTTTTTAGTTATGATTTGTTGTTTCTTTTATCCCAGTAAGATTGTTTCATGGCTAGGCTCCCTGCTTCCCTGTAAGCTTCCTTTGGGAGCACAAACTGTTAAGTCCACATCTAGAGATATAAATGCAACAATTTAAATAAGGTTAATTTAAAAAAAAAAAAATCATGTTGGTTGGGGCGTGCCATAGCAGATAAAAAGCCACAGTGCAGCTGTCTGGTTGAAAACCCTCTAGCTGAGCACTGATAAAATTTATCACAGGGACACACATGGGAATGAGCAGCTTTGCAAAGCAGCCTGTGGTGAAACGTGCAACAGCTATTTAGCTGTTATATAAAGGGATGATAGAGCTTGACAATGAAATCCTGGCAAAAAGGGCTAAAAACATGTTAGGAAAGGTTTCTCATGGGTCTTGGGTTTATTTTCTGAGATGTTTTGTACACAGAGCCAGAGTAGAGAGTGGGGTGCCACGTACTTGAACCCTCCCAAAAAGCTTGTCTTCCCGCTGTTCTTGCAACACACCTTGAGCAGGAGTGGCAACGGAACAGCAAGGCTGGTACTAGCACTCAAAACAATCTGATGCTAGATTTTTGTCACTTAACTTTTCAGCTTTTTCTTCCTGCTGTAATTATGTACTTTTAAAGCGGTTTGGAAGTTAAAAAGGAGGGAGGTATTTTAGAGTACATCTGACCCAAGTCAGAATGTCACCAAAACCCCTGATCCTGTAAAGTCATGAGATGTTTTGATGAATTCACAAAAGCTCTATAATAAGCAAAATGCAATGTAACTTTGTTCATTAAAGGAATATATATGTGCAAGGTTTCTCTTTCTATCTGCAGTCACTCTTGTGCTGCTTGTGGCTTGAGAGGGTAAACTTGACATGCAGATACCTGAGTCTATGTGGGTATTTTTAGCTCAGTTGTCCAAGAGTCTGGAAGCTGTAAAAAAAAAAAGAGTAAAAAAATTCCCTAAAATCAAAGTAAAACATCCTTTCTTTTAAAGAAAATCTGGATTAAAGGAGCTATTGAGAACAATGAAGAGCTGGAGGGTTAAGCAATAGCATAAGGGTTTGTGAGAAATCAGGCATGGAATAGGGGTAATTGGTGACTAACACAGACTTTGCTCATATGTATCTGACACTCCTGAAAGTCTGCTGATTCACTCTGTGAAGGACACATTCTGCTTTCTCCTTTGCTGACATTTACAAGCAACATAAATGAAAATGGTAGTATTTTACACCTGTGTTGCACATGTGTGAATGGCTGTAGGAAGAATACCACAGCTGCAAGAGAGTTTAAATGAGAAGAAGCAGAAGGTTCATAAAAGAGCATAAGCTAAAGCCTCTTGCCAACGTGGACAAAGAAAAGAGAGAGAATAAGAGAGGAAAAGGTCAAAGGAAGAATGTGAGAGAG
>VXBC01013059.1:92856-130466 GCA_013399945.1 Ploceus nigricollis
GAGAGAGAGAGAGAGAGAGGGAAGAAATGCAACCAGGCTCAGAACAAAGAAAAGGACTGGAAAAAAGTTGTTGTTGTGGTGGGGTATTTCTTTTTGTTTTGTTTTAGTTTGGGTTTTTTGGCGGTGGTTTTTTTTTTTTTTTTTTAATGAAACATCGACAAGCAAAAAGCAGAGACTAGTAACAAGGAAAATGGATAAGAATATGAGAAACAGACAAGGATATTCTCCTTCCCTGACAAGCAAATCCTAAAGTCCACACCAACCCATGCTCTAACAAAGGCTAAAAGGGATTGAAAAAAAAGGAAATAAATTCAAAATGCACTTTTCAGGTGTGTTATTGCAGGAAAGTTTTATGAAGAGATCAGACAAAATGACTTCCAGAGTAAAAAAATCACACTGAGACCAAGTCTCAGATTTTGCTCCATGATAATCCTGCATTCACCAACCATATTTTTGAAATCCTTGTCCTTCTGGTGCCATTTCATGATGGTGCAGCCCTTCTTGCATTATATGAGGTATTTGTTTAGCATCCTCCGAGCTGACAAGGGGGAGCTAGGCTCTGTCCCAAGCAATCAGGGAGGCATAAGAGTGGAAGCTCTGATTAACATCGCGGGACTGGCATGTCATAATTAGCAGTGGGGGAACAGCTGCTTGCATGCCAATTCTGCATGGCATGCTGTCCTTTCTCTCCAGTGCAGTTCCCATCTCACTTCTAATGTGCAAAAGGAGAGATTATTCACCAGCGTGGTAGACATATTTCTGTTCTCAAGAACACTATGACATCATTAATCTTCTGTCCAGTCAGCAAGGGCGGGTTATGTGGATGCAAGTATTTTGCAAGGCTTTAAATAAAATTTAAAGAGAGAAAGAGATAGAAAGAGAAGATACTTTCCTGGCATTACCATTGCTATAATACTGTCAATGTTAACACTGCAATGGTTTACTGGTAAAAACACTTTAAAAATCCCTTCTAAATTTTTTTTTAACATCTGTGCAAAAAAGTGGAACACAGAATGGGATCCTTAGACTGTAATATAAATTTTCTAATACATTTTCTAATCCTGTCTATGATACACATAGTTGATCAAATGAAGTACAAAATGTAACTCGGGTCTGTGTGGTTGTATTGTACTGTATACACGGCTATTCCTACTGGGTAAATGTCTGAAAGGAAGGGAAAGAAAGTGGTAGTGGGTACAGTATGAAGGCTTTTAAGAAAGAATGTTTGATAGATAGCCTTATTAGTTACAAGTAGAAAAGATCTAATTGACTTATGTAGGTTATCCTTAAATATTTATACTATGTATTCTGCTTGGACCTCATATATTTTATGTCTTTTCTCCTGTCTCAGCTGAGATCCCAGGACACAGAAGAAAACAGGAATACTCATCTCTGACAGAGATTTATGCCTTGGAAATCAACTTGATGTCTTTACTGTCTTAACAAACTCCAATGAAATAGCTCAAACAGAGCTGAAAATGTAGTTTTGAGGTCTTGTGCCCTGGATCTCTCAAAAGGTGTAAGTCAAGACAGAATTATATTAATACACCATGTTTCCCTTCCCCAGTCATGTAAAATACCTTTTTTTAGCTATGCAAAGTTAAGTAAGCAAGCTTAAAATGGAATTCTTTCAGTATTAATTAATAATTACTGCTTGCTCTGGGGAATTAAAACAGATATTTAAAAAGAGGAAGAAAGTGTTTATGACTTCTTCATGTCATCAAAAAAAAATGCTGTCTGTCTGAAGTTGCTCTGTGATCAGGAGTAGTAGAAATAACTTCAATAAAATTAGGTAGTCAAATTGGTATGATAAATCAAAAAATTATGTGATGAATGTTTCATATGGTCCTGCCATTTATCAGAAAGATATCTGCATGTCTTACTCAAAGCATTAATACTGATTTGAGAGCTAGAGCATAGCTTTTATTTCTTTTGTTTGTCCCAACAATGGTCAGTTGCTTTTTACACAATCTGCTTATATTATTACTTTATCAAGACAAGGCAGAATTTTATAGTTTTCAAAGGTCAGACAGTGATAGCTGATTTTATTTCAATGCTAGACACTTTTATTAAATTAATTAAACTAGGCACTTTTTTCCTCTCCATTTTTTCAGGGTTACATTTTTGTCCTACCTTGAGTAGGTGTAGAAAAGAGGACAAAGGTTTGAATCATAAGATAACTTTGGCATGCAATCATCAAGGAAATTTTAAATAAAGCACCCTTAAGTGATTGAAGGGAGTACTGTACTAAGTGGGACTCAGAAAAGAAAAAGAAATAATTTCCCTGCTGGTTTTTAACTCAGTTAAAGCTGAATTGAGTTTAGACTTTAGCTGCAATTCCAAACTATCAGGAAGTTCAATACACTTAAAAGAGGTGAATATAACTGGAAAATGGGAAGCAATTTGCTTGAGGAAGGAAACCAATATGTTGTCTTTACTTTCCTTAGCAGATCTTGTAAGCTTCTTGTAAGTTTCTTGTAAATTTCTTGGAACTTGTATGATTCCTAGAGGGCAGTTTCAGCCTTTTTTGCCCAGTGAAACATAACTGGATGCAACCTGATTTGTGTCTATGTGCTCCCAGTATATGCCTTGGCCTATGCCTCCTGAACGTCAGGTTTGTGATGACAGGAGGGCTGAGGGCTCAATCCCCAGTTCACTGGGTTACTGGATTCATCACTGGAAAAGTACTTCCTGAACCTATATATATATGGTTAGGTCATGTGGCGACCCTAAGAGACGGGTAAAAATGTCTGTCTGAAAAACAGCTGAGTTTTCAGACTCCTCCACTCCTACTGAAAGGGTTTGCAGAATCCCCCAATGGCTGAGAATACTCCTCTGATTACAAGCACATACTTACTTATTGCAGTTTATATACATTTGCTCTTGTGCCAATAATGTCCTTCTCTAGCAGTTGTTCATTACTACTTATGTATTTATAGACTGCAGTCACACCCCTCCTCAAACTTTGCAAACTAAAAGAAG
Source organism: Ploceus nigricollis (assembly GCA_013399945.1). NCBI lineage: Eukaryota > Metazoa > Chordata > Aves > Passeriformes > Ploceidae > Ploceus > Ploceus nigricollis. The sequence continues at coordinate 95,839 of VXBC01013059.1, forward strand.
CCAGAGCCTTTTCATTCCCTCTCAGGAGCCAGGCTCCTGGTTTCTTGTCTGCTCTAGCAGGCTGCCTCTGTCCTTGTGCCAGCCCTGGTGAACCTTTCAGCTGGCTGGTCATAGCCATGAATGCTATTTCAAATGCATTTTCATGGGTGCTTTATATGCTGGAGTGTGTACTTCTGATTTTTTACAGGAATACCTCACCCAGCAGGTTTTTTGTGGTTTTTTCTTTTTTTTTAGCAGTATTACAAACTCATAATCTTACAGTGTATGATTAGTCTAACAAAGTCTTTCTCCTTCTCCTTACTTCCAACAGATAAACTCCAGCTGATAGCAGAAATTCCTGCTTTTAGCCTCCAAGTTCATGCTGTTGCACTTTGTGCTATTAAATGTCATCATTCTCATCAAAAATTTCATAAATTTTCTTTATCTTCACTCTTCAAGCTCATCCAGTTTTTTCTCTGAATAATGCATCACAAAATGCTGGCGTACTGCACTACTTACTGTTAAAACAGGCACACCTATGTGTTTTTCTCACCACAGTTTACAAGCTGAACCTCATCTGCTTGTCTCATACCTCTGCAGCCTGGTAATATTCTGCTTTGGACCATGCCTCATGCACAGAATAATTCTGGGAACTGTACTACATTATTTTCTCTGAGGACACCATTTTCATCTGCAGTTTTTGTTAGTTTGAGAACAAAAGATATCAGAGGGAAGGAGTGACTAGCAAATGAAGGACAATCATTTTCAGGTGTGAAGCCACCCTAGGGATTTTCTTTTTGAAGCCTCCTACTTTCCTACATGGATGTCAGTATCATGAAATCCAGATGTTGCTGGCTTCTATTCAATACTGCGCTTGTCTCGAATGGAAGTCAGGCTGAAAAGAGAGTGGAACAGGACTCTGGCAACTAAAAACATTATCAGGGGATCATCCAGCAGCAGCACCAAGTTCCCATATTAGCAGGGGTCATGTTTATTTCACCAAAATTAACCCCATTCCACCTTCCTTACAGATGTGCAGAGGGGCATGTCCTTGCTTGGATGAAGTCATGGATGCTTTGGTCCTAAAGCAGCTGAAGCAGCTTGTTTCACTGCAGGACTTGAAGACCAGAAAAATTGTTCTTGCTCCTTCTTCAGATCCTGGAGTGAATTAAAAAAACATGTGTGAAGATAGGTTGGGTTTTAGGATTCTTCTCATGGTCTCACTATGGTGGCAAGTTAAGGTCATTTGAGTAATGTACAACTGTATTTATGTTATACTACTAGGATTTCTTTTTGGAATAACCGCAAGACTGAATTTACTGCATCTGTATTTTCTGGCTTGAGGGTAACTATCACAACACCTGTCTTCCTTTTGAATCACTATATGTGTTTTATGTTTCAATCCATTTTAATATCATTTCTTTGGCCTCTGTAACTGAAACACCACATTATGAGCATAAGTCTATCTGCACAGATTTTTAGCAGAGGGTGTTTGACAAATAGGAGGGCTTGAGCAAATTTCAATAACCTATTGTTGTGAAAATAGATGCTCTAACCTTTCATAAAATGATCTCCAATTAATTTTTTTGAACCAGAACTGAACATGTTCCAGGTCCCTTGCTTCATTATTTGTATATTTGATTTCATATTTTCATGTTACAAACTCCGATTTCTAAATGTTGTGCCATGGAATAATGGGGAGAATGCCTTGTGCTTCCAGACAGGATTTTGTAGTCTTTAATACTCTCTATCTTCTGTGCTTTCTTCCACTGTAATATTAGTTGCTGTGCAGGAGCTGTGCTCTGGCTTCTGAAATAATTAGCCATTAACAGGGTAAAGCATTTAATAAATAAACCTCCAATAGGTGCAATAACTAACTTTTAAGACTACCATGAAATCCTTCCAAAGCAGAGTGATTAGGTTTCCATTTTGCACGTTTCTTCAGATTTTGATTTGAACTGAAATGTTTCTTTAGGCTATTCTGCAGCTGTGCTCACTTTCCTGATAGTGATACTGATAGTCATTCAAATCCATCTTGTGTTATTGTAACCTGCTGCTAGCCCATTAGCTGCAGTCTGTGGGAGGAGAAGAAGACAAATTGTGTCACTATTTCTTATCAAGGGACCACACAGTTGTTTGCCACTTTGACTCTGTGATGGATAGTTCTCTTGAGAAGTGACAGGTGTGAGACTGGAAATTTAGAAGGAAACAATGCAGGAGCTCAGTAGCATTTTGTTATTGACACTTGGTAGATAACAACACAGTGTTAATCAATCTCTTGTGTTGTTTTTAACCCCCTATTCTTTTTTTCTTCAAGATGCAGTTTTTCTCATCAGACTGACATGGCAGGAAAAAGGTTCAAGTAGATAACAGACATTTTCCTTTACAGAGTACTGGACACAAAATGTCAAATTCCATGAAAAATAAATATTTGTTTCCTTTGGCAACTTTTTAAAAAACTTTTAGAAAATGGGTCAGGGGTTGCAAAAAGTAGAGTTTGAATATCTGAAATTATTTACAATAATTAAATCCTGTCTTAGAAACAGTCTTTTTTCAACTTTATTGTCAGCAGGTTTTTTTTAATCACTCTATTTCAACAATTTATCTTGCTGTAACCCATCTCTTATTATTTCCTTCCTAGATATAAGCTAAAGTGATGAAAAAAAATACCCTGGAACTTAAATGATCTCATTTACTTAGATCTGCTCAAAGCCACATGGTTTGAGGAAATGCAGATCCAGGACAATATCTGCTGGTATTTCAGACTAGATTTGGTTCCTTTATGGCCTTCAGAAAACTGAATAATAGTACAAAATTCACAATTTTAAAAAAAGTTTAGAAGTGGTGTTCAATATGTTTGGGAAGCACAGAAAAAAATGACAGGAGTTTATGTGTGAGCTGAGGTTCATGTTAAATCTGGTAAAAGCTAGAATTTAGTTTAAAGAGACATCAATGAACATGGGAGTCCTGCTGTACTAGCATGAAATGAGAGGCTTGGGTACAAAGAGTTCACAGTTGAAATAACAAAGATGAGAAATGAGGAGGGTGCTATGGTTATTTACTTAAATGTGTAAAATTATATAAACAATGGTGACTGTGTTGGGGCCTCCAAGGAGTTTGAAAGAACTGAAGACCAACCTCTAAGACCATAAGCTCACATCTGATCTACAGGGCATTGGTAATTAATCTTAGTTTTGGATGTATCTGTTTGATTTATTTCTTTGTCTTGTCCTGTTATCTTGTATAAACCAAGTTTTTTATGCAAATGTTCCTGATGATGGTAAAGGGAAAATTCTAAGCCTTCCAGTGGTTCCACAATAAAGGACCAGCTTACTTATACTCTGTGCTTTATTTTGACAGTGTAAAAATTTGATATATATTTGTTTGGTGAACTAAATAACGTGGTTTTTGACACAAAACAAAACAGAAAATACGTAGTCATTCATTTTAAGTAAGCCTGAGGATTGAGTGCTCTGCTCATGGATTGTTCTAAAACATGCAGAAACATCCAGCAAAGCCTGCACACATGGATGCCCTAGCAACCATCCTGACATGATTTCAGATGGGGTTAAGGTAAATAGGATGTTCTTCAACTCTTGCACTGTGGCACAACAGGTTGGTGAGTTGATGTAAAGGGACATTTGTTCCCTAATTCAGGTTTCCAAGGTCTAGCTAGAAGGAACAGACCCTGGATACATTTTACCTTCATCTGCTTACTTCTCTTAAAAAACTTGTGTCTGTTTTGTTACATACCTTCTGCGGGGCTATGTTTTGCAAGGCAGAGTAATGGTGTACACCATATCAGCTTTTTCTGTCTGACAGACATTCACATAAGCTCCTTTCATCTTCACTGTGGGAAATGTTAGGGATGGCAAGTGATACAGTACAGTTCTACAATGTCTCTATCAAGTTTCCACACTAGCTTGCTTTCACCACTTTCCCCTTGCCTTCTGATTTGAAGTAGCTGTCAATGAAATCTCAGAGGTCTCTTTGGATTTGAAGCTCCTGTCAGGCAGAGCTGGAGGAATATTTATCATGTGATCTTCATTTATGAGATTTGAGTAACTTGTTGCTGTCCGTCCAAATCACATTCAGGTTCTGTGAAAGGAACAGTAATCAATCAACAACAGTGCTATAGGAAATAAAGAATTCTTATGCACAAGCATTAACTAGCAACTCCTCACACAACACTTGCTCTTCAGCAATACCAGCTGACCACTCAGTTCAGCACAATACGTACCACTGACATCTGTTCCCATGTCACTACGGCTTTCCCAAGCAGAAAGGTAGTTTTTGTGCTTTATAACTCCCACATATCTGATGTTGTTCTTTCACAATGCTGTGCTCCTATTCTTGCACCCCATGTCCCTAGACCTTGGGGCTTGAATGCTTGTCTGCCTTTCACCTACAAAACAGCTGAAAGGCACAAATGCCCAAATGCAGCTGGGATTCTGAAGAAAAAACAGCAGTAAAATAACATACCTCTAAGATGAAGGAGACACATAGCTTTCTTAATGTTTCAGTGGAAAGTTTTAGTCATTCATGATAGACAGAATTTGATATTTTACAAAGAATTACCTAGTGTTGGTTGAAAAGAGGAAGTATATCAGGAAAATATTTAAGATGTTCCTGTCACTAGGACTGATGATCTAGGTTCATGTCTAGTGTACTTGGAGACATTCTGTGAAATACTGTAACATTGCAGCCCAGCTTCTTGAAGGTATTTGAAAACTGCTGAAATTCAGCTTTTTTTTCAGATAGAACAGACAAAAAAATCCTTTCACTGAGTATGTCATTGTTCAAAATAGAGCAAAGGACTGCATAAAAGCAGAAATTACCAGGCTGCAGCAGATATATATTAATCATTATATCTGAAATACTTCCAAGTGATACTCAGAAACTGCTTTGGGTTGTCTTTGTGTCACTTATTCACAGCCTGTGGCAAACAAAGGAAAGCCTGAGGACTCCAGCATTAATATGACTTCCTTTTGCAAAGAGAATTAAATACTTAAATATCATTAAAGACCTAAACTTTACTATCCTATTTTTAAAATAAAAATATTATTTTATAACATTTCTGCTGCTTACAATTATATAAATGTCTAGGAAAAAGGAGTGTTTGATCGTGTGCTCTGTTCAGTACATATTATGGTGGGCCTTGATTTTGACTGGGTCTTGGTGGCTACTGTAATACAAACAAACAATAATAATAGCTTAAGAATATCAAAGAGAAAAGGAGAACAGAATGGCTTTTATGCTTAGAAAAAGATTAGGTCAATTGATCTAGATTTCAGAAAGCATGAGATGAGAAGACAAGTGTAACTTGTTATTGTGAAAAAGTAGAAATCTGTTAGCCTTTGATTTACTTGTAACACTGTTTAGCACACTGTTAAGTACAAAAAGAGTCAGGAGAACATAATATATCAGTGTAGTTACTAATATTCTTTGGAAAAAGCGAGTAAGGAACAAAAAGAATAGGCATGAGAGAATTTTTATCTAATACAATCCTTTGCTCAGTCTTGAGCAATGCCCTCTCTAATAAAATTCTTTTCTCCCTCATTAAGCAGAACAGGGTTCAGATGAAAAAAAATAATTTGCAGATGAATTACGAATATGTCCTGTCTTGCATGCCCTCCTAACAGCATGTCTCTCTGGCCTGTTGAAATACATATATCGTATAGAGAGACCTCAAAACTGCCATGAACATTTTGGTTCACTGCCAAGAAAAACTATTTATCAATGGCACATAGTGTGCTGATATATACCACAAGAACAGATTTTTAACTGGTAACGAACATTAGGACAAGACCCTTTCCTTTCCCCTAATGCATTAAGACAGACTGGGATGCTGTGCTCTCTTCTTCAGAACCTTCATGAAGAAGCCTTAAACCTATCTTAGTAATACAGCTCTGTTAAACACATTATCAGAGTGGTTATAAGATTCAAAGTCATTAATCTCACAAGCCTCCCAAGAAGAGTACCATGCTGTTCTTGCATTTTATGGATGTAGAATTAAGGTGCAGGAAGTTTATGTGGATAGTCTGTAGGTGGCTGTAGGTGGTAGGATGTCCTGGCATGCCTGGAAAGGCAGGTGTCGAATGATTGGCTGTACTATGTCCTATTCCTTCTCCATAAAATGTAGCCCCACCTATTTAACAAGAAGTACCAGCTTTGCTGCAGGGCTGCTGTAGACTCAGAACCAACCCATAACTGTCTCAGCAGGTTCACGGTAGACGCATATTCCTCAAAGTAATTTCTGGACTACTTACTCATCAAATTAGGCATGAGTTTTGAGAATGCACTTTTTTCCCATTGCACCTGTATGGAATAGTGGGTCATGAAAAAAACTTCATTTCCTTTGGCAGTCAAGCTAACACCATCAAAGAAGCTCAGGGAGAGGGAGCTCAAAGATGCCATTAGGAATTTCAGGCAGATCTTGCTTGAGCTGGGGAGGGTTGCTATCATTACATGTTGGTATGCTCCAAAGGTCAGTTAGATCAAAAGCTCTGCTCAGCAGCCAGCAAATATATTACTTAATATCAGGGAAAATAGGAAAAAAAAGAAAAAAAAGAAACACAATTAAATTTTCAATAAAGAAAAAGCAAGTGACTGCAATATAGTCTGCAAGTGCCATGGAGGGGGGCTGGGATAATTTACTATGATAGGATTAAATTACAGTTCTCTGACTTTTGGGGAGGTTTAAGTCTTCAACTTTAATATTTCTTCGCTGCATTAGCTGCATTTGTCATTGGCTTGTACAATGAAATTTTCACAGGACTTGACATTTTGAGTCCTAATTTAGAGTTTGGTCCAACTGCCTTTGAAGTCAACAAGAAGATTAACACTAAATTCAGTGAGAAGTTGGATCAGGCTTTATAATTGCTACATCATCTCATAATCTCACAGCTGATAACAACCATTTAGAAGTGTAGTATAAAAACTGTGATATGCTCGGATGAGTTCAGTGAGAAACAGGACCCCTTCACATTTAACATAAGTTCAACAATTTAAACAGATTTTAGAATTAGGTGCTCTCTTTGCGTGGTAGTATCAGAAGACTCTTCCCAAAATTTACTGAGAAGGTCTCTATATTTGCTCTCTGATCTGCCTGAATCCTTTAATATGCTTTTGTTTCTTTAACTTCAAATCAAAGAATGAAATTTCCCTCTCTCTGTCACAAAAAGAAACGATTTTCTGCAAAATGGTTGCTTTTCCAGTGCTTTGCTAAAATGGCTGCTGCTAGGATTAGGTCTAAAATCATGGCAATTGCAAAGGCTAACCCTTTTCCCATTACATTTCACAGTTTGTATATGATCAGCTACATTGTGTTCTCACTGTGCAGATGCTCAGATTGCTGGGATGAACAAATTGAGGGCAAATCCTATCAAAATGAATTGAGGCTTTGCAATTGTTTTGTGAATGAGTGTTTATTATAATTATAAACTAGAGGGTGAATGTTTCTGCTGGGATTGAGGGGTCCCCAGGACGCAGGTCAGGTTGGTGTTTTGGCTAATCTGACAATACAGATTTAGATTGACCTAAATGGGAAGCATGTTGCTCATGTGCAATCATGTTCCTTTGTGTCCTTCAAGTAAACTTGCAAATATCAGCCCAAAGAGGTCTTAAAGCTGATTAAGGACAAAAGAAGTGGTCTCAGAAGTGTCTAGGTGACTCACAATACTGATCATTTACCCACTGAACTTGCACATGAGAAAATGTTGCATTCCTGAAACTATATTTACGTTTTTTCCTTCCAATGAATATACTAAAATCCTTAAACACTTAATCCAGAACTGCTGTCTACTCATAATGTGAAAAACCTCCCCAAAAGTCATGATTTGCTCTTTGAGCCAGATGCAAATGAAACAACATTGAGTATCAGTGTAGCTCTTTTGCATGGGTAAGGAAAAAGTTTGCAACCTTTCTTCCACAAAAGGTGCTTGGCAGAAGTACATGTCAGACATTGGGTACCAGGAGAAGACCCACAAGTAACAAGTGTTGTAATGAAAAAACATTTTTATTGCCATTATAATTTGCCAATTCTGCTTCTTTTGCAGTTGTTGTCTCTCTCAGAGCTGCAAGACGAATTTGAAAATATGGTTTTCACTCATTTTTGGGTTTTTTTGTAGAACAGCAGGTGTTCAGGGTACAACCAAAAGCACTGATCTAGTTCCTTCATGATGTTGTAATGATCTTCACCTTATTATTTTTTGCTTTTTTTCCTCTTTTTATTTTTTTCTGCTGTCCCATATAATAGATTATATCCCATGGTGATGCTAAATACTGCCTGTATGTGTATGATCTTTGTTACCTATATTGGCTTCTCTTCCAGACTCAAATATATAAAGCTTCAGAACCCATATATACTTGAGAAAGACAGAATAATCCTCCCTATTATGCTACAGTAGTAACCTAATTTAATGAAATCTTGGATCATAGGCTAAACCAGAAAACCATTTCTGCCTTACTGATGTGGTTTGCATGAGGCACAGAGCCCCAGGAGAGAATTATTTCCTTGTAATGCAGTGATCCATCCATTACTTTGTATATTGAATGAATCAATTGACTTGTTTATGACATGCCTTGTGTTTGGGGAATCTGAAATTCTGATTCACTTCAAGTCCTTTCAATTGCAGTATATTCATTGAAAACAAATGCTTTGATATTCAACTTGAGGGTTTTATCAGGTATGCAAATATTTTATTTGTATATTTTTCTGGTGCTTACAGCCAAACCTTGATAGCAAATTTTTCAGAAGGCTATTTTATCTTACAGAAACCTAGGGGAATTCATATTCCCAAAACTTACTTTTTCATTTGCAGATTATACATTGTACTCTACCTTATTTTTTGTGCTTTAAAAGTTTTCTCTAGTAAGGAAATGGAGGTATAATATCAGTCTCTGATGCTTAAAAATACATACATAAATTTTTGGTCAATTTGAAGGAGTGTAGTTATAAGACAGTGCTTTATGTTGGGACTTCTTCTGACATTGTATAGCTAGGCTAGCTGTGGAAAGATGGGACATTCTTAAAGCTCTTCTACTTGGTTACTGCATTTTGAAGAAGTGAATCTCCTGAAATTTTCAAGAAGAAGACAGTTGAAGGAAACCAGTTAAACAAAACTGGGCAGCACTGAACCAAATATGGGTGCACTGCTAGATATCAGACTTTTGACAATGATTCATCTTTTCTCTATAATATGCCCACAGAGAAACCCTAAAAATCAAATGAAGAACAAAAATATTCATGCCATCTTAATAGCCGTTGTCAAGAAAGATTCACTCAGATGTTGGTAGAAGAAAGGCTATTTCTAAATATCAGCCCCTGAAGAGAAATCTAACCCCAGGCCACGGAAAACAAACTCTCAGACTCATAGGCATTAGAGACACCAATAGTTACTAACATATCCAGTCCTCACCACTGCAGGATAAAAATACAGCCAAATATAAATCCTTTAATGTGCGCATCCTAAAAAGCTCTGAGCCCTTTCTTTGGAATGTTTTCCTGAGGCCTGGCTGTGTCTTCCTTATTCTCAGGGACAAACTGTTGTTTCTTGTTGTAATCCATGGAAAGGTACCTAGGATATAGATCCTCAGCAGTCTGAGGTATCCCTTATCTTCTTTGTCCCAAATTACTGCCTTCCATTGGTCTTCTTCCTGTCTCAATCAGTCTCTCAACACATTTTTCCTATATCTTAGTTTGCAAGGCAACAGTGAGCTATTACCTATCCCCACTTCCTAATCACCTTATTATTTTTCTTACCACTTAGATGCCTGTGTTTCAGATGATGGCTGAAGAGGGGGAATAGTGCTGAACCTCACAGCCCTGCTGTTCAACAGAGAACACAGAACTCTTTATGACCCCTTCTTCAGTAAGCAATTAACCACCAAAGCCATGGACAATTTTTCTGATCCATGAACACTACTGAATTCACCAATGTTTTCTAGTGATTGGTTGCACAACACTGAATCATATCGCAGAACAAAACTGTAGAACCATCAAGGTCAGAAAAGTCCTCCAAGATCATCAAGTCCAAAATTTAGCCACACAGCATACCCACTAAACTGTATCACAACCTATCATGTCTACTATCTTTTGAATGCTTCCAGGAATAGTGAATCCACTGCTTCCATGGGGAGCATGTTCCAATGCTTATCCACTATTTCAGCGAAGAAATTTTTCCTAATATCCAACCTGAACATCCTCTGGTGCAACTTTCCTCTTGTCCATTGGTGGCTGTCTGGGAGAAGAGGCTGACCCCTACCTGGCCACAATTTCTTTTCAGGTAGTTGAAGAAAGCAAACAGGTCTTCCCTTAGCCTTCCTTTCTCCAGTCCAAACACTCCCAGCTCCCTCAGTCACTGCTCACCAGATTTGTGCTCGAGACACTTCTCCAGCTGTATTGCCTTTCTCTGGGCAACTAGTCCTCTTTCCACAGAAGTTGAATGCAGAACAGAACTACTTTCTTTTTCTTTAGTATATCTTACTTTTCTGAATAAAATTATGCCATAAAAGTAATATATAACTTGGTGTTTTCTTCATCTCCTAGTCTTTTAAATACCACTAATTTCCACTTTTTACTTTCTTGATGAATAGTACATACACACATACACACACAGAGACACTAATTGGTGTTTGCAAGCTGTACTTCCTCTTCCTGGATAATCTAAGTTTTGCAACTCAGTCATTAGTACTTTGTGCCGAAATGCTCTCCTGAATCAGAGCCCGAGTACTTAACAACATGAAGTAAACTGGATGGACATTTTAGTGTTTCCTCTTGTTTTCTCTTTTATCTCTCTTTATTAGGAACATATTTTTGGGATAATTTTGAAATAATACTCTCTTGTTTAACCCCAAAACAGAAACATACATCTTGAATCATCCAGTGTGCACTGGGAGATGCAGGAATGGACACCAGCTACATTTTTGAAGCAGTTTTGCATGGTTGTGGGTGCTTGATTTGCAAGATTGCACCAACTCATCATGCCATGTCCAACAGTGGACAAGGACACATTCAAGAAGAGCATGGGTAAGGCATTGCTCCTTCCTCCTGAGCACCTTTTTTTCTGCTTTATAGAGAAGAATGGCATTTCTCAGAAGACACTCATCAGAAGGTCATCGAGCTCAGAATTTTCTGACAATTTTTCTTCTTCTTTGAATAACCTCACACACTGTTGCTGGAAATTGGCCAGCAGAGTTATTTTAAAGTTTGTTTTTATGATCTGGCTAAATTTCTAACAAAAAAAAACCCATTAAAAAAAGGAACATGCTAAGTCATAGGTCAGCTCATCATGAGTCTACAACAAAATTGTATGCAATAAAAATAGATTGCACCCACTTCCATGTTAAACAGCATGAAAGAAACAACAGTATTTACAGTACATTAAAAGGAAAATGCCTTCTCTCACCCATAATAAAAAGTTTTGAGTTCAGGGTCACTTCCTCATAGGTGTTATTTTCTCTATTTTAATAAAGGCATTTTAATGCCTGTTTTCCATGCCAGACAGTATTGTCATTTTTTCCACTGATTGGCTTAATGAAATGCTTGAGCGGGGGGCACAAGCACTCCTCAAATACTGCTGCTTCATGCCAAACACAACTAACCCGCAGAAGGAGGAAGCCAGAGAAAGCAGCAACTGCCCCTAATTACAAACAGACAACTTCCTGTCCAGAGAAGAATGGGGAGGTTTTAAGGATGGAAAAAGGTCAGGAAGCCCATCTAGGTCAGCCTGTCTCTGGCTTTGAATTGGCATTTATACTACCCTCATCCACCCCCAAATCCTCACACACAGACTATTTTTGTTCTCCAAATAGTTGCCCAATGTGTGCTGAAAACTATTTATACTCTTTGGGATTGCCTCTGTCCTTAGTGCTTTTCACCATACAGACTGGTTATCTTTTCCATGTTAGAGACCAAACCTCCTGTGAATGGGGAGCTCTTTCATTCCTACACAAGTCAGCAAGAGGCTCTGAAAAAAATGAAACTCTTATTGCAGGACAATTATATATATTTCCATGGATCCTTTTATTCTGGTTTCTGGAATATTTTCTTCATCAAATATCATTGCACACTCCTCTCATAGATGAGGAACAAAACAGGAAACCTGATGTAAAGCAGAGATACTGCACTCCAGTCACCCACTTTCTTGGGCAGGTCTGACAAACTGGAGTGTCCTGGATTGCATACGACTGATTTCCTCAATGCCAGCTCACTTTGCATTCATACTGATTTTTACACTGAATCTTGGATCCAGATCGGCTGGGAACATGAAGCTAAAAAAACGGAGGCATGAATTTCTTATGGATTTGTCCAACAACAACCAACAGACCCGTGGCCACATGGAGCATAGCAAGTTTGTTTTATAAATCCTCTTGCAGCTTCACTCCTTGCTGCTCTGAAACTGCAATATGGTCCCTGTGATTTGGGGTTTGGCAGCAAATGCATTGCACAGGACGATGATGTATGTTAGCCTCTGTGTATATTTCTAAGCATTTTCTTATAATTAGAAGGTTATTTTGCTCAGACGAATTAAAAATCCTCTAGAAGGAAAAAGGTAATGCCTGTGGACTCTATCAAATGTTTTAGCAAACTGCACAGTAAATGAATTTTTTCTTTGCATATTTCCTGTGTTTGACCACTAGAATTTGAAACTCCACTGTGTCACTATGACTGAAGGCCAGAAGATCAAACAATAATTATCCATAGTGCTGAAAAGGCAGAAAAAATGCTCTCTGACCTTTTCAGGCCATGCTGCAGAGTCAAATTTGCTAAACTTCCTTAAGATCTGAACTCTAATACTCTTCTGTGTAGTTGTAATTTGCACAAACCTTTGTTCTGCCTGATGAGGATGGTGGTCAAAAGGAGTCATTAGTGTAACCACAACTTATTAGCCATAGATGACTGAGTTTGTCAGTAATTCCTGTTTGCAGGAATTACTGGGAAACACTCCTCACCCTACATTAGACCCCGGGTCAGACTGTTTGACCGTAATGGCCTGTCCTGGGTTAAAATCAGTGTTCCGACAGTACTTAGGCAATATGGGTAACAGCAGCCAAATTACCAAAGGCTAGCATAACATTCACTGCAGAACCAGAACTAGTTTTACACTAAAACAGCACATAAATCAAGGATATCTATCAATCTATCTATCTATCTATCTGAAAAGCAGAACAAAAGGTTTGCAGTTATTTTCACACTAAAAATTCTCTCTCCCTTTATAAAAAGCTCTGAAAGGAAGGCAAAAGTATTTTAAGCATCAAAGAGACTAATGCATAGGGATGCCAGTGTATTCACTTATAGATTGTACTGTCAGGAGTTGTTTTCTGGGCTAGGATACTAAACATAGAAGGAACCAGCAAAAAAAAAAAGAACATGGCAAAAATCCAAATCTGTTAAAGGTTGAATCTATTAATCCATAGAACACTTTCTTCTGAATCATACTTACTTAGATATTCAGCTCATAAATTATTTATTGGTTGTGGTCAAATGATTGTTGACACTTATGTAATTATCTTTTGTGTGAAAGGTTGCATAGTTTACAGAGACATTTCAATAGCAACTGAAGATCTATGAGTTCCTTTAATATTACAGAGAAGAAACAGCAGCTAATTGTAGAGTTGTTATACATTTGCTCTTGAAAAGTGGCAAAGCAAAAAGGATTACATTCAATTTCAACTTATTTTTGAAAGAGTACTTATTTCGTGCAAAGTCCTAGTAACTTATATAGGTCCTTTGTGCTGGGCATTCAGGAATAGAAGAAAAAAAAAAGGAAGAAGCTTGCAAAAGTAATCTTTGTAACATTACAGATCTGTTAGAAGTTTTTAAGTGAAAAGGAGGCCATAAGTTTGCCATGCCCTGTAATATTATCAATTACTTGGGCTGGACCCTAAATGTAAAATATTTTCTACAGAAGGACTACAGCTGGGTAGTCTTTAACAACCTCAAATGGGCCCCTTTTCCTTGGGGTCTGACCCTGAAGATTGAATAGATTTGGCATAAAGTGCAAACAGGTGCGAATGGGCACTAGACATACGGAGATGGTGGATGCTTCCAAAACTGCTGTTGGGATTTACTGTCTTACAGACATACATAAATTTGTAACACTCTTTTGCCACTGCTAATTGCCAGTTTAGATGAATGTGTGGATATTAAACCAGTTGATGCTTTTAAAGACTTTTTTCCAATTATGAGTATATAAAAAGCATAAACTTTAGAGACTTAATTTCTTGTTTTCTTTCAAGTGAATGCTGGAACTTTGATTTAGTCCAATGTGACAAATGCTGAGATCTTTGATATATGTCCTAATTTCCCTTTTTTTCTGAAAGGAGGAAAGAGTAACAAAAAAGAGAGAATTTACTGATATTTGCTTGCAACATGGAATGAAGATGATTAATTTCATACTCTAAATAATAACAATCAGACTAAGAGACAGACTCTTTCTCTTTTATAGAGGACCTCATAGCATATAAAGAAGTCATAATTGGAAAGGAGGTAGAAATGAGACTCACTTTCATGGTATGGTAAATGGACATATAAAGGTAAAATCATCACAGATGGATAATGAACAGGCAACAGAAAATTTCAGGTACAAGATTTTCATTAAAAATAGTGCTCAAATCCTCCACAAACCTTCAACTGCTGCAAGCCAAGGAGGAAGGACAGAACCTGAAAATCATTTGGGGAGTCTCCCAGCCTGAACCACAGCCTGATTCCAATTTTGGCTAGTTCATGGAATTCAGTGGGAATAAGACCCTAGTTCTGCTGCCTTCTGAAATAATACTTCCAGATGCCAGTGAGCTCTCAAAGAAAGTGGCCTTGGAGCCAATATGCAAGCATAAAATATAAACTAGAACAGAAATATGAGTTAGGTATTTGAATTCCTATATGTAGAGAGGGAATATGCTTTTGCACTTCAGATTTTATGGAGAATTTCCTAAATTTATCAGAGCTGACTCATAACATGACATGCCATGGTAAGTGAGACACAGGTACCTCTTACAAGAAGGCAGCTCACTTGCTGCCAGACTATAATTTGTTAAGTTAGAAATCTAAGAGGCAAACTCTTCTTGTAGTTAGACGGTATAGTTTCTTTAAACTTTGTTTAACAGGATTATATAAGATTCTTGGTTAAAGAACTTGATTTCTCTGAAAAAGTTCAAGATCCACAGATATAAATGTCATTTCTTGGAAACAATTCATCATACTTTGAAAATACATTTAGTACCAAAATACATGTGCCATGTGTCCTTTTACATGTAACACAAAATTGTGCAATTAATGTATTTAATTGTATTTGTGTAAATGTATTTGGATACCTTTGCTGGGAAATAAGTTTTTGTATGTATGGGAATGGATTAAGTAATGCAATGAATGTGGCAGTTCAGTCAGACATTTGTAGTTAATTAGGAAGGTTCCCTCTTATTTTCTTTAGAAGAAAGAAAAATTGTTTTATGAGTGTGTTTTAAACAGTTTGCAATGGTAAAACCACTCTTTAGAGTCTGTGTGAATACTGTGGTGCATCCAGCAATGGATTTACTGTCAAAAGGGAATTTAAAGGAACAGAAATTTTCTTTGCTACCACTTGCTTTTAAGAGCAGAATGACTCATGCAACTGGCTTAACCAGTTTTGTAAATCTTCATGGATGGAATGTTTAGGGAACATTTATTACACAAAATCACAGATTCATAGAACAGGCAGAGTTGGAAGGCATCCAAAAAGATCATTGAGCCCAACTCCTGGCCCTGCACAGCACCATTGCCAAGAGTCATATCATGTGTCTGAGAGCATTGTCCAAATTCTGCTTAACTCTGTCAGGTTTGGGGCTGTGACCACTGCCCTGGAGGGCCTGCCCCGTTTGTAGCACAAATGTCCTATAGATGAAGCACCATTTTCTAATATCCACCCTAATCTTCCCCTGACACAACTTCAGGCCATTCCCTTGGGTTCTGTCATTGGTTGCCACAGAAAAAAGATCAGTGCCTGCTCCTCCTCTTCCTCTCACAAGGAAGTTCCAGATTGTGATTACATCTCTTCTCAGTCTCCTCTTCTCCAGGCTGAACAAGTGACCTCAGCTGCTCCTCATACAGTTTCCCCTCAAGGCTCTTCACCATCATTGTCCTCCTTTGGACATTGTCTAAGAGCTTAATGTCTTTCCTATTCCAGTGCCCAAAACTGCACACAATATTCAAGGTGAGGCTGCCTTAGCGCAGAGCAGTGCGGAACAATTTTCTTCACATCAATATGTGCTTCCCTTATGTTTGGATAGACCTGTTCATTAAGAGTGTCTAAAAGATTTGAGAAAGATTTCTGTCTTTTTTCTCCACCTGAAAATGTCATTAATTGAGTGACTAGAATCCAACAGTGTTCCATTCCTGAAAGCTGCTTTCTAAAATGAATCCCGCCATCTGAAAAAAAGGCATCTTGGTGAGAATGTGGAGAGAGCACAGCTGGAAAATGCTATGGTATCAGCTGAATTCTGCTTTAGAGTTCATTTTCACCAGTGATTGAACAGGATATTCTGATTAGTGGAGTTAAATAAAATGAATCACCTAGGCCAAAGAGAAGGAAAATAGTTTCCTATGAAAAAAAAAACCAAACCATACAATTCAAAAATTCCTTTTTTTAGTTCATGTTGCAGAAAAAAGCTTCCTAATAAGGAGGAACAATGGGAAATATTAAATACTATAGAATAAATGCAGAGCCTCTTTGGATATAAAGAAGTTAAGGAAGGAAAGGTTAAATTCTAAGAATAGCCACCAAATACTCTGTTCTGTGGATTGTTTGAGAAAACAATCAGAATGACCATATGCACCATTCAATTGAAGTCACAGGAATTTTAAAAATTAAAATGAAAAATATTATTTTAGAGTTTTCCAGATTTTTTTATTTTGAGGAAAGAAGTAGCTCGTCTTCTAGGATGGAATAAAAATTTTCAAAAAATGTGCAAAACTTAACATGGGAAAAAAAAAATCTGTGCCCATAAGTACTTTCAAAACATTTTTCATGTTTGTCCAAATATCTTGGAATGAAACCTAGAAGTGTTGCTCAGCTTCATTCTACACTGCTGTGCAAATGTTACCACCCGTTTTCACTTGGCATTTTCCCAACAAAAGACACATACTCCTCTGAACACATTTGACTGAAAATGGAGAGGAAGCTGTAGTTCAAAGCTAATTACATCTTGCTAGATCTTCTTTTCTCAGTTATTCATGTCTGCTAACACATGCTACTGCTTAGCAGTCCTCACTGTTCTCGGCCTTCAGCAGAGCCATCCACATCTCTTCCTGCCGTTAACTCACACCATAAAAATACACACAAGCAGAAAACAGCAGTTAAAAACTTTAAGCTTTCTTTTTGCACAAATCAATCAGTAATGGCTGGCATGACTGGCAGCATAAAATATGTTTTTCATTCCAGCCTTTGAGATGAAAACTCTTCAGAAACTTCCAGCTTTAGGGGACTAGATTAGAGAGGTCAAATTGATTAAAGGGTTTGTTAAAGTCTGTTTCAGACGCAATGTATGCGTCCTCCAGACTGGTCCAGATTGGTTTAGGCGGTCAGAATACCATAGCCCTGGAAGAAAACGGTGTGTTTGTGGGTGACTGCATTTTTCTGTTGTAGTTTGAAAGTTTTATTGACTTACATTTCCAGTAAACTAAACCAGCTTCTGAGTTTGGAATAACATGGTACCATTACATGTAATTCAGTTACTACCCACATCATAGTGTCCATGTGGGGGAGGTAGGGAATACTAAGGATAATGTGGCCCACTTAATAAATGGAGAGGGATCCTGGCAGAGAAGGCAGATTCACAGTACACCTTCTTTGCACCAGTGTTCATTGACAAGAATAGCCCTTAGGGTTCTCTCACCCAGAGATCAGGATAAAAGAGTGTTTGAAGGAAGTGTTGTTGCATTGGTCAAGCAGGATTGTGCTTGAGAACATCCAGGCAAACATGACATCCACAAGTCCATGGGCCCTGATGGGATGCATCCACAAGTGCTGACAGAGCTGATGGGCCCCATAACCAGACCACTCAGGATCTTCTTTGAAATCTCATGGTAGTCAGGAGAGGTGCCTGAGGACAACAAATGCTATACCTGGCTTCAAAAAGAAGAAAAAAGGAGGGCCCAAAGGACTGCTAGAAGTCAGTCTCACCTCAGTCCCTGGAACACTTAATTTGGGAGGTCATCTTTGTCCACATGGATGACAAGGGGTGATCAGGAGCAGTCAGCAAGGATTCACTAATGATAAATCTTTCTTGACCAACCTGAGTGCCTTCAACAATGAGAAAACTGCCTGGATGGATGAGGGGAGAGCAGTGGATATTTTCTGTCCTGACTTTTGTAAGTCTTTCAACATTTTCACTCAGACCATCCATACAGTCAAATTCAGGAAGTGTGGGCTGGATGAGTGGATAGTGAGGTGAATTGAGCTGAATGGCAGATCCCAGAAGGTTGTGGAGCAGGGTCTATTTGGAGGCCTGTTATCAATGGTGTCCCCCAGCATTCAGTACTGGGGCCACTATTTAACTTACTCATCAATGACTTGGAGGAAGGGGCAAGTGCCTCCTCAGCAAGTTAACTGGTGACACAAAGCTGAGAGGGGTGGCTGATATCCCAGAGAGTTGTGCAGACCTTTGGAAGGACCTTAGCAGGTTGGAGAGATGGGCAGAGAGGAGCAGTCTGAAGTTCAATGCAGGCAAATGGGCAGAGTCCTGCACTTGAGGAAGAATAACCCCATGCACCAACACAGGCTGGAGGCTGACCTGCAGGGAAGCAGAAAGACCTGGGAAAGCAGAAGGACCTAGGGATTCTGGTGAACAACTAGCTGTCAGTGGGCCAGCAGTGTGCCCTTGTAGCCAAGAAGGCAAAACAACTGATGGACTGTATTAGGAAGAGCATTNAGCATTGCCAGCAGGTCCAGGGAGGTGATCCTGCCTCTCTGTTTGGCCCTGGTGAGGCCCCATTTGGAGTATTGTGAGCAGTTCTGGGTCCCTGAGTACAAGAGAGACATGGAGCTCCTTGAGCAGGTCCAGGGGAGGGCTGTGAGGGTGACTGGGGGAGTGAAGAATCTTTCTTATGAGGAAAGGCTGAGGGAGGTGGACCAGTTCAGTCTCGAGAAGAAGCAACTTCTTCTTGAGAAGGGGGAGGAAGACAACTGAGAGGGGACTTATCAATATAAGTCTGTAAGTTTCTGAAGGGAGGATGTCAAGAGGATGCAGCCAGGCTCTGCTCAGTGGTTCCAAATAGTAGGACAAGAGACAATAAGCAGAAACTGATGCACAGGAAGTTTCACCTGAATATGAGGAAGAACTTCTTTACTGGAACATACTGGAACTGATTGCCAGAGAGGGTGTGAGTCTACCTCAGTGGAGATATTCCAGAACTATCTGGACACAATTCTGTGGCATGTGCTCTAAAATAGCCCTGCTTGAGCAGGGAGGTAAGATCAGATGAGCCTCTGTGGTTCCATCCAACCTGACCTGTTCAGTGATTCTGCGATTCAGTGATTCAGTGACGGTGAATTTTCCTTGGTCTGTAATGCCTCCAGTGTTCATCAATGGTTTGTGTTTAAGGCATCAGCTGTGTTCAAACTACTCACAACAGGGTGTGCAATACATGCATATGTCAACACATGTGTACATTTTACCAGTGCACATTTCCTGTGTGCTTTCAGCTTTCTTTGGTACACCTGACTGCTGTTTACTGAGCAGGCACCATCATTCTCATGCCTGGTTAATCACTCGATTTGAATACGTGACTGTTTGTGAGTAATCTCTTTTCTTCATAATTAATTAAGTTGCAGACTCTCAGTAATTGTGCAGCAGATCTCCAAAACCTTCTTTAACAGTGCTGTATTGCCATGGCTTCGGTAATCCATACCGCTCTGGATTACATGCTTATAAATTCACAGTATTTTTTCAGTTTTTAGCTTCTCCCCTTGTTCGTAAAACCTAAACATTTATGGAATCACAAGTTAAATAAATACTCCTTAAACATTATGTTGCAATACATGTTGGGCAGAAATAGTGATATTTGAATAGCACATCAAAGATGTACACTTAGGCATATGTTATTCATCAAATGAGTATTTGATGAAGATAGTAAAATGAGGAAAGATGACTGTGAAATTATAAGGCTGTAAGTTATTATAAATATACCTACCCTTGCCTTTTTTCCTGTTTTAATGGGTTTGGGGCCAGGTCCTTGGTTAAGTAAGAGGAGATAGCGATGAATTTTAGTAAAGGTGCACTCATCTGCATATCAGACAAATTGCAAGAAAATTATTTCATTCTCACAATGATTTTTTTCCATAAATCTCCATTTTCTTCTAATTCCTTTAGTCCACTGAGATACTACTTTAATTATTCTGCCCTTGGCCATTACTGATTCATTAAACAGTGCCTAACCAGCCTTAAAGATGATGGAAGTTTGTGACTTAAGTAGGATATACTACAGCCTAATTCAAAAGTCAATGCTACTGAAGTAGAGTAAGATTTATGGGGCACGTGATAGGAAATAAAAACTGACTTGAAAACCCTCACCATGATCTTCACACTGTGCTATGCTTTCTAGGCTCCAACTAAGCAATCAAATTGTAAGATTGTAAGATCCCTGTAGGGTTAGGGAACTTTTTGCAGTAGCCAGTCCTCAACCTTAACCTTCTTTGGGAGGAAAAAGGTGCATTGTGAGACCCTCTCAATCCACCAAGGGCAGCTGTGAGCAGCAAAATGGGCTTGGAGAACAAATGCGTTGCAATCAATGCACCTACAACACCCTTTACCACATTCCTCACTGAGTCTGTTTCATTGGGACTTACATTTTTACAGCAAAATATTTTAAGCCAACTGTTTCTTGCACTGAACAGAAATCCACCTTTTGACGATGCACATTTATTCTTGGTGGACCAAATCTGTCTTCCCATCAGAGCGTCTTTTGGAAATAACAAACTGAAAATAATGTGGTCTAAAAGTAGCCTGAGGTCCAGCTGCCTCAGTAGACTTTAATAGTAAATAGCTCACAAAAGAAATATTTTCTCTTGTTTAGTTACTTGCCACTTTAATTTGAACTCTGACCTTGAATGCAGCTTTCTGGTTTCTTTGCTGATACCTGTGTTTCAGGAAAAGTTCAGAGTATTTGAAACAACAGAACTGGCTTTTATGTGGTAACTCTAATTTTTGTATGGATTACATTTTCAGCTCCTTCTCAGAGTCCCATTAATGGATTTTGTAGGGTTGATCTAGTAAAACATACTAAGAGTGTTGAGTGTTCAAGATGCCTTTATTGTAAATGCATATATGTAACTTTCATTGGTTTAAAGGATTCTTTTACCTTCCTGTATCACAAAGGCAGTTTGACTCCCAGCTTTCTCTGTGCTAGGTAGAAATGGTATTTTTCACTCTAGAGGAATAAAGAGAGAAAGCTGTAAGCAGTGAATGCTGGGAAATGAACATGCTTCTGAGTGCACATAGCTGAAGCCTTTTAAGTGAACTGACCCACAAAAAGGAAAGGATGAAAAGATACTTTTATTGAAGATAATAGCTCAGTCCTTCAAAAGTCAATGACCAGTACAGTTTATAGCATTTCTATGTTAGCATAAGAATTCAGTTATGGAGTGTGCATTCGGGTATCTGTGTAGGCTCCTGCTGTTCACTCCCCCATCAGCAACTACCTAGTTTCAGCCTGAGTCCTCTTCCAACTGGCAATGCACTCATACCCTTTGTAACATATAGGCACAAAAAAGTATCACCACAAGAATAAAAAAATATCACCACAAATCATGGCAACATCCTTAAACTCATGCTTGAATTAATGCCAGTGTAGCCATGGAGACATGGAACTCTTTTAAAATTTTCCATCTGAGGATTTACCCAGCAATTCAGGCAAGCTTTGAAGCTGACCTTCATGTTGCCCCCTGGCATACCCTGAGCCTGCACTTACCTGCACTACCTATACAACCTGCTGGTGTGGTTAGAAATACAATGTTCAGATGATAACATAGAAACAGAGGAGGAAGGATGAGATCTGTTCCTGAGTGAAGCACACACAGGTATTTCATTGCTGGTTTTATCTTCTGAGAATTGTAAATTGGAATCCATTTAGTATGACATAGAAATCTTTTCAATGACAAGCCCTCTATTCATGATTTCCCTATAAACAATTGAAGCTGATAGTTGGAAAATTCATATTTCTCATCAAAGAGAGCAGAGTTGTGTAAGTGCTGAAAACATAACCAGGATCTCTGGTCTGCAAGCTGTCAACTCCAACTCAAGTAAGACATTCCCATGCCTTATCTCTGTATGGAAGAAGACTTCCGGTGTCAAGAAAGTCTCGATCTATGATAGCAAATGGCATTTCTTGACTGTGCTGGCTGTCCTCAATCTCATGTGCGTGAGAATTAAAGACCTGTTTGAAGTGATATTGGGATGCTAGATCACCTTCAGCAAAGATATTCTCAAATTGTGCTGTAATTTCCTTGAAATATAAAGATAGCACTAAGGAAGGTATAATTTAATAAGTTTCTATAAGATGGCTTCTATTACAAGAGAGAAGAATAATTTGTTGCCTTCATACATGTGTCAGAATATGCTTTTGTGCATTGGCAGCACAAAGGAAAGAAGGAAAAGGCAAATAAAGAAAAAATAGAAAGAAAGAAAGAATAGAAATAAAGAAAAAATTGAAATTTGGGAATAAAGATGAATCTCAGAATAAATTTCTAGAAAAAGAATTAATTTGGAACAGCCTGAGGGCTGCTCTTACTCGTGTTATCTGGGTTAGATCTCCCTGACTTGAGATCCTGAAGCACAGTACCACTTTCTTTCGGTCCCAACTTAACCTGAACAAGCCCGTGATCAATAGAAGTCTCAGGATGTGCTGCTGTTCTCTCTGCAGGCCCCAAATTAGCATAATTTCTTCAATCCCAGATTTCACACAGTGATTACTCTTGATAACAAAATGGGTATAATGGATTGACATCCTCATTTTTGCCCTCATATATATCTCTACTAACCATGATAAACAGCAGGGAGATTTTAAATATTAAGCACTCTTTAGTAACTAGAATATTAAACGATCTTAATAATACTCTTTGCATGTGATTATTTTCCCTAATTCCTCTTTTTTCCCCCCCTAAGTCTACTAATTTCCAGATTTAAGATGATTCTGTTCCAGACCTGAATTATTTAAGTATTTTTACAGCATTTGTTGTCTTTTAAAATTTTTTCTTAAAATTTATTGTTTATGTAATTTTCACATATAATTATTTAAAAATATTATGTTTTAAATGTCTCGTGTCTCCCAACTACATTGTACTGCTGGTTAGTGGTAGTACAGTGACTGCCTCAAACAGTGAGGTCAACTTCAAATCAACAGAAATAACAAAAACAGTTTGACTTCAGACAAACTCTGTGACTTTGCCTCCTAGACTAAGTTCTAGATAAAGCATAAGATGAAAAAAAATCCTCTTCTCACTCCTTCAGTCCTCTGTCAAGACTGTCAAAGATCATGATACTCTTCTAGTATTGTGAAGCAATATATTGTTTTCAACCAATAACCTTTCCTTTGCATCAAAATATCTTTACTTTTGTTATTTAATTTTTTGAAGACATATAGGCTTTCATTGAATTCCTCTGTAAACCTTAAACTTTCCATTGCCTTTAGCAGGTGGTGCAGATATTATTTTAGTGGTAATGAAAGGTACCTGATTCATTGATGCAGGATTTGCGTTGATGCAGATCTACTCCACTGTTACTTGGAGTGTACCGGCAGGTTTTTTGGATACCAGAAATGTTTCAGATCCTCAGCAAGTACTTCCTAGAATTTGACATGGGAGTCTGCTGTGTTTTTGTAAATCCTAAACCAACAAAACAGCCAACCAACAATCAATGTGCACATAAACATTCTGAATAGCAGATGGCAAGATGGAAAATGCCTGTTTCCCTCTTTGTGGTTAACACTTGCAGCAGTTTGGGCTTCATTGCTTCGTGCTGCCTGCATAATGGTGGCCTTCAGGAGAATGTCTAAATAAACTAATTCTGTCTCTTGTCTATTTTTATCAGTAATAATTGTGATGATTTCACAAGAAACATGGTACTCAGAGCATCCAGTAAACACCAAAATTTCATGTGTAAACACTGGGTTTTATTAAAGCATTCACAATACAAGAAATATTTCACAAAAACCAACTTTCTTCTAATGGTTTAATGTAATATCCTTCACTAATTATCTCTTTAATGTGACAGATGAATGGCAAGTGATTTGATGCATATCTGTAATTCCTTGAAGTACAGTGTTCAGCTGAAATCAGCAGGTAACTCTCATGGTGTGGTTCATCTTCCTTACTGGATACAGCCATTTTACAAACAACTCTGATGCTCAGATTGCACAATCATATTTACCTGACTTTGTGGAATCCTCTGAATCCTTCCCCCTCAGGGAAATCCCCAGGGCTTTGCCTTGGAAAGACACACCATACAGTTCTCCCCCACTAGGCAGACAGAAAAGACTCCCCATTGAGCCTTGCATCCACCCCAATTCCTTTCCCCATATGTCGCAAATTCTAGTGGTTTCTCCTTTCCCTGTTTCCTCATTGGTTGTGGTATCCCTGGTGGCTGGCCCTGTCTTCCCTGTAGGCTAATGGCCTTTGTCCTGCCCTTGGTACCGCCCCGTGCCATCCCATACTTAACCTTGTGCAGAGCACATGGTCTTTTGTCCCTGATTTCCCTTTGGCATGCTCCTATAAACCTTTGCTGGAACAGAATCATACAAAAGGCCCTTCTGCCTCTCTTTGCTGAGCTAGCCACGGTGAGTGTGGTATGTGTGGACTTGACTGCTTTCCCTAAATGCTTACCCAAGTGGCTTTTCCACAGGACATGCTTATTGGGAAATAGTTATAGGTAGCAGTGACCACCATCTAAACCACATGCTGCTACATGACTTTACACATCTTTTTTTCTGGAATAAATATGACTATCATATAGCATACATTCAAAAGTGGAAAAGCGCACGTTAAACCCATAGTTAAATGCATGTAAAACCCATGTTAAACCAATAAGAACCTATAGTTGCTACCACTTACTTGTGCTTGTGTAATGCAAAGTATACTTTCTGGGTGGGCTTTTCCAAAGCCCATCAAATCACTTGAATTCACCTAGTTAACTGCAGATTAACTGTTTGGAATATCATTGTGCTGTGTTATCTGCAAGATCATGATACAATCATATTCATTTGAATAATTTTTTGGATGCCACTTCTACCACAAGAGTGGCAAGCCTACTAAGCTCTGTTTAGAAAATGGGGTAAAATGATGCTATCAGACAAATATTGTATTTTAGCTGAGGACAACATGATGTTTCCAACCCAATCTGGTAAGACCATGCACTACTGTTTTATTAGTGCAAGTTATGATTCATTTGTAAACATTGAAGTTGCTTATTGCACAGAAAACAATAACGTTAGTCTCCTTCATTGCTTTCCAGCTAAATTAAAATTCTGATTTTAAAGTCTCATGCTACTTGATCTATAGTAACTGATTTAAAAGAAGGTTTCCATCTGAGAAAAATTTAAACATGATGTTTAGTTTAATGTAGAGTTAAATTATATTTTTACTGCATTACTATATATGGAAAAAGCATACGTTACATCTGGCTACAATTTCTTCTGCCAGTTTTTTTTTTCCTTACATTTCCTGTCAATACTGTGTCTAATATACATATGAAATAGATACACAGAAAGCTGAATCAATAGACAAAGGGATTATGTGAATCACATTTGGACTTCAGTTTTTCAGGAGGAAAAGAGGATTTCTGCAAATTTAAGATTGGTATTCCCTCTATATATCAAGACAACAGTCTTTGGAGGATTCTTTTTGGGGAAAAGGGACTAAATATAATTTTATGTAACAAAATCAAAAGATTATCTATACAATGCAAGAGATGCAGGAAAGGGAAAATCCCATGAAATATCAATCTGGTGAAAAACAAAAACAGAAAACAAAGGAAAAGAAAAATAAATGAAAGAGAGGAATTTTGTAGGACCTGGAATATTCCTTAGGATTTTAATGAACTGTTCAGAGTTTTAGAAAACAAGTTGTCACAGAGGTGTAGTCAACTGACTAGTTGAACAAGATAGGCTGAGGTTACTCTTCAGCATGACAAACTAGGAGAGAGACAATTGCAGTGGAATTACCCAAAGACAGCTATCTAATTGGTAAACTGGAAATTACTTTGCATTATTTCTTCTGTTTCAGGAGATCCTTAGGAAATACAGAAATACCTAAAAAAGAGCTGTTTTTTGTGAAAGTGATTTAAATTTTTAAAGCAATAAGAAAAATAGTTGAAAATAAAGATCCCTTTAGGAACAGTAATAAGCAGCCTCATTTTATTTCTGTGTTGTTTGTTCATTTTTCTTTTCTTTTGCTTTTAAATTTTGTCTTTAAACCAAATCACAGACTAGTCTTTGCTAGGAATAAAAGGTGTATCAAATTCCCCAAAGTAAAATGTTGATTAAATCTTCCTGATGATTAGTGACTTTGTTGTCCCCCATCATCTGTGCTGTAAATTCCACAAGCCCTAGGGATAGCAAATAATAGGCTTTCTTTAGCAACCCATGCAAAACAACAGTACAAAAAGTCAATTAAATCCCCAGTTCCTTATTTTGCTTAGACTATCAGAACATATCCAGACTTCCCAGCACATGATAAAAAGAATTAGTCTTTCTCAGGTATGCAGGAAAAGAACTAAAGAAGACCCTAGAAATATATACTGTCACTAAATTCTCACATGTCATTTGACCACAAAACAACATGAACTAAAATGAAAAACATGGTACAGCTACTGAAACACATGAAGAAAAATAACACAAATTCTGCAGTAGTCTACATTGGATATTCATGAAAATATAGCACTATATTGGAGAAGATGCTTTTTCTTTTACTTCCTCCTGTCATTGAAGTAGAAGGCTAGATGAAAGAGAATAGTTTGCTTTTAAGGGAAAAAAAATCAACATTTTTACTCTAAAAGGCCAAATAGCTCAGCAGCTTGGCATATCCTTTGCAAAGCAGAGGAGAAAGTCATCCTGCTGTAGCTGTTTAAACTGAAGGGTCAGATGACTGATAGAGTGCATTGTCTGGAGACCTTCACAGTTCAAGTTAATGCTATCAAACCCTTTAATTACACCAATATACAGCTGATAAGAGGCCCTAATGGCCCTTTCATATCTGTATAGTAACTAGGACATGCACCATATATGGGTGTAAGATTGACACTTATATTACTTTGTTCTGATAACTTGACTTCCTGTCAAATGATGCATTGCAGAAGCTTCTTCCAGCTTCTCACCTCTTTTCCTTTAGTGTTTCACATTGCTAAGAAAAGTTCCAGATATCTAGCAGTGTCTATAAACACGAAAATATAACAAAGATCTACGTGGAATTAACGGAAAAATATGATTTACTGAAGCATGATTTTCAGCAACATATTAACCCTTAATCCTCTGTCAGCATACCTGCTGGATTGCCTAGCCTTTTGTTTCATTTTTTCCAATTACTAACTTCAGTACAGAAACTAATATTTCTAATAATTTTATCAGAACCAAGTTGTGACTACAATACTGTAGCATTAACTTTGCTGTTTACTGTGGTCATGCAATTTCTCAGTGAAGGGAGCTGTTCCTACATATGCCCATACCTATAGCTATACATATACCTATACTTCTACATACATCTTTACTTTTGTCAGTTATTGTTTAGATTAATTTTCTTATCTTGGGGAAAACAGTGGAAAGAATAAGGATTGGACTACTATATTAAGTATGAACATAAAGTTTACATGAATATCATCTCCTATTTAGCACTTAAGGATGTACAACTGGTGGGCAGGAGTGCTGTACCCCACTAGGAATATTCATGTTGGGTTTCCACTGGAGCACAAGTGGGTTTTGAGAAATGGAGATGTGTTACAAAGCAGAGCGACATAGAGTCCCCAGGCAGGTGCAAAGGAGAGACACTTCATTGCAAAAACCAGGCCTTTTTAAGCAGTTAGGCCTTTATCAGTTACATCGTTTTAAAACTTAACAAACATAATCTAACCAACTACTACACACCACGATGTGAGCATGTAATGGTTATATAACTTGTTTTTCTACCTCTAATTCAGCTGAATCACTTTCCTATAGTCCTTTTCTACTTAGCAGAAGTAGTAGGCCTGAGCCATGATTTTACAAGGACAACAAGGCCCTTATTTTGTAAGGTTTTACCTATACGCAACAGAGATGCTTCTCTGAATGTCATATATGCCATTTCTGACATGTATGTGCTTCTGGAAGAGAAGAAAACCAATTCTATAGGAAACAGTAGTGACACTTCCCATTGCACTTCACTCACAAAATCATGGTGAACACATCATGTTCTGCACCTTCTGACTTCAGTTCATCAGAGCACATTTACTATCAATGAAGCTGGTTTTTTTACATTAATGACCAATACCAGTGTCCTTAAATGTTAAAGTTAAATGTGTGCTAAAGTGTTCCTCTGGTTGGAGTCTTTGCACAGCGAAAATGCAGATCTGGAGCACTAAGTTGTTGTCATTGTGAGAAATGCAACAATTTAGAGGAAATATCCCTGTAAAGAGATGTGAAATGGAAGATCTCATCTCCTGCTGAACAATTATAAGGCTTCTCACTGTTTGGGGAAGTTCCTGGGATGCACATGTAAAGTGGATTATTATTGTATTAAAAACTACTTTCCCTCAAACATTTGTTTCTTATCTGGCATCAAATAGAGTTTAATTGCAAGTTGTTTTATGCCATTTTCAAAAAGATGTACAGGAGGTTCCTAAACTTCCCTTGAATACACATCTCATTATATCTCAGTAGGGTTCATGTTTGTACCACCTGCTCACAACTGGGAACACTAACCCTAATGTCTCTGCAACAAATTTTAGCACTAGGGTCTGTCTGACAATGCAGTTGCAATTGTCACTACAATTGTTCTTTGTAAGCCATTTCCAGGGGGTTACATTAAGAGAAGAAATACGTGAGTTTCGATATTTTCTTTGATTTAAGAACATACATCCCAACGATTTTGCTATTTTTACATAATGAGAAAGAGCAGTAAAGTCCTCAGGTCAAAATCTGAATTACGATTGGTTACCAGCTGTTTACAAAACTGAACAGCAGGAGCATAACACCAGATTATTTATATGGCTAAAATACTGGCTTTCATGCGCTGGCTGCCTCCTTCATGAGGATTTTCTAGTACTAAAAGGAGAGGGGTATAGTCTTTGTATCTTTAGTACTATACATGTTAATAATTCCAGGATTTATGTATGTTTAGCCCATTTACAATGTATTGCCAGGATTACTTGTTTGCCTGTAGGCCAAAACAAGTGAGTTAAATCCCACATCAGGATTTGGGCTCAGATCCAAACTAATAGTGCAGTGTAATACCAGGAGAGCTGCCCTGCTAGAAGAGATGTGGCTTGGGTAAGGTGTTGAATCAAGGTATCACCTGCATGGCTCTGATGGTCAACCAAGTGGCAGTTAAGGACTTCCAAGCTCTTTTCAGGAGAATGAGATGTTTTTCTGGATCCACACACACTTCGTAAGATTGACATGACTCCCTGAAACATCAATTCTGTTTCATACACATGTGGTAGAAAAAATACAGCATTATAGTGCAATCAAAGGCTATATTATAATGCACATGCATATGTTGAGCATGAACATGATACTTTTCTTTCTCCATATTCCAGTTTCTCAAAACTGGGAGCCTGCCTGGATCTTTTCTTTCTTTCCCCTTCCCAAAGCCAGAGGTATAGCAGAAGTACAGACAGATGAATGCTGAATCTAAACCCTATTTTTGAATGTGTTTATATGGAACATGCAATCTCTGCCTACTCTCCAACTGAGTGCCCAGTGCAGAGTCTGGAACAGAACTCTGGACCTGTTTCCATTTATTTTCTCACCACAGCTAGGGGTGATCATCCAGGCCATATCTGTGCTTTACCCTTGCAGCATGTAGTGCTGCTGCTACTCTGGCAGTGGTAGAGATCTGGGCTTTGATGAGCATATTCATGTGCAGTTACCCTCTTGACAAATTTTCTTGGGGAAGACAGACACAGCAGATAATTATATCTCAGATATTTGTATCTGGGACAAAGACTCTTCTCCAGCCCAAATGCTTTCTCCTTGCCAAACTCCAAACCCTCCTTTCCAAAAGAGGTGTTAAAACTTCTAAAACTTCTCAGGAAAGCTCTTAAGTATCTTTCATAATGGGAAGAATTTAAAAAAATGAAGTGTAGGAGCTGGGACTGGCTGCCCGGAAAGCAAACCCATTTGTCACCAGCTCATCCCAGACAGATTATTCCTCTGTCTCCAAATGAAAACTTCTATGGAAAGTCTTGAAAATTCCTGTGGAAAGTGAATGCAGCCTGTTCATACAGCTTGGAGAAATCAAAACAAAAACCAGGGTAATGCTACATTTTATTTACCTTGAAGGAGATGCAATTCTTTGAGTTGCTTTGTAGATACCTCAAATGTTTTCTAAGAATCTTGTTTCTGAGAGAGGATTGCATCCTGGGAACAGCTGCCTTGTACACCGCTCCTGCAGCTGCTGCCATCCACTGGGATTGCCATGGCAGTTGTGGAGTTGCTTGCACTGAATCAGGAGTATTTGTGCAGTTTTGATGGGTTTTCAGCATGTTGTAGCCACTCAAAAACAGTTTCCAATCCAGCTTGCTCTATACAGCCACCAACTGCTTCATGAGCTAATCTACAAGCTAGTGCTGTGTCCAGAAAGCACCACAAAACCCTTTCTAGCAATTTCTTCTGCTGTTCTCATATTTTCTGCAATTTTTCTGGATGATCCTATCTTTAACATAAATTGTACAGTCCCACAAAGAGATAATGTATCAGATCATCACAATTAGAGAAAAAAAAATTGCCAAGGTTCTCTGCAATTAGTTTTTTCTTCTGTGTGTCACATTATCTGTACCCCTTATTACCCCTTATTCACCACACTTATTTGCATGGGCCATGCATTTGGTTTTTTCCGTCCCTCCCACCTACTTGATACTGAGGCGGTTACCCGTCTCCCTTCCTCACGTGAGGAGTAAGAGGCGGCTGTTCTGTGATCAGCTGGCAGGGATCAGAGGAGAAATGCAACAGTCCTGTGGGCAGAAGCTATTTGGGTCATCCCACCTCAGAGGTGCTGTTTGAATTAAAGTTCTATATTTGCCGTTGTGTGTAAAAATTCTTGGTGGCATAAGAGAAACATATTGTTAATTAATTGCAGTCTGAAACACATGTCAATCAAATATGTTTGCGGCTAGTAATCTTCATGCTAATCACTTTCTCAAACAACACCCCAGTCCATCTGAATTGTGTCTAAATTAATCTAAGCAAATCTGTACATCTTCTTTTAACATAGAGTTGTAGTAGCTTGTGTTCGTTTGTACACAGATAGACTGCCTTAGACAACTAATGAATCATTTGAGATTTTTCTCTAACTTAATCAAAGGTTTCAGCTTCGAAAAGTTGCTAATAACTTCTCTACC
This sequence comes from Ploceus nigricollis, assembly GCA_013399945.1. NCBI lineage: Eukaryota > Metazoa > Chordata > Aves > Passeriformes > Ploceidae > Ploceus > Ploceus nigricollis. The sequence goes on from VXBC01013059.1 coordinate 127,372, forward strand.
ATTTTTTTTTTTAATTTCATGTATGCTTGTACATGTCTGGAAGATGAAATATACAAAATTAACTTTAAATGGTGTGATCATTACAGTACTCTTCATCTGGAAAGGCTACTGGAGAGCTTTCACAATAGTGAAATTTATTGTTCTATAAGCTCTGACATATTTCAGCATACAAATACTGGACTTTCAAAAGTGATCATCTTGCTGTTAATGATTCATGCACTCCTAACTCTTTGGACCAAAAATGATCTGTGAATGAGCCACTGCCCAAAGTGCAAGTTCTTAACTAGACTTTACTAATGCCAAAAAACCTGTTGCATGCAGAGTTTAGCCCGGAAATAATTGATGACTATGGCACAAGCTTGTTGGTATGCTGAGAAATATCTACAGTTAAATGACCTGGACATCAGCCCTAACATTAATTTAAGTAAATAAATGTAGTACTTCTGGAAAAAAAGTTACAAATTTTTCTGTAGAGGTGATCCATACCCTGAGATATGTCCATTTAGAGCCTACTTTTCATTGAAATTGTCTCCTGTGAAGTAGAGTTCCTACAGTGCTACTGAAAAGTGACCTCTGCATCTGTAAAGAGTAAAACAAATCAAATCAGATTTCTTTAAAAATAATGAATACAGACAAAGAGAACACAGAATTTTTGGCAGAGCTCTATCTAGCTTTTCAATTATAACTATGATCAAGACTAGTTAACCTAGGCTGTGGTCTCATTCTCTTGGTCTAGACAGGCTTGTGGATTTACAAATTAGTCTCTGAAGACACTATGCTCAGCATTCACCTGAAGTTAAATATTCTTCACTTGAGGATTTAGTTTATCTAAACTAGAAAGACAAATTTTATTTGATTTCAGGATCAATATGGCAGAAATCCCAGAGCTCTCCATATGGTAGGAACATATGTGTTCATTGAGCCACATTCCCTTATTCCAACTCCACGAGGAAAAAACTACCTTTTCTCCATTTGCTCACTCCAGGATTAAGCCAAAGTCTATGAAAGTCTTTAGAAATATTTTCACTGATTTCACCAAGCTCTGGATCGTGCCTTCAAGCTTCAGGTCAGTTCTGTCATCATTACTATAATGACCAGCTGCAGCTTGATATTCCTCCCATTGATGTCCTCAGGAGATGGCTATTCCAGCTTGTCCAGACAGCAGAAGTGGATTTCTAGAGCATTTTTCGTCTTATAAACCTTCTTTCTCATAGTAACAAATACTGGAAGTGAGTTAATTTGTTCGAAAATCGATGTGTAATCTTGGTGTAGCTCTTTTCTGGCATGCTTTACATGATTCAAACAGAGGAAGATTCTCTGCTCTTACAGATGAATGACACACATTGTCTGGGATAGCAGCAGTTGTGCGTTGTAACACAGCATGCTATGCAGGACTGGTACCACAGTTTTGGTCTCCCCTCATGTCTATATGCAGCAGGAGCATTGCTACGGAACAGGTTAGACCCTGCAAAGTTATAACTCTAAACCTCTTCTCTCCCTAATCCAAATTTGCTAATACTGAATAAAGATGGCTAAAACACAGGTTTTGTTCATGATGTAGAGGAAAGGGTTTCTGCACCTGGAGGAAAAATTTTAAAGAATAATCACTCCTGATCTTTTAGACCTAAGTTACAAGTTCAACATCAAGAGCTTCTACAAGAACACAGCAAGCTTGATGGTCTGTGCTTAGCGCAGTCTTCCTTCGCCCACACGGAGAAGAATCTTTCATCTGTCTTTTACATCTAGGCTATATGTAAATATATTCTGAAAAGTTAGTAGATGGAACATTTCACTAAGCAATGCACCCAAACTTTATGAATTATCTTTTTTTTTTCTGTTTAAACAGGTGATTATAGTGAGTCATCCTCCACTGCCCTTTCCAAAGATGTAGTACTTAGTCCCAATACAAAAGTAAACAAAGAAATTTCATCTTTTTCTATAAATTTCTTCCTGCCTTAACAGTGACATCTGTAAAAGTTGCCTCTTTCCCCAGAAAAAATGGCCAAAATGTTCAGTTTACCTTTGTAAAGACACTTTGCTATATCAATAATTTGAGCCGCAGCTGCATGGCTAGTGATGGCTAGCTATGCAGTTACTGAGGCAGCTCATAAAACCACACTGTAATAAAAGGAAATATCCCTATAGCATTTACAGAAATTTTACTACAGTGCTTGAATGCTAGTGAGTGGAAAAAGAATTTCCACAGGAAAAGGGTCGGAGAATGTGATTAAAAACATTTTTTNATTTGGAATAATTCCTGAGTTTTGGGAACAAATTATTAAAACTGAGCATATGGAGGTCTTAAAGTAGAACCTTATGGGAAGGGGGAGAAAAAAACCCAGTTGATCAAGGCTGTTCTATAACATCTTAAATTAAAATAAAATATTGCAAAATCCTGATGAAATAAGATTTTTGTTCCTGTCCTCAATTTTCAAGTTTATTTCATTAAATAAGTGAAGATTACATACAAACTAAATTCTTCCACCTTCAAAAAAAACCACATTTTTATGCTGCTTGCAGGTCTTTATGTGTTTTTTGTACCTTACTTTAGAATATTGGAGATTTAGCTTTTTTTTTGAGATAGTCAGAGAAGTCTATAATGAGAGTTATAGACAAATTTATTTTCTATATATTACCTTCCCATAAGACTGAAGATAGGGTGTTGAATTTTAATAGTCAAATAGCTCTCTCTCTCTGTATGAACCTTATGTTTGCCCATAAGAGACAATTATTAATTTTAAGTGCTCTGAGCTAGGCCTCGAGTCCAGGTCCTCAAGCTATTTAGGCACACTCAGATCCCAGTGTCCTTTGGGGATAGCTGCACTACAAATGCTTCCTCTAACGTGTGCTCTAGATCTTTCTTCTTGCAAGGTATGAATATGCACTGATCAAATATTGTGTGATAGTATTGATATTACTTAAGCACAGGCAAAAAAGCAATAGCCTCTAATGTCTGAATGAACACCTTTCTCTCCCTGAGTTTATTCAGTCTGAGTCTCCTATGTAAATGTTGACTGCTTCCATTACAGGTTTTTCTATTCCAAGTCAGCATCTTAAAATCAACCATTAAGTTCTCAACGCAGTTTGTTCTGTCT